>OY856414.1:333378900-333978900 GCA_963693085.1 Alisma plantago-aquatica
TAGAGAAAGAGAAGATTGCTGATTCGGCTGTTAGCAGTAGTGTGATCTTAGATCCAATCATATGGATTCTAAAATCTTATTCTGGAATATCAGAGGAGCGGCGAATAACAAAACTAGAAAAGTCCTGGGCAGGCTTTGTAGAAGACACTCCCCGAAGATTGTTTGCATTGTCGAACCTTTCCTCCATGCACTAGTTGCAGAGGAGCTGCTTGATATTGTTAGGCTTGACTGGACGACCAGCAATGAGATGGAAGGCAGGAAGCTCTGGACTTACGTTGACAAGGAGCTAAACCCTACTGTGGTCCGCATGCATAGGCAGCATATTACGTTAAAGCTTAACGTGGAGACTAATTCTGATTTCTTTGTTACTATGGTTTACGCAAGCTGCAATCACGTGACTAGAAGAAATCTCTGGGAGGATATCATTGATCTATCTACGACGATGGGGGATGCAGGCTGGCTGATTACGGGAGACTTTAATATCATTAGAGACAATGTGGAGAAGAGAGGGGGACTTGACAGAAGCTTCCAAGAGATTATGGAGTTCAACTCTTTCATTCATGATGTCAATATGAGGGAGGTCCCTTTTGAAGGTAGCAAGTTTACCTGGGTTGACAAGCAGTACGGTACCCCTACCATCTGGGAAAGACTGGACAGAACTTTTCTTAATGACGCATGGTGCACAAAGCTTCCTAATGCGATGTCTTCACACCTTACCCGGTACAGGGTTTCTGACCACTTCCCTATTCTTTACCAGCCTGGGATCATGAGGAACTTCAGGAGCAGAAGAACCTTTTCTTTTATGCAGATGTGGCTAAGCCATGAGAGTTTTCGTAACCTTATCAATGAGACTTGGGATATGGTTTCGTGGGGGAACCCGTCCGAGTCTTTCTTTTTCAAACTTAAGATGGTCAGAGAAGCTCTTAAGACGTGGAACAAGCAGACCTTTGGTGACATTGAGCAGAGGAAAAAAGATCTGGAAGATATTGTTTACACTACTCAGATAGCTTATGATGACGATCCTTCGTTTGAAAACGAAACAAATCTCAGAAAAGCGGAGTATGAGCTTTAGGAGGTCCTGGATACCGAAGAATGCATTTGGAGAGAGAAATCCCGTATAAGATGGCTTAATGAAGGTGAAAGGAACACTAGATTCTATCATGCTATCGTCAAGGCTAAGAGGAAGCATAACAATGTCCGTAGTTTGCTGCTGGATGATGGCTCGGTTTTGGATGATCCACGTGAGATTGCAAAGCACGCAGCTGAGCACTATAGTGATTTTTATAAAAACTGTTCCACGTATAATGAAGATGCCCTTGATGAGATGTTGCAGTCTATTCCTGAGATGATTTCTATGGATGATAAAAGCTCCCTCACAGCTATTCCTATGGAGGATGAAGTCCGTGTTGCTCTGTTGCAGATGGATACACACACCGCCCCAGGACCTGACGGTTTTACTGTTCCCTTCTACATTGCTATGTGGGATACCATTAAGAAGGACTTCATGAAGTTGACTGAGATGTTCTTTAAAGGCCTTGTTTGTCACCGAAGCCTCTTTAGCTGCAGAATCCTTCTTGTCCCGAAGATAGAGAATCCTAAAAAGATTGAGAAAGACTTCCGCCCTATATCCATTGAAAACGTTTCCTTGAGAATTCTTGCTAGAGTTGTTAGTAACAGAATGGCCCAGTTGACGCCTTCCATTATTTCTGAGGAGCAGGCGGCTTTCATTCATGGCAGGGAGATCACCCACCACATCAGGATGACTAAAGAGTTAATGCATGATATCCATAAGGGTGGAGAGCAGCCAAACGTGATAATCAAGTTAGATATGTCGAAGGCTTTTGACAGGGTTGAATGGCCTATTCTCAAGAAGATTATGATGAGATTTGGGTTCTCAGATGATTTCTGCATGCTTTGCCTTTGCTTCTTCTCAAACGCATGGGCTACCGTCACCATCGGGGGTGAGTATGATGGTTTCTTTCCTATGCTCAGGGGCCTCAAACAAGGGAATGCGATCTCCCCCTTTCTGTTTATCATCTATGAAGAGCTTCTCAGTAGATACATCCATCACATTGACCATGTTCACAAGTTGGACAGATTCCGCACTCGCGGCAACGGTGCTGCTCCTCTCTTCCTTCTTTATGCGGATGATGTTGTGTTGTTCCTAAATGTGCATCCAGACACTTTGCAGCGTGTACAGCAGATTATGAAGGCTTATGAAGCAGCATCTGCACAGAAGATCAATCGTGCAAAGTCCATATGTACGGTGGGCAGCAAGAGTGACGTAATCATCTCCAACATTGCGCACACTCTTGAGATAGACACTACTGCGGATTCGTTTCTTTATCTGGGAGTTAACATCAGAATGGGAAGATATGATCTTAATGACTTTGAGGGCCTGTTTCAGAAGATTAAACAGAAGATGGCATCCTGGAAATCTAGGCTCCTTTCCTTTGCTGGTCGGAGGCTGCTCATAGCTCATGTCCTCTCGTCGACGACTGTCCATACTGCTGCTGCCATTGGTATCCCTTGTGGAGTTTCTAATCGCATTGACGCTATCCTTGCTCGGTTTCTTTGGGCAGATAGAGAAAATCACCATCGTAAGGCGTGGATCGGCTGGAACAAAGTTGCTAAGCCTGTGGAGTATGGTGGTTTGGGCCTTCACAATACGAGATTAGTTGATAAAGCTTTCATGGCTAAAGAATGTTGGGAGATTTTAGCAAAGGACACGATTTGGGCAAGATTCTGTAGAGAGAAATATGCGAGCAGGGCGCATAGTAGATCTGAGTTGTATCCGCACAATGTTAGATAGAGAAATTCGGCTTCTCCTTACTGGAAACATATGTGGAATTTGTTTCCTCTGATTCTTCCTCACTGCAGGTGGCGAGTTGGGAAGGGACATATCCCTTTCTGGGATTCTTTATGGTGTGATGAGAGGCTCTTTGATCATGCTATGCATACTAGTGATCGCAACCATCATTTCCTCGTTTGTGACTTCTGGATCCATAATGAAGGATGGGACTGGTTGACCTTGAGGCAGCTTCTCGATGAGGACGGAATTAATCTGATCAAGAAGGCAGACCAGCAGATAAATGAAGATGATGATATGCTTGTTTGGTGTCCGGAGGTGACAGGTCTGTTTTCTATAAAATCTGTGAAGAAGATTTTGACTATGGACCACAGTGATGCTCCTTCCGCCACTCAGAAGATTTGGTACCTCGACGCGCCCAAGGCCTGCACGATCATTTGGAAGCTCTTTCATAGAGCCCTTCCAACCGATGACAACATTATTAGATGCCATATTGTTATGTCTTCTAGATGCGAATGCTGTGATGATCCCGATACTGAAGATATGGATCACCTTTTCTTTCATGGAAACCTTGCTGTTACTTACTGGAACAGGTTCTCTCTTCTTACTGCTAGAGCCCGACCTTATAACATAACCGAGCTGTTGTCTCTCTGTGCGCGGGGGAGATCGTCCATTGTCATGGAGTGGATTGCTGCCTGCCTTGCTACGCTTGTTCCTTTCTATATCTGGAGATGGAGATGCCGCGCCAGATATGACGGATGTAAGACTCCTATTGCCCGTGATATGAACTGCATGATCGCACAGCTCAACTTTATGTTGAAAAAGAGGTGGTTCCGTGTCCTTGCTCAGCCGGAGGATCATAGACGCCTTAATCATTACGGCATTGATGACCCAAACTATGCTCTTAGAGAAGTTCACCTTATGAGATGGATGACTCCTGACCTCAATTCTTTGAAGATGAATGTCATGATTGGTAGAAGCAAAGATTCTTCTGGTCATAACAAGTGGTGGATGGCTAGTATCATCAGAATCACCGGGCTGCAATCTGTCAGACTGCTAGAGCATGGTTGACTGCAACAGATCATCTTTCTGCGTCCCTTCAAGCATGTGCAGTAGGATTGAAGTTGGCAGAGAATCAATCCTTGCGGATCGCTGTGGTGGAATTAGATGATGTTAATACATATCACATGTTATGGGGCACTGCATGTATTCCATGGAGGATATCTCGTATCGTCAGGGAGTTGAAGAGCTATATGGAGGACGAAGGCATTGTAGGATCGCTTGTTCACAGGGCCATCAATTCCATTCCCAGAGAGATTGGTAAATGGGGTGTTCTCAGTCAGGATCTGATTGTGATTTCCGATCCTAGCAGATTGCCGGCTAGAGTTCGTGGTATGGCTTTTCTCGAGAGAAACCACACACCTTACGTGGTTTTGAAGATTAAGCATCCTTAATGCTTGGTTGGGGTGTTGTTTTTGGAGTCTGTCTTGTTTGGTCGTTTTGTGTGATGGGGGTTTTAGCTGTGGTCCTTGTGTTGTAGGAGGGTCACGTGGGGGTTCGACCTGCATTTTATAAGTAGGAGCTGTATTTGAACCTTTTATGCTCACACGAGGAGGCTGGGATGAATAGACGACCTCCTGACTTAACCAAAAAAAAAATACATATATATACACATATACATATATATACATATACACAAATATATATATATATATATATGCATATATATATATGTATATATCTATATATATGTGTGTGTGTGTGTCTATATATGTGTATATATGTATATGTGTGTGTATATATATATTTATTTATTTATATCTATATATATGTATATATGTGTATATATATGTATAGATATGTATATATATATATATATATATATATATATATACACACACACACACACATATATATATATATATATGTATATATATATATGTATGTATGTATATACATATACATATATATACATATGTGTATATATATATATATATATATATATATATATATATATATATATATATATATATATAAATCGGAATCAGGTAAATATATTCCGACGTCCCCCCTAACAATTTCTTGGGGGTCAAAGTTACATGTAGGCCCCACGCCATACACACAGGACAGCAATACAACTCACACAACTACATACGTAGTCTACATCTAATGCATTTACATATTTTTACAACAATACTTGTGACAGTCGTGGACTTTCCTTGATGTCTTCTAGCATTCCTCTCTTCCCAAATATGGTAGCATAGAGCAGCAAATGAAATATTTTTCTTTGTATCTTTTCCGCACTTCACTAGCATCTGCTTGGGATCATTGGTGAGTTGCAATTGAAATATGAATTCTACGCATAAGTGCTCCCATATGTCCTTCGTGAACTTGCATTCTCCCACTAGATGGCTGTGTGTTTCCTCTTTGTCACCACATAATAAACATACAGTAAATATATCATAATTCCAGCTCTTTATTCTATCAAAGGTAGTAAGGATTTGATGCAGGAATTTATATATGCAAATACTCCATTTGGGTACCATTCTATCCATCCAGATTTGTTCTCCCACTGGATCCTTCACACCTCTAGCACGAGACACATCCCATAAGTTGGTCTTCTTGTCAATGAGCTGCCAATTACCTGAATAATTTATAAACAGGTGTTTAACTTGTGGCCAAATCTCCCTCATGACATTAATAGATCTTGAGTAGCCCTCTCTTGTCTTCGGAATAAAGTCCAAACCTCTTGGGTATCTTTGTCTCATCCATTTGCCCCATGTAGATGATCCTTCATAATATGCAATCAGCCTTCTTATGGAACCCCATCTGGCAATATCTCTAGTAGTCTTCAGATCCAGACCACCTTCATCTAAGGGAACGGCTAGCCTGGAGTACTTCATAGGATGATTCTCGTTTCCCCACAGAAAGTTAGCGATCTTCATTTCAATTCTATCCAAGACTGAAATAGGAATCTCACCTTGTTGTGCCCAGAAAATGAGGAGACCTTCAATAGCAACTTTAATCAAGGTTCTGCGCCCAGCCATAGAAGTTTTTTGTGTAGGCCATCTATTTATCATCTCATCCACTTTGTCGATGCAGTCCGTAAAATCTTTGACGTGAAGGTTGCCACCAGCAAGAGGAAAACCCAAGTATTTGGTAGGAAATTCACTTTTTTCAACTCCCATTGCATGTGTGAGTCTGTCCTCCATAAGGTAGCAGTTTTTTGACAAGAAAATCTGCATTTTGTTTGTATTAACACACAGCTCCGTTTGCTTCCCGAATCTGTCTAGTAATCCTTTCAGATTTCCCAAATAATCCTATTTGGCTTCCATGAAAACAAGCACATCATCAACAAATATTAAATGTGTCAAAACCTTCGTGCCATGTACAGTGTAAGGCTTTATTTCCTTCCTTTTTCCGCACCCTGCATCTTTCTCGTAAAATATTCCATGACAAGTACAAAAAGGAGGGGAGAAAGTGGATCACCCTGTCGCAGTCCGTTGCCGCTTTTGAAAAGACCTACAGAAGTTCCATTCACCAGGACTGAGAAACTAGTGGTCCCAACACATTGCTTCATCCATCCAATCCATTGTTCATTAAAACCCATCTGTTGCATGATCCACCACAATTTGTCCCACCGAACACTATCATAAGCTTTGGAAATGTCCAGTTTTAGATAAGCCTTCCTACTGCCTCTCATAACGTTATAGTCCAGCAGGAATTCCCCAGCCAGGAGGGCACAATCACTAATGCTTTTACCTGTGACAAAGGCTCCTTGATTTTCAGAGATAAGAAAGGGAAGGACCATCTTAAGCCGGGCAGAAAGAATTTTTGCTATTATTTTATACTGTACCGAGCAGCATGCAATGGGCCAAAAATTAGTAAGAGATGAGGTCACCTTCTTCTTAGGAATAAGGACTAGAAAAGAGTGATTGACCTATCTCACCATATTACCTTCTTGTAGAAACCAGTCCACGTAAGAAAGCAAATCGCCTTTGATTACCTCCCAGGTTTTCTTGAAGAAGAATGCATTAAAGCCATCAGGTCCCGGTGATTTATTGCTCCCAATGCTCCATACCGCATCTTTGACTTCTTGTTCATTTGTCTTCCTTGTGAGAATGTTGTTGTGAGTGTTGGTAAGTTTGAACTTCCAATCAATATCCTCCTGCTTCTCAATATTATCAGGAAAATCTTTGTTATACAATTCAGTATAGAAGTTAATTACTTGTTCTTCAATGTCTTCTTGCTTGTTGACCACCATGCCTTCCACATTAATAAGTTCAGAGATAATGTTGCTTGCCTCCCTTCTTCTGACTACAGAATGGTATAGTTTAGTGTTCCTGTCCCCGTCTTCCATCCACTTCTCCTTGCTCCTTTTCCAGAAAAATTTCTCCTCAACTTTCTTTAAGTCTTCAAGCATCTTCTTTAATTCCTTATCCTTTGCAATCAATGTCTTGTTCAGAGGATCCACCAATAATCTTTCCCTTATGTTTTTGCACTCCTATTTTGTCTCCTTCAACATCTTTGGAATGGTTACCTTCTCCTCCACCCATTTTTTAATTGCTACTTTGGTGTTTGTCAGTTTTTTTTGTGAAGACGTACATGGGGTTGCCAATCACATGAGTATTCCAGCTTTGCTTTATGACATCATCAAATCCCTCCCACTCAGCCCAGTAGTTAAGAAATCTAAAGGGTCGTCTTTTCTGTTTCTTCTCCGTGATATGGACAACAATAGGAGCATGATCACTAATATCAGAACCTTCTGCCTTTACCTGCACATTCGGGAAGATTTTCAGCCATTCATCATTAACTAGAGCTCTATCCAGTTTGCTTGCAATTCTGTCACTAGGGCCCCTTTCGTTGTTCCACGTAAAGATATCTCCTCCAATCATTGGTAGTTCAAACAGACCAGATTTATCAATGGCACGGTTGAAAGCTTCCACCTCAGCATTTATAGCAAGTCTTTTACCTTTTTTTTCTCGGCCTGCATCCACACTGTATTGAAGTCACCAATAACCATCCATGGAATATTGGCCTTTTTTGAAATAGAAACCATGTCGTCCCATAGATCCAGTCTTGCTTTGCCATCACTATGTCCGTACACAGCTGTCATCCACATATGCAAGCCTCCATTATTGGTACAGTCCACCGTGATTTGTTGATCTGACATCTGCACAACTGTAGTCTGCCAAACATTAGGCTTCCATGCTACACATACTCTAGCGACTCCATTGCAATCAACGTTGGAAGTATGCTCCCATCCCTGCCGAAACAAGTATTTGATACTCTTTTTATTCAGTTTGTTTATTTTTGTCTCCACCAATGTGACAAGAGAATGACCACTAGCAGCAACCCATTCCCTGATCTCCCTCTTCTTACCTCTGTCACACCCCCCTTTAATATTCCATAAGAGTATGGACATATTAAAGGTTTTTGTTGGATCTGGTTCGCCTCGAAGGCTCCCTTGCGATGTTCTTGCCCTTCCCTCTCGTCTCTTTTTCTTTGATTATTTTGCCCTCTTCTTTGTCAGAGTCAGACAGAGCTCCAAAGTTGTTGGTAATGTCGAGGATCGACCCCACACCATGTGACTTGGGGATATCTGTCCGGCAAAAGCTAGTCCTTCCATTAGCTGGTGAGAAGCCGACATTTGTGTCTCCAGGATGGGTCTTCTCTGACGTAATAAGATTATTCTCCTGTTCCCCATTAGTAGCAGCCGCAGGTTCTTTATTCTTCTCAAAGGCAGCAACGACTTCTTTTGGTCTTTCCTGTTCATTATTTTTCTCCTGTTCCTTCACATGTTCAGCATTGGTGGACACGACACTAGAAGATGCCTCATTTGCATTCGTCTTTGGCATCGTACCAGTCCTCCTCCATACCATCTTCTCAGCCTTCTTTGCCGGCGGCTCACAATGTCCGGTAGCATGCCCGAAAGCACGACAACTCAGACACCGCAGTGGGACGTGATCATACTCAATAGAAACTAGAATCGGCTCCCGGCCTTGGACGTTCAGCCAAACTGTGTTCGGTTGTGGGTCATCCAACTTCAACTCGACCAACACCCTAGCTTCCTCGCTTGCAACGATCATTCATCAATATGGAGTACCCGACCAGCGCCGGCGGCAATGGTGTCGGTCGACCGCTTGGTCCACGTCCTCCCAAACGATTTCAATGTCATCCATGTAGGAATCGTTGAGAAAGCCTCCTTTCGTAGCTCGTCTCCGTGGTTATAGTGTTTGGCGATGACTAGTTGGTTATCAAACCATCAGGGACCCATGGCCAGGGCGGCCTGTTTATCTGCCGCCGTTGAAAACCTAACCAAGAAGATCCCGTTCTCCCTGGAAAGCAGTTCGAAGGATCCTCTTGGCCGCCACGTTCTTCACACCCACGCTTGGAGATGAGGGGAGAACGGACGTTTCCCCAGAGTGTAGAGCATGACAGTGAATTCCCAGACGTTCTTCATCCTCTCGAACTCCTCTTCCTCCAGATCCACAAGGATACGATCGCCGTCGATCCTTAGTTTCGGAAAGGTCAGGACCTTCGTCACTTTGCTTGTCGGCTGCTTCAGAACCTCGTTCCATGCTCGCGGTCGGCGTTCATACTCCTTCGATCCTCCACTGGGTGCAGACAGCCCAGCGTCTCCTTTCCCCTCACCTAGGGTTTCCAGACGTGCGGGAAGAGGACGCTCCTTCTCTGTACGCCTCGTTTCCGGTTGGTGGTGGATTCGTGGGTAGGTGTCGGGGTGGTATGGGTGGGTGGACGCCGACGACCGGGGTGGTCGGGGGTGTGGACGCCATGCCCTAGGCGGCTGGAGCAAAATCGCCCGGAGCCAGACCTAAGAGACGCGCCGTGGCTAGTGTTGTCGTATGTTATATATATGTTTGTATGTATGTATGTATGTATATACATACATATATACATATGTATATATATGTATATATATAAATATGTATATATATATACAT
Organism: Alisma plantago-aquatica; assembly: GCA_963693085.1. Lineage (NCBI taxonomy): Eukaryota > Viridiplantae > Streptophyta > Magnoliopsida > Alismatales > Alismataceae > Alisma > Alisma plantago-aquatica. The sequence continues at coordinate 333,388,675 of OY856414.1, forward strand.
ATATATATATTTATTTATTTATAGACATATATATATATGTATGTGTGTATGTTTATTGCAAAAGTATTCATTTGAACTTTTACTACATAATAGTAAAAAAATATGTGTATGCTAAAATGTATAACAAATGTTAGGTATATGAGATTTCAGTAAAAATAAATTAGTGTGTGGTATCATACATGCATATTGATTTAATCAAAAATTAGTCAAACTATGTTAACATATATTTTTATATATTATATTAACCATAGTAAACTAATGTTTATCTAAAAATTAATATATTCTTTTAGATAGATAGATAAATATAATCCAAATGGTAGATTTCATTAAAAGTCTAATTAAGGAACTTTGTAGTTTTCCATACAACAATTTGAAACCAAATTATACCAAATCAAACTACATATTAATAGTCATCTTTTGAGGTAGTTTGTAGCTAAAATTTTCACAAGTCAATAAACGATTACATTCACAGTTGCTACTGCTATTTTATTATTATTTTTAAATAATTGCCGACTTTATTTATTCATCTCGCAAGACACTGTCGCGATCCCTCACTAGAATCATTTACATAGACCTCTGAAAGGTAGATCCTACGAATACAAACAAAAGAATTGTATGCATTATTGCCAATAATTATATTTATATACATTGTACTACATGCAATGTCAACTATAGGGTTTACACCCATTCAACTAGTTAGTCAAGAGAAAAAACAACAACTTGATATTGTGAAAAAGAAGATATATGCAACATTTGGGAAATTATTTGTTCTCATCGCCAATCCTTGAACAATGGTTACTCATCGCAAGATTTTCTTATGGTGAGGAATAAGGGTCAGTAGATATTTCGATGAAGAAAAATAGTTTAAACAGTTAGTGATTGGCAACTGTTTGTTTAGAAAAGTGGTTGCCAATGATTTACTCGCTATCCGTGATTGTTTAGAAAAGTGGTTGCCAATGATTTACTAGCTATCCGTGATTGTTAATATCTTTCCAACACTATCTAGTCACTTTGTGAAATGAAGCAATAGAGCAACGATATTAGTAATGTCCAAAGTTCATTTTTTTGTGATTTGTAAATGTACATATGAATAGGTTTTAGTTATAACTAGTTTCAATTATAACTAAATATATTATGTGCATTGTAAGTCTTTAAGAACATTCGATTACTTTGAAGCCTACCTTACCCAGGTAAAGAAAGAGCTAATTCAGATTTTATAGGAAATTACATTGTGAGTAAGATGAATAGAAAGGAAAATCATATGTCAAAACTTATTTTGACAAATATCATATTAAACATATTCAAACTCTCCCACGGTCTTTCATACAGTTGCTAATACACAAGAACCAATTTGTAAATTTAAATTATATTTTTTACATCAAAACTCTTTTACTGCTCTCACACGTCTGCCTTATTAGAATATGACATTAAGTTATTCCCAAAAATATATAAAATCACATATAATACAATTCATACTCTATCTTATATTATATAGTTAAAAAATCAAGACAACTTTATAATTAAAAAAATGGAAGAAACCAGAGAAAAGCTACGTGACCTTTTTTTACAGAACTAGATATATTTTGTGCATTGCACATCCTCGAGGATATATATTATTTTGAAGACTATAAATGTGGTGTAACATTATCATATCTAACTATTTAAAAAAGATATAATAGTAGAGCTAATATAAAATTACAATGTGAGTAAAATTGTCGTAGTAAAATACATATTTTAAAATGTATTCTGGCTAATGTTGTGCCGGAGACTATTTTACGAAAGAACAAGAAAATCAATAAAAATAAAATCTATAAATAAAGAATGATAACTATTTTCTAAGATCAGGAACGTCATTGCTTAAGATCATTCACATCATTACGTCTAGGCAATTATGTCCTCCACCTCTTTCGACCTTGCCTACATCACACTCCCAACCCTAACAACTAAAAAAAAATCTAACGGAGTGTAATGACGGGGGGACTCAACTCCCAGTACAACACTAGACACAATCCTAAGAGCACACAAAAGATCTAAATTAGTAATTCAGAATATTAGAAGTAAAAAGTACATACAAGCCTTCTCACAACTTTTATATATAGTAAAACAACGACTACTCTATAATTTAAAGATCTAAAGATAAAAATTATATTCAACTCCCTAAGACCTTGAATATACCTACTAAGAATATACAAGGAACAATTTCTAATCTAGAAAAAATAAAGATAGAAATTGCAACAAAACCCTATTATGTTCTCGCACAATTGCTTTATTAGCATATGAATTAACTTATAGCTAAAATAAAATTTAGTTACAATACGTCTCACACACTTTACTATGGAGTGTAGAATACAATACAAATACTACTACGTACTTCATAAAATAAAAATAAAAATTTACAACAAAAAACCTACACATATTTTTTAATATAATATAGATGCATATCAGATACAGGGACTACTCTGTGACTACAATGTTTTGAACTAGTTAATAGTTTAGTCTAATTTAATTTTTTAACAAGTCAATATGTATTGTTACTTTACAATAGCAAACCAAATTGAAGTAAGCTTTGTACACTACTATGATGATGATCTAACGTGTGTGTGTATTAGCATCAATAATTACATTTATGGGTAATGACTGGGTTCGTGCCCCATTCAACTATTTTCTCGAAATAAAGAAAGTGATGAAACGACAAGGTGATGTTAAAGAAGACATAGAGTACCATATCTATAGTATGTAGATTTATTTTTTGTGATATGCAATTGTGAATAAGAATATCTTTTAGTTCTCATTAATTTAAAATATAATTAGGTATATTCTATGCATTATACGTGTTTGAAGATATTTTATTACTTTAAAGACTACCTTTTTAGCTAAAAATATGTAAATTTATAAGAAACTAAATTGTGAGTGATTCAAGTTGGAAGAAAAAGACATGTCAAAACATGTTTCTATTAATATCAAGCCGCACACATTATTAAAGAAAATTACTAAAAAGAAAAGAAATGATAAAAGTAACAATAATTGTTTCTTGGTGTTGAAAATTCATGTATGCATATTCTTTTGTGGTGTCATGTCATAGTGATCATGTACTTCACCTCCACCTCCTCAATTTTGGTTGTGACACACTTTCAACTTTAGAAATATTATAAAGACAATATCAATACATAGATTGGTAGTAGTGATCTTCCATTGCAATGGTACATACAATCTTGTTAGCACATAAGGCTCAATTGCTAATTTATAAAACTATAAGTAAAATTGCATACAACCTTCCAACCAAGAGTGCCAAAAAATGAATTTGGGTCAGTTTTGGGTCAAAAGTTCTACTCTAGATCATTTGACTATCAAATTTTGGCATGAAATTAGACCCACATTTTATTCATACTTCTCAACCTAGAACAAATCCATATTGAGAAATTTAAATCCAGGATAAATCCCAGACCCAACTTTGAAGATTGTTTTTAGACAAATCAATTCTATGGTAGACTTCATTGCCCATATGATTGTAAACAATTTTATTATATAAGATGAACCACCAAAATTATTAATGATTATATAATATTGCACATTTTTATATTATTTTTTCTTTACTTTTATTAGGAAAAAACAATACCAACATTTAAACATCAATATCACCAAAAGACAAGGAAATTTCAACACATCTACAACATCAATGTATATTACTAATAACACAAATTTCACACAAAAATTGTTGCAACATCACTGATATTATATAAAAAATATTTTAATGAACTAAATGGGATGATTATACCATACTAAAACAACATTTATACCACATCATAAAAAATTACGAATAACAAAGACATTATCAATATTATGTATCTAACACATATTAAACAACAAGAATGTCACAATACCATTCAAAAATTACACATGTAACACATTAGATAACTCAAATATGTTGCCGCATCACATATATTGTACCAAAACAACATATATATTATATTTAAATATATCTTGTACTCTAAAAATTATATGTATGTAAATAGTATTTAGAACTTAGTTTTGTCTATTTTCTAAATCCGGACTTGATCCAGTTTAGATTTGGACATATAATATTAAATCTAGAACCGACCCGTAATGTAACAACTAAAATTCAGATCCAATTTTTTCCAGACCGAACACAAAACAGGTTCACACAAATTTTCATAGTCTACTTCCAACAAATTTTCATATATAGTAAGACTTGAATCTATTTTTCATTTTTAGAATCTAAAAGAAAAAAAAATGAACTTTTCCATGACCTTTCATATTATATATCGCAATGACCAATTTGTAAATAAAAATATTGAAAAAATTGCATCCAAATTCGTTTGTATTCTCAAACAACTACATTATTAAAACAAAGGAGTAACGTATAACTAAGAATATAAAAAAAGTCACAAATGATACCTCCCACACTATTTCCTATATTATATAGAGAAGAACACAATGGAAACCTTGTATTTCCAAAAAAAGATATAAGTATTGCAAAAATAATCATTCACGACTTATCTTATAGTGTATAGATTAGAATACTAGGACTACTTTGTAATTAAAAAATTAGAATAAAAAATTATAGAGAAAATTTTTCCACATAGTTTCTTATATGATGCTAGGTAATATATTGTGAATTGCACATATTTGAGAATGCTAAATTATTTTAAATATCGTGAATGCAATATTATATTATCTTAGTTTATCTAGTTAAATAAAAAAAGAGAAAATTAAAGTTAATACATAATTATGTTTAGAGTAAGTTAGACTTCAAGAAGACATTCAAAACTTTTCTGATTGATGTCATACCAAACACAACATTAAGAAATAAGAACTAAATCAGCAAAGTGAGAAATAAAGGGTGGAAGGAGTGAGAGCTGCATCCTGATGTTGGAGACATAAATGCCCGACTTCTTACTAATGTCATGTTAGCATAGTACATACAACCTTATTAGAATACACAAAGTTTGATTAGTAATGTAATAATATCAAAGATAAAAAGTACTAACATACCTTGTCATGACCCTTCACACGTAGTATTAAGACCACTCATAATTTGGAAACTTTAGGCAAAATTTATCCATACCATCCTATGGACTTTCACATAGCCTTATTAATATACACAAGGACAAATATGTAACTTAGAAAATTATAAATAAATATATCTAAACTATTGGGTGCTCTCGCACAACTATCCTATAGGGTAAAATACTAATATATAATTGATTATCCTCTTTCATATATAACATAGATTAGTATACAAATAAAACTTTATAATGTAGCAAAATAAATTGCAAAGAAATTTTTTAACAAGCTTTCATATATAGTACTAGACATATCCCAAGCATTGCATGGTTTGAATGTTAAACTTCTTTAAAGATAGTTTACACAACACTGCATCAACAAATCCAGTTAAATACAAATAAGGAGACAAGATAAGAGCTAACATGTAATTATATTGTGACTAAATTAAACTAGATAGGAAAGGCAACAATCATCATATGAGACACATTGTTAGTGCCATATGAGACACATTGTCAATGAAGAAGATTGTTAAAAAGGAAGCAAAGAATAAAAAGAATGATAACTGCTTCCAATCATCAACAACATCACTACACATATCTTTTCTGGTATATGTTAGAGCAAGCATATTGCCCATTTTCACTAATCTTTTACACCACATTCTTAATCTTAACAACTAAAAAAAAGACTGTGTTACGAGACCAGTAGGAGTCAGCTCACATTGGTATATTTAACATTTTTGGGGACACAAAACTTGTTTATCAATTAAAATAACTAAAGGTCAAATTCGTATGCAATCCCTCCATTTCATATGTAACATAACAAGGACTATCATGTATTTTAAAGTTAATGAAAAAAATTGCATATAATTCTTCCACTACCTTTCATGCACCCTTATTATAATATACTAGCTGAAAGCACGTGCTAAGAACATAATTCCTAATTGATATGGCACAATAAAATATTTTACATGTTGTTATCATGCATGAAAATGTTTAATTTGTTACTTAAAACTTAAGCCTCAAATTGATCTTTCATCTAAGATTATAGTAGATAGTTGCAACAATTTCAGACAACTTGCTAAAAGATAATAAATAGATTAACATCTAGCTAACTCCTCTAATATCAAGATTATCATTGTTGCCTTGTCTACTATGTGCATGCTAATTGCTAAGAAAAATAATAGCAAAAGTAGTAAAAAAGGTTAATAAACTACATGAAATGCAATCAATAAAAGACAAACAAATTATATATATTGATGAACTAATGGTAAAATTTAAACTCGTTTTATGGATTCATGATCAATACTCATAATAGTTACTTATAACCCGTTAAACTATTCTCATTAACATCCATTTGACTTCTTCTGATCATCAAATGGACATTATCAAAATCACATGTATGCCCATTCTAACATGTGCACATTCACTTCTTATAAAAATAAAAAAGGTCAAATTCCAAAGCTAATTTATTTTGCCACGTCTATGATTAGTGATGACAATAATTTATATATAATATGTGAATAATTGAACAATTCAATTAACTATCACTTGACCTCTTCTAACACGTAGCATGTTTTACTAATATTGTTGGATCTATGATAGGCTCTATAGGGGGAGTAAATAGACCTAAAACTCACTTAAATAAAATTCATTAGACCTTCAAGATATTTCTAAAATAATATGGAAAATATGAAGTTTGAGATAAATTAAACATAGATAGCAAGGGAGAGAGATATTAAATAAGTACAATAACACAAGCTATGTATAGTGGTTCCAAACTCCAAACTACGAGAGTGTACATCTACTACCTAGAGAGGTCAACCTCTAAGATTTTTCAACCATGTCTCACTCCTTATATTCCATTATAAGAGTTACAACATATAATCTTCCTTTTCCAAGTTAAGGATACATAGTCTTCCCTTTGAAGATAAGGGAGCCAATAACCTTACAAAGGACTTACCTATCCATGACCAAGATTCTTCTACCTCACCAAGAACTTGCCCACTTACACAATGAGTATTCTGCCTTCACCAAGGACTTACCCACTCTTGCAACAAGTTTTTTGCCTTGAGGATTTACCCACTCTTGACTTGGATCTTCTTCCTTTGACTTCACCTTCACCAAGGAGAATCTTTCACCAAGGGACTCCTTCCCTTCTTCTTCAACTCTCTAAGCAAAGAGAGAGAAACTTCATCTTCATGGTAGAAAGAGAGATTGGGAGGCGGAGGAAGTGAGAGCCTCACAAGATATAAATGTAGGACTAACTCTCTTAGAAATCCCCTACTCACTCTAATGTATGTAGCATGTGATTAAGTTTAAGAGTAGAAGGAGGCTCTTGAAGGCACTCAACTATAATATATGGACCTTCATAGTGTTTGGCTAACCATCAGATGAAGCCCAAGGGGTCCTATTTATAGTTGAGATTTCCTACTATCCAGTAGAAACACTTAGGATAGAATTCTAGCCATTTAGGGTGTTGCAACAGATATATTTTTGAGTTTTGCAATACTCTAACAGTTAGAAATATTTTTTTTCTGTACATTCTATAGGTTTTTGTCGACCGGGTTTCAATAAAGGTAACTAGACTGATGGCACTATACAAAAAATCAATTTTGAGTTTTTCGTCGAGTTTATCATGGATGATACTCAGTCAATGTCTTAAAATTGATTTGCCTATGTAGGGTGTCAGTCAATTTTATCCTGGGGAAACGGGCCAACCCTGGAAGTTACTAAGACCCACACAAGATTGTCAGTTGAGTTTTGTGTGAGTGAAACTCGACTAATAAGAGTGTATGTGATGAATTTAAGAAAGTGCCATAAAAGTGCTTAAAAATTCAATTTAAGTGCTCTTGATTTTTTAAGCTTAATAACAAGGCATACAATCATTACAAGTGATTTACAACATGATTCTAATAGAAATGAGGCTATTTCCACAAAATTGCACTTGCATTGATTTTGACTTGTTTTTCTCCAAGTTAGGATGTGCAAGTTTAGGCATTTGGAGTTTGTCTATGCCTAATCTAAAATCACTCAAGTAGAAGCATTAAACACAAATAAGTGGAGTGGTTAGTCATCATCAAAACAAGGGTTTAGTCAATTTATACCTTGAGTCAACATTCTCCCCCTTTTTGAAGATGACAAACCATTTGATGAATATATTGAAAGCATTTAAGTAAAATCACACCTTTGGAGAAACCTAGGGGTTTCAATACAATTGAGCTCATATGTTTCCCCTCAATTGATGCTAATGGAGTTCATATACTCCCCCTCAATTGATGTTATTTCTCTTGCATGGTTATCTTTCATAATATTTATATAAACAATATCTTCTAATCATCTATGTCTTCTACATATATGTGTTCTCCCCTTTACATAAGACATGTCTTCTCCCCCTTTGTCATTTCAAAAAGTGAAGAGGTTGAAGAGATAAAACACAACTGGTTAGTAAAAACAGACACCAAATGTTAGAATGGAGAGTAGAAGAGCAAATAATAAGGGGCTTATCCAATCAGAGTATATAAAGCAAATCAAGACATGCATTTGAACAACACATGATGTAATTCTAGAAAATATCAAGGCAATGCTATTATGATAACCTAGAAATTCCAAATTTGAATATGAATTCTATTTTGGACTTATCTCTTGTCCTCGCCTTAAATTACATGTTTGAATGCTTAATTCATAACTCTTGAGTGCCATTGATACCTTGATGACCCTCAATTTGACTCTAATTTAGTTTTAAAACATAACACTCATCACCATCCTTTCCTTTTATTTTGATCGTATATTTGAATATATATATATATATGCCTTTTTACCATTTTTCATATTTTATGCATCTTTCTCATGATTCCAATGAATGTTTTATTTCCCAAATTGGATCTATGATGTGAAAGTTATGCCCAATTTAAAACCTTTTGGATTAAAATTTCTTTTGACCCATTTAACATTTTAACTCCCAAATGGGCCCAAACTTAGATCTTGTGGCCCATCTTTTTTCCTCTTTACTCTCTTTCTATGCTCTTCCCCCTGCAGTCTACTCCCTCATCCTTAGACCACATGGGTCCTTAGATCATAGCATGTCATGGATCATGGGTGGATCTAACGGTTGTGAGACCACTCCATCATCTCGACTCCCTTTGTGGTAGAGCAGCTTTTGCCACGGTCGACGGTCACCGGGGGGCTCTCCTCGTACAACCTTTGGTCGTGCGACTCATGCCAAGCTCCAATGGGGTGCGAGGGACCTTGCTTGGAGGAGGAACCAAAACTGGGATACCCTTATCTAAACTCTAATGGAATTGCGTCACTTCCCATCCCTAAAACCACCCCTTCTGCTCCCCACCTCTCCTATTTATACACCCTCTAGCTTCGCCTTGAATTTCCATTGATTTTCTCTTTATTGGACAAGCGTTATCGGTCCTTACCCTCCTCTTGCCATGTTGCAGCCGTTGTCACACCATGAAGGCCTAACACAAGGTTAGAGATGATGTGCCTATCGTCAGATCGGCTCCCAACAGTCCTGATTGACTCCACCCTCAACATCTCTCTGTGCACCACTCAAGACCTCCTGCACCCACTCTCCACCTCTCACAGTAGCAGGATCAAGAGAAGCCATCTGCCCCCAAAATGTCATCCAAATGACAATCCTAGCTAGACCCAGTACAGGAGAGCGCACACCTTCCTAGACAGACCAGACCAGCTCATACTCGTGGCCTTTTTGTGATCCATTAAATCTCACCCAAAAATCATATTAAAACCCTAATCTTGATCCTATCTCTTAATGTTTGTATCTCTTTCATCTCTTAACCAAACATCAATGTATTATATACCATTTTCATCAGAAAGATGTCACCTATCTAATTATACTAATGTCTATTTATAATTTCACATGTTTAATCTCTGATTTTGTGAAAATGGTGTCTTTGTGATCTTATGGTTATTAATCAACCCTAAACATGCACCACTTCTATATTTAATGATCTTGGACCTTATATTCATGAAAATCAGTAAACTATTGCTCCCTTTCAATGTTATCTCACACCATCTAAATATAGCCCAATGATCATCTTAACCTTCTATAGAAACCCTTGACCTAAAAATGGTTCTTTTATGTGCATGCGTGATGTGGCTTGACCAAGTTTAGGTTTTTAGCTTAAATTTTCATCATCTAACCTTTTAATCTCGAAATCATTAGACCTTATGATGTTTTATGTCATGTGTAACGAAGATATTACCCCTATTTGTCTTGAGTAGTTCATATAACCTAAAAGCACATTTTTGCACTTGTGCCCTAAAAGATGTCTATATGCTTGTATGTTTGAATCCTTAAAAACTTATGCAAAGTTGAGCCTTAATTGTTAAAACCTATATGTTCACCTCCAAATCATGTCCTATAATGTCTTTTGACATGAAATCCCATGTGACCCACTCATATGCTTTTGTAACATACTTATAACACCTAACATGTTCTAAATGCACATGTCAATTGTTGGGATCTAACCTTGATAGACCATACTCTAATGTTAGATATGCTACCTTTATGACTTCAAATCATTAGAATTGTCATTCTATATCTCTAAATCATACTTGATCTACTTAATACTTCTATAACTAGGAAATATGACTATGTTGCATGATTTTGATCTGTATGACTACTTATGATCTTACATGATTAAACCTTGGTGGCAGTCTAAATCTCATGTTTACCTGAATCCATATAAGAAATGCTCACTTTTATATCTAATGTAATGTGGATGGTTCACTTAAATCTAGAACTTAATGTTGATATGTGTGCTATGAAGAATCATTGCATGCATGTTTGGAACGTTGGAAAATATGGTTGAACTAAGTGAAACCTAGATCTAGGGAAACCTCCACATGACTCATATGATATTTAGATTATAAATGTCCTGCTGATCTAAGACCCACTATTATTTATTTTGACATCTTAGGTCCCCTTTGGTTTGGACCTTCTCTAGAATCTACTCATGGTTTATGACTTGTACTCTACTCACAAGGTATGCTTAATCTCTTGACCCTACTATGTTATTGGCTTGTTTGTATGTTTGCTCGTATGAATGCTTGGCTGGATAATTACTTGGTTGAACTACTTGTTCCCTATGATTAGTATGTTTGTTTTGCTTAAAATATGTTGAACAAACCTCAAACTTAATCGAACTTGTCCATTATACAAACATTGTGTACATGCATGTAATCTCAAGGAAAGGGCACAAGGCATGTTGAATATAGGGTAAGCTCATTGACTTTGGTCTTGAGATACATCACATATAAACATTGTGACATTTAGGCTTTGAGCCCCATATGCCCCTCATGGACCCTTTCGATGGGAAGCTGGTCAATGGCCATAATATGTTGTTAAGTATAATGGAAATACACTTAAAACATGTTTTGTATAAAACAACATCGTTAAGTGTTCTTTCCTTGTTTCTACTTCTTTCTTATTAAGATGTGTCTAGCCAAGAAACTTTTATATTACTCTTAAAATGTGGTTGTATGTTTTTCATAGCGTACTCAATGCACTCACATTGATGTATTTTTTTTATCAACTTTGTAGTTGTCAAATGAAGATTTGTTGCACTCAAGACTCTAAGATATGAAATGAAACATCAATGGGTTACTCTTGATATATAAATGGGTACATGTATCTTATCTCCAAGTTTAGTATCTTGTTATCTCTTTACTTTTGTTATTGCCTTTTTCATATATATTGCTTGTGTGAAACTATGTGCCATTCTAGGGACGAACACCAAAGTTCACTCCCCTTTAGCTATGTAGCCATTAGGAGTGTGGACTCAGGGTAATAAATGGTTCTTAGACAAATGGTATCAGAACCATACACACATGTCTGTATATGTGTTTAAGGCGTAACATATCTTAAGAACCCAGGGAGGACTAAAATCCTTTCCTTGAAGTTTAGAGAGTCTTCTAGCATATCATCTCTTCTTTAAGGACCATCTAAGACACCAAGTAGATGATGATTAGTTAGTCTTCTCATCTCCTCACGTGATTCTACTCTCTTGACTATTAATCACATGACATCTAAATTATGTGTAGCTTATGTAGGAGGAAAATAAAACTTATTTGAAATTGTGAAAGTTGATTAAGACAATAATGCCATGATCTGACCTTAATATGAAAACCTTGTTTGATGTATCAAATTACTCTTCAAAGTGATGTAATTAATATTACTAAAATGGGTATATGTCTTTCTATGTTTGAGGTAAATTCCTGATATTATGGAATAAGGTGGAAATCATGTTTACATCTCATGTTTGATGAGGTTCGTATTGATTATGTCCATGTTTCCCTATTGTTGGTCAAACCTCAAACATAGTTAAGCATACTTCCCCCTATAATGATCATGCCATGAAATGACCATGTCTTTAGAACCCTAGATTATGATGTGAAGACTTGTTACAAGAGGAAAATCCCCTATTGACTATTAATTATTCCTCTTTGTAGATTCAATTTGAATAATATGATGGACCTATATTTGAATATCACCCTATTATGCTCAAACTCTTGAATTCTCAGTTGGACTTCTCGATTACCAAAATCTACCATTACATTGATCTTGAAAGGAAGGTAATGAAATTCTAACCTTGATCTTGCAAAATGTTGACATATGGTTGCCCTATTGTGATCTTGATCATCGATATCATGACCCTATGAAGTACGATTTGACAATTGATACACACCTTATTCAGAAATGCTTGACATCTCATGACCAATGTAGGCTAATGTGGTAGATTAGGGTGGTGGCTAACTTATGACTTCTGTAACCTACGTAATATCCCTATTATGACTCCTCCAAATTTTCATCTTGTTGATTATTTAGAGTGTGGAAAGGTAACCCCTTCCACCTTATTTTTATTTATTGACTTAAGTATCTAATAGGTCAAATCTATAAAAAATGATACTCAATGTTGAACCTCGATTCGATGATGATTTTGAAATATGATGATGATGACTATAGATTTTGTTTGACTTCCTAGAAAGACCTAGGTTTAGATCATTCATCAATGACGAATACCATGATAATGAATTGATGTTGCTACCATGAATTTTGCTCGATTGTTGCTCGATTGATGTATATGGATGAATGATTGCCCCTGAGGTCTAAATAGGAACCTAAACTCTAGCTTAGAAATGTTTGGACCTATAAATTTGATGTCCAAACTCGACTCTAGATATTTATTTATGAAATCTTGACTCCTGGTTATTGATATTGGTATTGATTTGACTCCTATAATCACTCTAATTAGATCTTGAGATCAACCTCGATATATGACATGACTTTTATTGTGAGACCCCTAACCTTGCTTGAAGTTTTGAACACGTTTCATTGCCATAATTTAGTGCTTCAAACTTAATCTAACCTTATGACATGTTTTGGTATCATGTGACAAGCTTAAGTTTCAAATCTAGTCCATTTTGGACATTGTTTATGCAAGTTATGCAATTTCATGCACATTTTGGACTTTTATGAAATTTACCCAAATCTGAGGTCTTTCTTGCAATTTTTCACATGAATTATAATCCTTATATGTTTCCTTATCATTCTTGAGCTTTTTGGTCCATTAGGCACCTACTTGAACCTTGGTTTGGAGGTGTTTTCTTCAAGGGTATTTTAGGGTTTACCCCTTTATGGATAAGCCACCTTTAGGAGCTATCAACCAATGGTTTGTTTGATTGGCTTGGAAATCCAACAAATGGTGGCTAAGAAGGTCTCCATGAATGGTGGGACATCTTCTTGTGTGGCTACTTGTATATCCATAATAGTTTAAGGCCATGGACACATGGAGAGTTATTAGGACACCTTAAGCTTTTATCTTTCTTTATCCATAAGCCTTATATACTTATCGTTTAGCTCAAAAATGAAACCTTTAGAATCTTATCTTTTTAGCATCTCCAAAACTTAGTCTTTCAACTGCTTGGGGGCAAACAGAGTGCCCAAGGTAAAAGAAGATAGCCAACCTTCTTGTTGAAGCATCTAGGATTCAAATCTACCCTTATCTAGGGGTTGCAAAGCTTCCTTTTGGTGATCTTGATCAAAACTAGTAAGTATTTCCTTCTCTCATTTGTTTCTTTTGATGTTCCTCTTCCTCCTAACTTCTTCTTGTATGTAACCTTGATGTTCCATGGTAAACTTTGCTCTAAAGCTCAAGGAACTTATCTTTCTTGCTTCTTCTATCTAGGGTTTGCTCCTTATGTGGAGAAAGGCGATGCTTGGCCGAACTCGGACCTAAATATAGGGTTCTTCGCCTTCTTTGCTAAAATTTTCTTGTTTCTTAGACTCTGATATTCTCCGTAGAGGCGAGTTTTATAACCCTCTTCACTTTTATTGCTGACTGCAAGGTTGATTACTCATGTTCTTGCTCTAAAATGAAGATCTAGGCATATAAAAGCTATTCTTGCATAGGGTTTCGAATTTATGGTGTTCCTTGATTAGTTTCCAGTTATATATGAACCTGAAATCATGTGCATGACCTTTTTGAGGTAGAGTAAGACTTGGTCCTTGATTACATACCAACCAATGGTGTTAAGTACCTATCAAATGATAGCATATACATCGTGTTTTACGTTGATTTTCAATTTTATACATGAACTGATGCTTATGCCTTTTCAACAACTGATGGTGATGACCCATGGTGACAGATGATAATGTTAACTGTTGGTCACACCTTAGTTCGGGTCTTGACTCTTTTAGAAGCTCAATGATTGATGGTTTAGTACCCTAAAGATGATATGATCCAATGGCGATTTTAGCTCAACATCTGATGGTGTTCAATGATGGTAGTATTGACCTCATCAACTAATGGTGGCATAATGTGTCACAACTAATGGTGGTTCATGTTACCACACGATAGTGTAACTAGGTATCATGAGTTGCTTCAATTAATCCTTAAACTGATGATTTCTTTGGTTATATGATCCAAGGGTTAAACTTACATATCAACTGATAGTTTTGATATGTTAAACCTGATCCAATGCTTTTGAATGGATGCTTCAACATCCAATGGTTTAGAATGAAGCTTATAGTATAATGTTTTGGTTATAATGATGAGAATTCAATGGTCGATACCCTTAAATTTGTAGTCTTACATTTTCCCTTGGGTGGATATAATTGATAATCACCATAATGAGTTAATGGGTAAACCTAATGAAGTATAGCTTGTTACACCTAATCCTAATATATTTAAGTGATGGTGATTTATTATGAATATCCCCCTTGAATGGTTAATAAAATAATGGGGTAATCTCTTATGGTGGTTGAAACCCTAGTATACTATAAATTTGATGGTTTCACCTTGACTTATGTTTGGATCCATACTTGAGGATAGTATGGAATTTGATGGTGATGCTTCACCTTGTGTATCCATGATCTGATGGGGATGCCATATGTTAGGGTTTGGGTATTAATGTTGATTGGTAGCATCAACATGACTTATCTTGTTACTCCTAACCCTAATACTATTAGGTGATGCTGATTAAACATGATTAGCCTCTTGTGTATGATTAATTGAATAATGGAGTATTCTTTTATTATTGTTGAAACATTGGTATGCTATAAATCTTATGGTTACACCTTGAGTTATGCATGGATCTGTACTTGAGAATGGTATGGAATGTAATGGAGATGCTTTGTATTATGCACCCAAGATTATACGGGGATGCTATGAGTGAGGGTTTGTGAATAAATGTTGAACTATAACTGTAATGAAACTTACCTTGATAAACCTAACTTTAATGCAAGTAGAGAATGGTGGTTAATCATAGTATACTTTTCTTGAATGGTTAATATAATGATGGAATAGCCTTCCTAATTATTGATTGAAACTCTAATGCGTTAACTAGTGGCCATCATAGCTTTATGACTTATGTTTTTGTATGTTAAACTTGTACACTATCAGTGTGATGTTGGCCAATCATATATCTTCCTTATATGTTGATATAATAAATGAATGTTATTAATGCTAAGATAACCCTACAATGCTATCATGTAAACATCTTTTAGTTATTTAATGCCATATCATGTTGAGCATGTGCATCACATGTGTGGTGATGTTTGTTCAGCCTTGTTATAAGGCATGGAAAGATAATGATGATCTTCCAGGAAATGATATTATGGTCTTAAGGACCTTTGGGCATGGTTGAGCCCTGAATGAGGTGTAATCCTCTTCGATGACAAGGATTGATACCATGTGATGTTGTGATAAGACTTTATATCATGTGATAGTGTGGTGACAAGTGTAGTCTCATGAAAGGCAATGAATAGTACCATGTGATTATGATGTGATGACAAGTATAGTCTCTTTATTGGCAGGTGAATAGTGCCTTGTGATGTTGAGATGAGAAATTATATCTCACACGTTTTATATCTTTTGAAATTGTTATACTTATATGCTTGCTAGAACTAAATTAGGGTTTGTATGTCCACTTGTTTGATGCAAACTTAATTCACCCAACTGGCATAATTAATCAAGTGAAACCTTAATCATGTAGTTGTCATATGCCATAGATCCATTCCAGTGTCAGAACTTCCTGGATAGTGAGATGAGTATTCCTAAGGGAAACTTGGAGCACATATTGTGAGTATGTGGGGTGATTGTCATCCTGACATCAGGTGTTTATGGAGGATGTCTACTATCATGCCTCAGATATTGTGATGTGTGAAGGGAAGCAATATAACTACAAGATACCTCTTATAGAATGGCCATGTGTGAGTTGTTATCTAGCATCATGACCTGTACCAAGGAAGGCTAGTTGCAGGACTATATGTTGTTGTTTTGCAGTTTGACTGATATGTCACTGCAGTGCAGACTTGTTCTGACCGAGTAGGGAGAAGATCTTGGAATATGGCTCTTCTTAAATCTTGTATGGCATTAATTTTGACTTAGCAGTGGCCAGTTGGATTTGGGTGATACGACTCAAATCCTCATGGCATAATAAAAGATGTAATATATCTGTGTAGCATATTTGTTTAGGGATATACAAGATGCTTCATATTGGATGATAACCCTTGTTTGTTCTCTTTATATAAAAATGATGATTAGTACATTAAGAGATAATAGATATGCTTATGTTGTGGAAATACTCATGATGTAGATGTGTACATACAGTATCCATGCTATGTTAATAGATATACTTCTATTGTTGATTATGCTAATGGTGATAGTTATCACATGTTGTTAGCTATGCTTATATTGTTAGCCATATCTCTATTATTAGAGATGCTTAAACTGCTAATCATGCGTATGTAGATAATTGTGCTTTGATGTTAGTTCTACTTATGATGTAGATATGTTCAACTTGATAGACATGCTAACAATGTTAGCTATACTTGTGCTGCTAGACATATTCATGATGTTAGAGATACTTATGCTACTAGACTGCTTATACTATTAGAAAATCATAAGATGAAGTCAAACTAGTGTTGACCTTTGCTATTTTATGCAATCTTATAAAATCCAAGATGATAGTTTACATATACTCTAATAATTATACTTTTTGCTAAGCTTATTTGCTTAACTTGTTCAATATGCTTGAATTGCTTAATCTGCTCAATTGTCCATTAAATAATCCAAATGCTCAGTCTACTTATTGTTAAATAATTTGTTGTAATCAATATTTTTTTAAGAGAGTTATATCTCTCGCTGGGATAGGGTCTCACCCCTGGGTCACCACATATTTTTAGGTGATCGACAATAGCGACAGTAACTATGGGAGCGAAGAAGAAATATGGTGATGGACTTTAGAGAAGGTTATTTAGTTGTCTAGTGTGTCCTAGAGTCATCCTTGTACTCTCATTTTTGGGTGAAAAGTTTGTATACAATGTTTCGATTGAATTGATCTTTCGATAGCATGTTGATGCTTGTGTAAGTGGAATATGTGGATAGTGTTCCTTTGTAAAGTGTGTGTTGTAGTTGAGGCTACAGAGCAGTTGTAAAGGATATTTATTATTATATGAAATGAATCAAGTTGTTGGGCTTTTATGTAAATGTTTCTGAGCATTTGAGAAATGTTGAAATCGGTTTTAATTTATCCTATTTTCTGGATTTGTGTTTAATTGATGAGTAATCATGTTTTGTGTTTTGAGTAATCTCATTTAGTGTAATGGGTTCTCACATTTATGTTCCCAAATATTAATCTTTGCTCAATGTATGACTTAGGGTGAGCTCCATGTGGTCTCGGGTATGACCTTCCATCAAATTTTAGCACAAAATCACAATTTTGAAACTATGATGTTTGTCTTGAATTGTTGAAATATGAAATCTCAATCATGGATGTACATATAACCCCACCTAGTCCAACGTAGAAGCTAGAACCCTAAACATTGGGAATTAAAGTCATGTCTTACTCTTGAACTCTATGTGATTGAATTGAAATGCGATCTCTCCAACTCTAGTGATATATAGGATATTCTCTCCAAATTATGACTCATGTGATGAAACTCCCAATTTGAGGATCTATGTGACTATATTGTGATCTTGATGCTCAATTGCTTTGTTGCAAAATGATATTGATATTGAAAGTGGTGACAATATTTTATTGATGATTTTTGATAGGAAATATCAAAACTAAATCTTAATGATGAAATGTTTTAATTTTGGGGACAAAATTCCTTTTAAGGTGGGGAGGATGTGATATCTTGGATATTCAAATTTGAATATGAATTCTATTTTGGACTTATCTCTTATTCTCACCTTCAATTTCATGTTTATAATTGATAACTCTTGTATGCAATTGATACCTTGATGACCCTCAATTTGATTCCAATTTAGTTTTAAAACATAACACTCATCACCATCCTTTCATTTTATTTTTATTGTATATTTGAATACGTATATGCCTTTTTATCATTTTCATATTATAGATATCTTTCTCACAATTCCAACGCATGTTTTCTTGCCCAAATAGGAGCTATGATTTGAAAGTTATGCCCAATTGAAATTCTTGTGGATTAAACTTTGTTTTGACCCTTTTAATCATTTTACACCCAAATGGGCCCAAACTTAGATCATGTGGTCCATCTTTTTACCTCTTCTTTCCCTTTACATGCTCTTCCCCCCTATAGTTTCTCCCTCATCTTGGGCCACATGGGCCCATGGATCATAGCGTGTCGGGGATCGTGGGTGCATTTGACGGCTGCAATACCACCCCCTTCTAACTATCTTTGTGGCAGAGCAACTCTTGCCATGGTCGACGCTCATTGAAGGTTTGTCCTTGCATCACCTTCAGTTGTGCGACCTTCTCCGAGATCCAATGGGGTGTGAGGGACCTTTCTTGGAGGAGGAATCAGAAGTGGGACACCCCTTTCCAAGCTCAAATGAAATTGTGTCACTTCCCAATCCTAAAACCACCCCTTTTGCTTTTCACTTTTCCTATTTATACTCCCTATAGCTCTGCCTAGACTTTCCATTGGTTTTTCCCTTCTTACGCAAGTGCTGCCGCACTCCTTACCCTCCTCTTTCCTTGTTGTATCAGTTGTCACACCATGAAAGCCTAACATAAGGTTAGGGACGACACACCTATCGTCAGATTGGCCGCCAACGGTCCTGATCGATCCCACTCTCAACGTCTCTCTACGCACTGCTCACAACCTCCCGTACCCGCTCACTATGCCCACAATATCAGCATCGAGAGAGGAGCTAGCTGCCCCTAAATACCAGCCCAAACAACCATCCCAGCTAGACCCAGTGCAGGAGAGTGCATGCGTCCTTGGCCAGACCAAACCAGCACAAACTCGCAACCCTTTTGCAGTCTAATAAGGTAAATCTCACCCAAAAATCATCATAAAACCCTAATCTTGGTCCTATCTCTTAATGTTTGTTTCTCTTTCATCTCTTAACCAAACATCAAGGTATTATATACCATATTGATAAAAAAAGTCACCTGTCTAATAATACTGATATCTATTTCTTATTTCACACATTTAGTCTCTGATTTGGTGAAAATGGTGTCTTTGCGATCTTATGCTTATTAATCAACTATAAGCGTGCACCACATGTATATTTAATGATCTTGGACCTTATATTCATACAAATCAGTAAACTCTAGCTCCCTTTTACTATTTTGTTATCTCACACCATGTAAATATACCCCAATGATCATTTTAACCTTCTATCACAACCCTTGACCTACAAATGGCTTTTTTATGTGCATGCATGATGTGGCTTGACCAAGTTTAGGTTTTTAGCTTAAATTCTTACCATCTAACCTTTTAATCTAGAAATCAATAAACCTTATGATGTTTTGTGCCATGTGTGACTAAGATATTACCCCTCTTTGTCTTGAATAGTTCATATAACCTAAAAGCACATTCGTGCAGGTCTTCCCTAAAAGATGTCTATATGCATATATGTTTGAATCCTTAAAAACTTACGCAAAGTTGACCCTTAGTTGTTCAAACCTATATGTTCACATCCAAATCAGACCCTATAATGTCTTGTGGCACAAAAATCTATGTAACCCACTTGTATGCTTTGTAACATACTTAAAACACCTAACATGTTCTAAATGCACATGTCAATTGTTGGGCTCTAACCTTGCTAGACCATACTCCAATGTTAGATAAGCTACCTTCATGACTTCAAATCAGTATAATTGTCATTCTATAGCTCTAAATCCTTCTTGATCTACTTAATGCTTCTATGACTTGGAAATGTGACTATGTTGCATGATTTTGATCTAATATGACTAATTATGATCTTACATGATTAAACCTTGGTGGAAATCTAAATATCATGTTTCCTGACTCCAAATCAGAAATGATCTCACTTTTATATCTAATATAATGTGGATGGTTCACTTAAATCTAGGACTTAATGTTGATATGTGTGCTATGAGGAATCATTGCATGCTTGTTTGGAACTTTGGAAACTATGATTGAACTAAGTGAAACCTAGATCTAGGGAAACCTCCATGTGACTCATATGATGTTTAGATTATCAATCCCCTACTTATCTAAGACCCACTACCATTTGTCTTACATCTTAGGTCCCATTTGGTTTGGACTTCTCAAGAATCTACTGATGGTTTATGACTTGTACTCTACTCACAAGGTACACTTAATCTCTTAACTGACTATGTTAGTGGCTTGTTTATCTGTATGCTCGTATGAATGGTTGGCTATATAATTACTTGTTTGGTCTACTTGTTCCCTATGATTAGTACGTTCATTTTGCTTGAAATGTGTTGAACAAACCTCAAACATAATTGAACATGTCCATTATACAAACCTTGTGTACTTGCGATAGGGGAACAAGGCATGTTGAAAATAGGGCTAGCTAATTGACTTTGGTATTGATGTCTGTCATGTATAAATAGGGTGACATTTAGGCTTTGAGCCCCATATGCCCCTCACGGACCCTTCCGATGGGAAGCTGGTCAATGGCCATAATATGTTGTTAAGTATAATTGAAATACACTTAAAACATGTTTTGTATAAAAAATGTCTTTAAGTGTTCTTGCCTTGTTTCTACTTGTTGTTTATTTTGATGTTTCTAGCTAACAAACTTTTATATTACTCTTAAATTGTGGTTACACATTTTTCATAGCATACTCAATGCATTGCATTGATATATTTTGTTTAACGAATTTGTTATTGCCAAATGAAAATCTACAACACTTAAGACTCTAAGATATGAAATGAAACACTAATGGGTTACTCTTGAGATATAAATGGGTACATATCTCTTATCTCCATGTTTCGTATCTTCTTATCTCTTTAATTTTGTTATTGCCTTTTTCATATATATTGCTTGTGTGAAACTATGTGTCATTCTGGGGACGGATGCCCAAGTCCACTCGCCTTTGGCTATATAGCCACTAGGAGTGTGGACTTAGGGTAATAAATGGTTTCATGACAATTATGCAAGCAACTCAAGATAGGAGATATGCATGTCAAGGAACAAGTTTGAGTATGTATGAAACAAGATGCAAGCATAGCACATAGTTGAATACAAATTGTTGTGTTAGATATCAAAAGATGAACAACGCTAGAACTACATGTATATGACTACTAGTAGATGACATAACAAGTTAGAGATACTAGTAGAATCTAGATCATAGAAAATGATACACAAGTTAAAGAACAAGCTATGAGTAGACGTAGAGAAATATCCAAATAATGAGATATGCAATTTTAGAAGCATGAAAGGATATGTCAGTAGAAAATATTCATCATTACCAAAAGATTATTATCTCTAAGAAACTCAAGGTTGCATCATAAGATATACAACTAGATATATGTAGCAAAGTTTACTACAACGGAAGCAAATTAGATCACAATCAAGAGTTTTAAAGAGATCATCATTAAAACAAACATAACAACTCATGATTGATAATTGCAAGATATAGATATACCAATTCATAGCAATTAGAAAGATAGATTTGTATGTAAGACAGGAAATATGAACCGTAGCAATATGCTCATTATGCAGGTACCAAGAGGTGTCCATAGAATAAGGCTATTGGTTGAGAAAGTCAACTTGAGAGGGAAATTCTCATCCAAAAAGACATTTGTGTATTCTGTGTGCAGTGTTGTTGGTCGAGATTCTAGGTTGGACTTCTCATCTGACAATAACTGTTGGCAGCACCCATTGGTGCTTGTTGGTCGAGTTTCCTTAGGACAAACTCGATCGACAATAGTTGCTGTCAAAAAGTAAAAATATTTTAGAAAATCATATCTAGACGCATGAAAAAATATAAACCATATCCAAACATGTACAAGCAAGTTAATAATACATTACGAAAGCATCATGAATAGTTTTTGAGCAAGAAAATGATGAGAATCATAATGTACCAATTTTGACTCAAAAACCATATGTATAGTGCATACTAACTTGGAAAAAGCACACTATGATTGGATATGAGCAAGAATAACATTACCTGATACAATCCCAATTTTTGGGTTCATATAGTTGGAAATGCAATTTCCCCAATAATTGTATGATTATGGGAATTGTATGATTTATGTGTATTGAATGGATTTCCTTTTCAATATTTCCTTTATGCATGTGATTCCGTGGATCATAATATGTTAATGTGTCCAATATGATTAAAAGAAAAAGAAGGAATAAAGTAATGCATTATTAAGAAGGAAATTTGAGATAATGAGGAAAAGATAAGAAATATATGGAAATATGGATAATGTAATCATCATTGATGAGATTTCGAGTCCACATGGTTTCTAATGGTAAAAGGAATCCAAATAAAGAATACAAAAGAGTAAGAGAGAGAAAATATGTATAAATATGCCTTTTTAAGTAATAACTTGCATATGAAGAAAAGTCTCTCATACTTTCATATTTGAGTCCCAAACTTGGTACACAAGTAGTTTAAGTCATCATGGACTTTCCTCTAAAATTTGGGATTAAAAGGATAAAGGATTGGGAGATATGAATTTTGTAAGTTTTCCTAAAGTGAGAGGAATAACATTAAATGTCATAATTCATCTCTAGCTTTGTTCTAATACGTGGCTTGATAGTCGTTGTATCCTTGATCCAACGGTGTCTACACTTCATTTAAGATTAGGAAAGGGGAACAGTTCTAGGAATTTTCACAATCGATTTCCTTTGTGCACAATCCATGTGCGAGTCTAAAAGTTGTTCCTTTGAATTCGGGAGGGTGAAACGAGTCTCCCAATCCTAAACTTTCCATGTTTCCGTACATGATTGGGGTTTACCCAATTAACCTATAGGGGCAGCTTCCATGGAAATTGGGGGTAGTCCCCTTGCTACTTTGTCTATATAAGAGGGGGGATCAGGAGTTCCTTCGGGAGACAAGAAACAAATCGAGACCCCTACTTGCTCCTTTGTTCTTGGGTTTTTTGCTTGAGACACCGGGGACAGGATGAGCTTTCACCCTCTGTCTCCCTACTCTTTCTGATAAGATCATCACTGCCCATGGATCCGGTGGGCCGTGGAGAGGAGCTCTAGTTATCTTTATGGTTCCCTAGAGGTCTCATTGACGTTGGCGTCGATCAACACCGGACAGAAGCTCGTGAGGGATGGTTGGCGATAGATGCTCTATTTTCTAGGCAGAACAGAGTACGTCTGCACGGGCTAGGTCTCGGGAAGGAGATGAGTGGACTATCGGGTCCAGACTCCTGGGTAAGCTGACTGCGTGGGAGATCCGCGAGCCAAGTCAGTCGTTGGAAAGGATGAGAGGCTAAAGGATGACATAGCGCTCGACCATTGGCCAAGGGTAAGATATTTTGTGAAAATCTTAACTAATTACTAGTAACTCGGATGAAATAATGCTATATATGAAAGTTGTAAAAGAGAATGCAATGAATTTAATAAAAATATGTTTGAAGCCTAAATTTTCTTATAATTTGAAAAGTACTTAAAGTTGTCACCTTTGGTGCATTTATGAACAAGAAACCCTAATTTGATGATTAATGAGATTAAGAAATGTACTATGGACGTTTTAGGAGAATATTAACATGTTGTTAATAAATAGATGTTTTTGATGTCTAAGTGGATGATCCATGTTCTTAATAGCCCAATTTAGGGTTTGATATGTTAATGAGCATTAATGGGCTTAGAAACCCTACTCTAGGTGTTAATGGTTTCTAATGAGATATATTTTGATATTCTTTGTATAAAAGTGATAACAGGTTAATCCTAAGCCTAATTGATGACAAAGAAGGTTTTAATGTGAATAAGTGATTAATTAGGGTTTTGAACCTAGAACTACTGTTTTAGGGTTTCATGGATATAAAAGAGGGAAGTTCTAAATAGATCTAAAGGAACCCTAATGAAACCCTAATTCAAAACCCTAGAAAGTAATTCCAAGTCAATAAAGTATGTTCTTGATGAGTATGCAGTAAATAGGTTGTACATGCTTTTCAGGATTCTGTTCTTTTGTGTGATTGGCTGGATTGCTTGCTTGGATTTCCTGATTGGATTGGACTGTGCTTATTTCTTGTGAAATCTCTAAATCAGGTGTGTGGTTTATTATAAGTACACACTTTAGTTTCCTGACATTTTCCTGATGTTTTATCAATTGCAATGGAAATATACTGCTTGGATGATTTTATTTCTACAATCTTTAAACTGAATATGATTATCACAATCTAAGTACATATATGACTTGCTCAAACCTACATACCATCTCTGGATGTAAGATAAGAGACCAAGCCCCGAAGGGAAGGTCTGAAGTGGTCAAGCCCCAAAGGGAAGACCACAGGGCACCCAGAAAGCTGACCCCATGTACCAAGCTCAGGATGGAGAAGGTAGCCTTAAAGTCACTTGCAAGGACTTAACCCTAGAGAGGGTATCCCAGAGGAGGAGTAAAGCTGGTTGAGAAGTCATATTGAAAAACATAATCTTGCATTGTTAACAACTATTTGATGTGATTCTGTTGTTAGAATTTATGTGCAATGTTTTGGTTGTCACCACATACCAGTATATTCATTTATACTAACTGACATTTTGTTTGTCAGCATTTTAGGATTATCTAAAATTGGACAAATAGTAAAGTGGAGCTTGTGAAGATTAAAGTTAATTCATAAAGTAGGATTTAGATAGATAGAATTCTAATGAGGGTAGAAGTTCTAGTTTCCTAATTTTTGAAGGTATGTGAAAGTAAATTTTTATTCCAATTTTCAATTTAGTCTTTTGTAGAATTTATTAATTAATTTTGATTATTTGCAAAACCAGTGATCCTATTTTTGGGATAACGCCTCTGACTTCTTGGTCTTCCTTAATTGGGGTTACCAGGAAGCTGGGTCATTACAATTGGTATCAGAGTGATGATTTTCCATTTAATCTCTAATAATTATTAAATTTTACAAACTCTTTAGAACATAAGGGAGTTATTAGAGGATTTTCTAATGATGGAGGTGTTTAGAGAAGGATCACAATCTGGGAACTGGCAAGATTTTCCTTTGCCCCGCTAGTCAGTCTACGAGGACTCCCAGATATTATGTGACTGTCTGGCCAAAATCGGAGGTTTTAACTCGAAGTAAGATACCTCTAGGACTCTCTCATCTGTGTTCTTCCCTTCTCAACCCTAATTTATATATGACTCTAAGTGCTTAGAGTTTCTCTCTCTCTCTACACCCCTCCTATATTTGGGATAAGATTAATAAGGATTAAGGAATCCTCCACCAAATAATGAAAAGTATGTAAACAAGATGTCATGGACATAAGCTTTAATAGTTTAAGCATAAACTAAGGAATAGTTAAATGCTTAGGTTGCATGGCATGTGCTGTCATGCCCTTAGGAGAGCTCTGAGGTTAGATCTTCTTGTAGGAGGATGAGGAGAGAGTTGGTCTTGGAGGAAGAAGCCTCTAGGAAGAGGAAGAGACCTGACACATCCTCTGAGGACGATGCTAACCCAAACCCTAAGTGGTAGTTGAGTAAGAGATGACAAGATGAGTTGGATACCTTAGTCTTCTATACCTTCAAGTATGTGGGTTAGTCATGCCTACTTTACGTATAGGTTTTGGGTACCCATGAGAAGCATGAGCTATGTGTGATTGTTTGACCTAGTGCCTTTTGGTGACCCGACCTTGGGTGGTTGTACCTGTTGAGGGTGAGGGATCACTCCCTCATTGAGGAGGTTAGTGATGACCATATAGGAACCCTAACATATACATACATACATACTTACATACATATATATACATATGCCAACAAGGAGTGGCTTAAGTGGTCAAGCATGGTGTCTCCTCATGAAGGGATCCGGGTTCAAATCCCAGTTGCCACCTTGGTTTATCACCCTCTCGGACGTTCGGCCTCCATCACGGGCATGGGAGAGGGGAAGAGAATGCCTCTCTTTATCCCATATATATATATATATATATATATATATATATATATATATATATATATATAGGGTGTTCATTCATTGCCCGCGCGGGTAGCATGGATTTTCGCTACCCTGCAGCCAAAAAAGTAACTCTCCTAGCTAAGAAAGTAACTCTGCTGTAAAAAAAGTAACTATGGTGTCAAAAAAGTAACTCTGCTGGCCAAAAAAGTAACTCTGTACAAAATATACAGCAGATATATATAAGGACGGATTTTTTGATTTTGGAGGGGCAAATGATATTATTTTTGGCTCAAATTGTTTGGAGAGCTAGACAAAATAGTCCTCTACAATTTCGAAATTTTTTTTTGAAAAAAAGTGATCGGAAGGGTGGGCGGGTAGCTACCCGCGCGGGAAATAAATATGAGCCCATATATATATATATATATATATATATATATATATATATATATATATATATATATATATATATATATATATATATATATAAGTAGAATAGAGGCATGCACCTACATAGAAGAGAATGGAAGCAAGACTGGCAGCAAGTTTTAGACCTAGGACAGAAGGGTTATGCCAGATGTTCATGATATGAGCATGCAGAGCTTTGGATAATCTTGGTCGAACGTAGGTTTTGGATCATATATTTCACCCAGGTAGGTGTATACATGTATCCTTAAGAGCTTGACCCATCTTCTTAGAGAGAACGTCTAGTTGTAGGACCAGTTGTGGGGTTAGCTCTGGAGAAAGAGAGTGAGACCCATTGAGTAAGGTTGGACACCTTGACTCTGAGACATGAAGAATCATGAGAAGTTGGGTATGATATGGCTTAGAATGGATGACCTAAGTGGATGTATGTGGTTGCCTCATGCACGATCCTTAGAGGCTTATTGTACCTTGGTTGACTTTAGAGGAACCAAACCCTAGAATGAGAAAGAGGCTTCTTGAACCAATGTACATATGTTATAGGTGCCTACCTCTTAAGTGTAGGAAGGAGAGTTCCTTAGACCCTAAAGAAGTATGGTAACAAGTTGTGAGGCCTTGCACCCAGTTGGTTGTTCTTGTGTAGGGCTCGAAGGGTTGTTCACGTGGAAGAGTGTTAGGATGTCTATGCCCTGGTATAGGTTCAGCTGAGCATGCGGTTAGACAACTATGCTTAAGAGGAGAACTTGGGGTTCCTAGACCTAAGAGGGGAAGTAGTAGTACCTGATGCACATGATGCTCACAAGGCTGCATGAGTTCATGGAAATCGAGCATGGCACCCCCCATGTGTTAGAGTAAAGGAAACCCCACCAAAAATGAGGTATATGTTTGATGAACCCCTCACACACGTTGGTGACATATGTATGAGATTGGCTAACTTCGAGGAATAAGGAACAAGTATGACATACCAAGGAACTTAGAATGGTTTAGTAGAATGTCTTTTGCTAGCTACGTGTATAAGTTGCATGATAGGGCTAAGCATGCACATGATGATGTAAACCCTGGCAGTAAGGACGTTTGTGACCTTTGTTACTATCAAGAGATAGTTTTCCCCCATCTTGGGAAGGGACCCCTCAGTAGGGTGAGTACCAACTTTTGTTTAGGTTCGAGGTAACCTAAGGAGGTCTCTCATAGGAGCTTGATGAGCTGAGTGGAGAGCACATAGTATGAGTACAAATCTATGGACCCATGTGTGACCATCTCTAAGGGGCATGAGAGTATGTTGCCATGGAGGTAACCTGTATGGGGCCAGACCGAGGTAGGTAGGTCTCCATGATCCCAATGAAAGGATGTAAGTTTGACCATGAGTGCCCAGAGAGATGATGGGGATTCGGGTGAGGATTCAAGTTTGAGATGTATCATGATAGAATCCTAAGTCGATACTCATGTCAGGTAGGGATGAGATCGATGGGAGTAGGAGTTGTCTGTTCCTAGAATGCACAAGACCTAGAGTCAGGAGGTAACAACTATCTTTGTTGGAGGACCATGGATTAGGAGGTTGACCACCTTCATGAGTTCATGGGGCCCCAGGGCAACTGAGGGAGGCACTCCCTGGATGCATGAGGGATGAGGGATGACCCCAAAAGTACCGACACCCTAGAGACCTTGAGAAGACGAATAAGGATTCTATATATGAGTAATATGAAAACACAAGAGTGTTTGGGAATAGACTTTCCATGGATGTAAACATAGGTTGGAGATATTCATGATGTGGAGATGTGTGATGTATGTTTCAACTTAAAGGATAATGGAAATGTGTGATGCACCATCTCTACACTTAGAATGGGATGAACTCTATATTTGGACTGCAGCCAAATGCTTATTTCCTCTCGTTATGGGTGTGAGAGACGGGGCAAAGTGTATGCATACATTAAGGATAAAAGTGATATGAGTTGAAACCTTATTATGATGTTTGAGGATGGAAGAAGTACCAAATCTTTGAGAGTATGTGGGATAGATGGTTTTAAACCACGAATAGAATAGAGGTAA
The DNA here is from genome assembly GCA_963693085.1 of Alisma plantago-aquatica. Classification (NCBI taxonomy): domain Eukaryota; kingdom Viridiplantae; phylum Streptophyta; class Magnoliopsida; order Alismatales; family Alismataceae; genus Alisma; species Alisma plantago-aquatica. The sequence continues at coordinate 333,417,970 of OY856414.1, forward strand.
TATGATGACGTACCTCTCTGGAAGTAGTTTGGAATCTATGAGTTATAAGTTTGGGTTTGATAACTGAGAGGATGAGCTTGAAGTTTTCTTGACTCTGATAAACCTAAACCAGTGGCATGGATGATGAGTGGAGTATATGAAGGTCTATGTTTTCACCGTCACCTAACACATAAGGAGCTTATGTGATAACAAATACTCTTAGTTGAGGCACATCTTAGGTATATAGTTGTCATGTTTAGCCATAAGAGAGGATAGAAGAGGTTGTTAGGAGATCCCTTAGTTTGTTAGAAGATGAGACTTGTATGGCTAACATCTAGATACAACCAGACCCATTGGTCAAGTTAGTGGTTACTCACTTAGCTGGCCTAGATCTTGGTGAGATAAAAGGATGGTTGTGAGAACCTCAGATACACCTCTCAGGAGAAGAGAAGGTGGTGAAACCTGCTACTAGAGTGTTTTAGGGTTTCTGAGGAGTCAACCTTAAGGAATCATGTCATGCAAGAATCTCATGATTTTAAATACACCATACACCGTGGTATTACAAAGATAGTTAAAGTTTACAGTAGTACTTTGAAGACCTAAGACAAAGAAGTATATAGAGTTTCATGTGGCCTGTTTCCATACATGCCAGAGGGTGAAGTCCAAACACCAGTAACCCAGTGAGTGCTACAGGTAATGAGGAGTCCCCGAGAGGGAATGGGAGCAGATCACCATAGACTTTGTGGTGGGTCTCCCCTGGACCAAGAGAGATCATGATGTCGCATGGGTTATGGTAAATCGCCTTACTAAGTTGACCTAATCCCTTGCCTAAGAGAGAGATTTGTCAGTGTGACATATTTGGTTGAACTATTATATGAGAGAGAGATAGTTCAACTACACCGTAATCTAAGTTCAATATCTTAAGCATGACCTCAAGTTCACATCCATGTGGTGGGAGTAGGTACATGGAGAACTCGATGCTAGATTGAAGTTTAATATGACATATCACCTCTGACTGATGGACAGTCAAGAGAGTATGATCCAGACTTTAGAGGGTCTGAGGAGAGCATGTGTACTCATTCAGGGTGATACATGGGAGCAGTTCCTTCCCCTATAAGAGTTTGCTTGTGATGAGACACCATATACAGTATTGGGATGTAAGAAGCTTTGTAAAGGAGGTCATGTCAATCACTGCTTCATTAGGATGATGTCGGTGAGAGGACCTTGGGAAGGTCAGAGAGACCACCGTGTATGCAGATGAAGTCGCTTTGATCAATCAATGGCTGAGAAAGCCCAGGATCGACAGGAGTCGTGAGCTGATGTGAAGCAGATTCACATGTAGTTCACTGTGGGTGAACATGTGTTATGAAAACCTGACCCCTATGAGCTATAGCTAAGAAATATAGAGTCCCTAATACATGGGTCCATTAGAGGTGGATTGGTGGAATTGATCATGTTTAGCCTTACCCCTCAGGATAACATGATGTATGATGTGTTCCATGTGTACAAATTAGAGCACTATGTGATGTACCTGAGCCATGTACTGAGCAATGAACCTATTGAGCTCCAAAGGGAGGCTAAATATCCTGAGTCACCTATGAGGTACGAGATACCAAGGTGAGAGAGAACTCAGATGTAAGAATATAAGATGATAAAGGTTCTTTGGAAGCATTGTGGAGAGGATGAAGCTGCATGGGAACCAATGGTAAATATGGAAAAGTCTTATCCTAAATTGTTTGTATGTTTGGTGGAATTTTAAGGGCAAAATTCCTATAAGAGGGGAAGAATGTTACAACCCCAATTTTTGGGTTCATATAGTTGGAAAAGCAATTTCCCCAATAAATGTATGACTACGGGAATTGTAGGATTTATGTGTATTGAATGGATTTCCTTTGCAATATTTCCTTTGTGCATGTGATTTTGTGGATCATAATATGTTAATGAGTCCAATATGATTAAAAGAAAAATAAGGAATCAAATAATGCATTATTAAGAAGGAAATTTGAGATAATGAGGAAAATATAAGAAATATTGGAAATATGGATAATGGAATCATCATGGATGAGGTTTTGAGTCCATATGGTTTCTAATAGTAAAAGGAATCCAAATAAATAATATAAAGGAGTAAGAGAGATAATATATGTATGAATATGCCTTTTTAAGTAATAACTTGCATATGAAGAAAAGTATCTCATACTTTCGTATTTGAGTCCCAAACTTGGTACACACGTATTTTAACTCATCATGGTCTTTCTTCTAAAATTTGGGATTAAAAGGATAAATGGATTGGGAGATATGAATTTTGTAAGTTTTCCTAAAGTGAGAGGGATAACATTAAATGTCACAATTCATATCTAACTTTGTTCTAATATGTGGCTTGATAGTCGTTGGATCCTTGATCCAATGGTGGCTGCACTTATTTTAAGATTAGAAAAGGGGAACAGTTCTAGGAATTTTCACAATCGACTACCTTTACGTACAATCCATGTGCGAGTCTGAAAGTTTTTCCTTTGAATTCGGGAGGGTGAAACGAGCCTCCCAATCCTAAACTTTCCCTATTTCCGTACATGGTTGAGGTTTCCCCAATTAACATGTAGGAGCAGTCTCCATGGAAATTGGGGGTAGTCCTCTTGCTACCCCTGTCTATATAAGGGGCTGGGGGGATCAGGAGTTCCTTTGGGAGATAAGAAACAAACTGAGACCCGTACTTGCTCCTTTGTTCTTGGGTTTTTCACTTGAGACGTCAGTGACAGGTCATGCTTTTCCCCTCCATCTCCCTACTCTTTCAGGCGAGGTCATCACTACCCATGGATCTGGTGGGCTATGGAGAGGAGCTCTAGTTATCTTGTTGGTTCCCTTGAGGACTCATTGACGTTGGCATCGACCAACACCGGACAGAAGCTCACGAGGGATGGATGGTGATAGATGCTCTATTTTCCAGGTGGAACAGAGTACGTCCGTGCAGGGCAGGTCTCACGAAGGAGATGAGTAGACTATCAGGTCCAGACTCCTGAGTAAGCTGACCGTGTGGAAGATATGTGAGCCATGTCATCCACTGGAAAGGATGAGAGGCTAAAGGATGACATGGTGCTCTCCCGTTGGTTAAGGGTAAGATATTTTGTGAAAATCCTAACTAATTACTAGTAACTCGGATGAGATAATTATATATATGAAAGTTGATCAGGAGAATGCAATGAATTCGATAAAAATATGCTTGAAGTCTAAATTTGCTTACAATTTGAAAAGTACTTAAAGTTGTCACCTTTGATGCATTTATGAACAAGAAACCCTAATTTGATGATTAATGAGATTAAGAAAAGTACTATGGATGATTTAGGAGAATATTAACATGTTGTTAATAAAAAGATGTTTTTGATGTCTAAGTAGATTATCCATGTGCTTAATAGACCAATTTAGGGTTTGATATGTTAATGAGCATTAATGGGCTTAGAAACCCTAATCTAGGTGTTAATGGTTTCTAATGATATATATTTTGAGATTCTTTGTATAAAAGTGATAATAGGTTAATCCCAAGCCTAATTGATGACAAAGAAGGTTTTAATGTGAATAAGTGAGTAATTAGGGTTTCAAACCTAGAACTACTATTTTAGGGTTTTGTGGATATAAAAGAGGGAAGTTCTAAATAGATCTAAAGGAACCCTAATGAAACCCTAATTTGGATTAGAAACCCTAGAAAGTAATTCCAAGTCAATAAAGTATGTTCTTGATGAGTATGTAGTAAATAGGTACATGCTTTTCAAGATTCTGTTCTTTTGTGTGATTGGCTTGATTTCTTGCTTGGATTTCCTGATTGGATTGGACTGTGCTTATTTCTTATGAAATCTCCAAATAAAGTATGTGGTTAATTATGAGTACACGCTTTAGTTTCATGGTGATTTCCTGATGTTTTATCGACTGCAATGGAAATAAACTACTTGGATGATTTTATTTCTGCAATCTTTAAAGTGAATATGATTATCACAATCTAAGTACATATATGACTTGATCGAACCTACATACCATCTCTGGATGTAAGATAAGAGACAAGCCCTGGAGGGAAGGTCTGAAGTGGTCAAGCCCCAGAGGGAAGACCACATGGAACCCAGAGAGGTGACCCCAGGTACCAAGCTTGGTATGGAGAAGGAAGCCTTAAAGTCACTTGCAAGGACTTAACCCTAGAGAGGGTATCCCAGAGGATGAGTAAAAGTGGTTGACAAGTCATATTGAAAAATGTAATCTGACATTGTTAACAACTATTTGATGTGATTATGTTGTTAGAATTTATGTGCAATGTTATGGTTGTCACCACATATCGAGATATTCATTTATATTGATTGACGTTTTGTTTGTCAACATTTTAGGATTATCTGAAATTGGACAAACTGTAAAGTGGAACTTGTAAAGATTAAAGTTAATTCATAAAGGATGATTTAGATAGATAGAATTCTATTGAGGGTAGAAGTTCTAGTTTCCTAATTTTTGAAGGTGTATGAAAGTAAATTTTTATTCCAGTTTTCAGTTTAGTCTTTCGTAGAATTTATTAATTCTTTTTTATTATTTGCAAAACCATTGATCATGTTTGTTGGATAACGCCTCTGACTTCTTGGTCTTCCTTAATTGGGGGTCACCGGGAAGTGGGGTCATTACATTACCTATTATCTGACCATTTCTTTTCCACTTGTTGCCACCCTGTACACATCTCACCTTTCTTCTTTTATGTGAATTGAAAAACCAATTTGTAAATCAATAGCTCATGTCAATCCAATTGTAATTGACCTACAAGAAGAAATATGAAATGGTCCCCAATCATATTTTTGGGTCGTGAGAGGTTAGGTTAGCAAGACAAGTCCTATTACTCTAGGGTGCTTTCCTAAAAGGGCAATATGTAGAAAAGTTACCAATTTCATTGCAATGATTGCAAGTACTCATAGCCTTGGAACTAGAGGATTCTTCATTGAAAATTGAAGGTCATTTGTCTTATTGTTCTTTTTGATACTATCAAGTCCAAAACCATCTCTACCCATTTGTTCGGTAGTATGATTTAGGGTTTGATTAAGATTCTTTTATCATCTAAGAATCTTTGCATAGAGGATCTCAAACTATGATTATCATGCATAAGAGAAGTGATAGTGGAATACAATTTATGCATTGTAGTATACAAAAGATCAGTTTCTAAGCAAAGAGCTTTTGTCATATAAGAATCTTTTTCAAAATGAAGAGCATCGACATTATTCTCTCTACTAGTAGAACTAGAACAAAATTCAAGGACATTGATTTTAGCAAGAAAGGAAGCATTTTCTTTTTCAAGCAAACCAATCTTACAAATATAGACACTATTTTCATATTCTATTCCTCACAAAATAAAGTCTTTACCCTCATTTTCAATTTTAAGAACATTAATGCCAAGCATGAGAGAATTCACAATTTTAGTATTCTCTTCATTAGAACTAGGCATAAGAGATTGAGCTTCTAGAAATCTAATCTTATCAAGCAAGTTAACATTTTCAAGTTTAAGGGATTGTACTTGACTAAGATAAGCATTGTTTTCTATATCAACACTATTGCATTTCAATTCTAGTTCAAGATATTACTTTTGAAGATTGTCAGCATCATCTTGAAAGCTAATACTAACATGTTTGTGTTTATCTTTTTCTTCATGCAAATGCTCAATAATTCTAGCAAGATTTTTTTATGCTAAGTAGGCTTAAGAAATGAACGAGTAGCATGAATAATGGCAATTAATGATTCTTTATCTAAAGAGTTTAAATTTACCTCATTTGAATCTTCATTTGAACTTGCCATGAGAGAAAAATGGCATTCTCCATATTCACTAGAGCTTGAGCTAGATTCTCCACTAGAATCTTTATTTAATCTTGGGTTGGAGGATTCACTAGATCTTTTCTTCCATTACCCCTTATTCTTGTTCTTCTCTTCCCTTTTCTTGTGATGATGGGTCTTTTTATCTTGTGGGCAATCTTCCTTGAAGCGACCCTTCTTGTAAGACCCTTGACCTTGCTTTATGGTTGAACATGCTTTCTTATCTTAGTTGGATGCTGAAAACCTTAGTTAAACCCTAATAATTTCTTTGATATCATTTGGAAGCCTAAGTTTCAAGTTTGGCCAGCAAGTTATGCATTTATATGCTTATTTTGGGCTTTTATGCAATTTACATATATCTAGGATTTTTCTTGCAATTTTTCACATGCTTGTTGTTCCTCACATGTTTTAATATCATGTTTGAGATTTTTGTGCCTTGGGGTGCCTTGTTACACCTTTGTTTAGTGACGACATCTACATATGGTTGAGATTAGGGTTTCCCCTCATAGATGGGCTACCTTGAGTGATACAAATGGATGGTTCCCTTGGTTTGGTGAGATCCTATGGCCTTCCTTGTGTGATGGGATCTTATGGAGGTCCCTTGAGGTGTGAGAGTTGATGATTTTCTCTCGTAAATCTCCCTATATCGATGGTTCACCAAGTGGGGTCCTGAATCAATGGTCATGCTAGGGTTTTCACCATTGATAACGATCTGATGGTCACCCTACTGTTGGAGGTTGATGGATACTCTGGGAGTTAAGATTCAATGGTTCTCCCAACTCTCACATATGATGGACCTGATGGTTTGCATGGGCGTGATGTCCTTGACCTTGGACACATGGCAAACTTGGCTAGACACCTTAACCTTCTCTTCTCTCTCACCCATAGCTTTATATACCTCCTTCCTTGCATGAATATGAGTTGTTTACACACCTATATCTCTATCTCTCTTCTTCCTTTATTCTAGATCTCATCCCCATTGCTTAGTGGAGAAGAAGGAGCCAAGGTAGAATGAGCTTGGCCGATCTTGCTTGCATGTGCACCTAGGGTTCAGATCTACCCTTTCTTTGAGCTTGTGGAGCTTCCTTAGCTTGTTCTTGACCTAAGAAAGTAATCTCTCCCTCCTTTCCTTCGTTTTCCTTTCTTTCCTACCTTCTTCTCTCTTCTTCTTGGTCGTACCCATGGTGTTTCATGGTGGAGCTTATGCTAGAGCTTAAAGAACACCTCTTTCTTGCTTCCTTGACCAAGGGTTTGCTTCCGCTTTGGAGAAGGAGCTAGCTTGTCCGAGTGGAGTGCTCAAGATAGGGTTTTCTTCTCTCCTTCCTCAACCTACCTTTCTGTTTGGAGATTCATCTTCATACTAGAGGTGAGTTATATAACTTTCTCCACATTTATTGCTTACTCTTAAGCTTGCATGTATTAGATCTTGCTAAAAAACATAGTTCTAAGTAGAATGTTTACATCTTTGCCTAGGGTTTGTGAGTAGATGGTAGTTCTTGAGAAGACGACCTTCCTAGATGCTCTCCTTAGCTATGTGCACGTTTCTTCCTTGTATATGGATGCCCTATATCTTGCTTGGATATGGAAGTCAATGGTTCTTGTTCCTTGAACCTAGGGTTTTCTTTGAGGTGACAAACGATGGTTTTCTATTAGTGTTTTAGACTGATTTCTACCTTGTTCATGATTCAATGGTTTAGCTTGGTGACAAATGATGGAGGGGTACTTAATTGCTATTTTGGAATCTCTTATATGCAAGAACCAGTGGCTTATATTTAACTTCTATTTTGGACCTTCTCATGGTTTTAGTGCTCCCTCATGTGGTGCAACTCGATGGTTTTTCATCCCTCTCACAATTCATGGTTTTACTTGGTACATGGCCTGGACTTTGGTCCAAGGCCGGATTTCTTTCTTTCACATTGACGCCCGGGTCGGGCAGCTGGGTAATCGGGTAGTGGGACTTAGTTGTCCCCTACCTCTGGCTTCCTCGCGCGCGCTCGAGATGTACAATGCCGAGGTCTTTCGCTGGTCACTCTCCCACGCTAGGCTGAACCATTCATCGCGATTTATTTGCCAACAAACTCCTCTCTCTCCCCCAAATCCAATGAACCTTTACTCACTATCTGTGACACCCTAAATAAAAAAACACACTTTTAGGGCCTCGAGCAGCAGTCGCTGCCTTACCCCCTTTTCCACTGATTCCCCACCTCGGAGCCACCCCGCCTTCTCTTTTGCTCCAGAATTGATCCACAACACCACCTTACCAGTTATCTTCAACCAATTACTCATGTGGGTGCTTTGGATCCGCTGCCAACGTCGATCTTCTTCTCTGACGAGAATGACGAGAAGCCATTGGACTCCCCATCTCAGTCCAATCACTTTTGAGGTAACCAACCTGGACCCTCATTCTTACTTTCCATCCATTCACCTCGTCGTTGTTTTCTCTGGTTTTCCTGGTCGATAAGCACCGCCGTCCTCCCAGTTCGGAGCTCACCTTGACACACATAACCTCGATCTCTGGACCTCAAAGACCCTGCCAATATCAACGGGAGGTCCTGGCGTAGATTGCTGATGTGTTTTGCAATGATAAGCTGCTCAATATCAAATGTTTGGGATTTTTGTTATTGCTGCAAGAACTTGGTTTTCACTGGTCCCCTGTGACCCTCCTTCTAGACAACTGACCCCACTGCATTCCCACACAGACACCCACCTACGTAGCCCTATTCTCTATTACCTGGTGTTCCTAGTTTTCCCTCAGTTTGCTGGATGACCATTCTTCAGGTCATCTTTTTTGATTTCACAGCAGGGATGACCATCTGGTCTTCCTTGTTCACAAACCTGGAGCACTGGTCTCCCTTGTCCAGTCACCACCCCACAAACTCACCCAGATCATACCATCCAGGGGTCTGGATGAGCTTGACTCTAGGCAGAAGAACTGGTACCGATCCCTCAAAACTGAGTCTGGGAACCGAGGTCATGGACCTCGCCCATGGCATAAGAGATGGGAGGTCAATCCCTGGGGTGAAAACCTAGTCTCAGCCATGGGGCAGATGTTTCCTGTCACGCCTGACCATGGGCATTAATGTCTTTTTCACATATCTGACTCATCATTGGGTAAAATAATGAGAAAGCATATTTCTATGGTGCAGGGTATCACCCTGTTTGATATGTGTTTTTCATTCGAGGGTATTTTAGGCAATTTACAATTTATTTTCCTTTTGAGGTGTAAATGATTTTAACTTATACAAATCATAACTAATTATTGGTTCATCAGAAAAATATAAATATATATATTTTCAAAATCAGAAAAATATGACTGAGTTAACGAGATAGGTTTCATGACCTGATTTGGAAGTTTCAGTAGGGCCATTCTCTAAGTAAAGGTTTCAATGTAAATTATATAATCTAATGCACACATATTATGACTAGGTTGAGACAAGCATGACCCTGAGTTTAGGACGTGTTATTGAATATCTAGGACTGGCCATAAGGTATGTACATCTTCTATTTTATTTTGGGCATTATTTGACTAAAACCTAATTTCTTTTAATGAGGCATCTCTTGAAATATTATTTCTCTTGGAAATCTAATATTCATGGACATTTCTAAATCTTGATATAAATCTCTTTTACTGCTGTAATTATTAATTTGGCGTGTCATATGGGTCTTTAGGCCCCTCCTGCCTTGTTGTCTTTTGTTGATATTGACTAAAATGATAGTCTTGCCACTCTTTTTTTTTTGAGGCAAGGTAATGATATATTTAAGAAGCACATACAGCAAGCAAAGACCTGCTAATGTGAAGAGCCAACATAGAGTTTGTAGGGAAAAGAAAGTAAGCTGAAAGTAGATAGGGGGAGGCACCCCTTAAGACAAACCTCTTATAAAAAGTAAAGTTTTTGCATTCTAGATAATGTGATAAAAGTGCAGTGCTTGTAAGAGATGATGAATCACTAAGGTTGCTGCACAAGACTGACACCCGTCTCATCATCCACCAAAGCTTTAAGATCACAAAGGAAAGCTGCTTCCGATTCCACAGCCTCTGATTCACCTTCATCCGAATGAGCTTGGGATTCATCTGGTATTTTTCCTGCAATTTGGTAAAGATGTGAAGATCGGCATCAATATCAATCAAAATAGTCTTAACCAATTTTTTTTTGTTATTGAACAGCCTATTGTTTCTTTCCTTCCAAAGATTCCAGCATATGGTTGAGAATAGATCGTTACTTTTGTGTTGCCTATAAAGCCTAGTTGGAGGGATTTGTATAGGGAAAATTGATTCCTGGAGATCAGGAAGGTATTTTCGCAAGTAGTGTGAAATGGTTTTTTGAGAGAAAGGGCATTTTGAGAAGATGTGACTGGTTGAATCCTCATTTTGTTCACAAAGAACACATCTAAACGGTCCATGGAAGCCCTTTTTTTGATGATATATCTTGTAGAAAGCTTGTTGTGGAGGAGAAGCCATATGAATGTTTTATATTTGTGTGGCCATTTTTGTTTCCATAGCTTAGATGATGTTGGGGTGATACCTCTGTAAGAAAGAAAATTGTAAGCAAGTTTCACTGAATAATCTTTTCCCCATTTCTAGGAGATGTTATTTGAAGTGTTTTCTTCTAAAGAGATTGAGAGATTGTTGAGATCTTATTGGCTTAAAACGGAGAGGATGCATCATTTTAGGGAGTTAGATCTTTTGCTGGTGATAAGAGGGAGGGCTTTATCAATTTTTAAGTGAATGAGTTTTTTAGGAATAGCCCAAGATGGTTTGAGGTTAATAATTGAATTTTTGTTATACCAATGGTCTGTCCAGAAAGAGATGTTCTTACGAGAGTGAGGTGGAGTAATAAGTAGCTGCTGAATTGTGTTGATATGTTTATTAATGTATTTCCATAGGGGGGAAGCAGATTTTCTTTTGATTTGGTGCCAAGGAGGAGCTGAGTGGTAGTATTTTTGCATGATGAGATTTGTCCAGATTTTTTTTAAATTTTGGGTGAGGCAATCTATGATTTTGGTAATCAGACAAAGGGAGTGTGTTTCGATGTTTATAATCCCCCACCCGCATTGGTCAAAGGGAGCAGTGATAGTTTTCCAATTAACCAGGTGGCAGTGTTGCCCCGATTTGTCATTTTTTTGGGCATTATTCCAAAGAAATTTTTTCCGAATTTTGTCCAAAGTAAGTCTGGTCTTAGAGGGCAAGGGAATGCAGCTTAAGAAATGGGTAGTAATTGGAGTGATGGCACTATTAAGTAAGGTAAGTCTGCCCGAGAGATTCAGGAAATTGTTTTCCCAGCTAGAGAGTTTAGAGTTAATTTTTGTAATGATGGGATTCCAAATGGCATTTGTGATGTTGTATGGAGTGATGGGAAGGCCCAGGTACTTGATCGGGAAGTCTTCCAATTCGCATTTGAGAAAATTTTTTAGAATCTCAAGGGTGGAATGATGGAGGTTAACCCCGAAGATGGAAGATTTTTGGATATTAACTTTAAGTCCAGAGATATAGGAAAATAAGCCTATGATCCTGAAAATGTTTTGAACCGAGGATAAATCAGGAGAGGAAAAAATGATGGTATCATCCGCAAATTGAATGATATTTTCCTTACAGTCCTCAGGAGTAGAAATGATATTGTTTTGAACACCCAGATGGATCATCCTGGAAAGGAGGGTGGTGAGGATGATGAAACGATAGGGAGAAAGGGGGTCACCTTGTCTAAGTCCGTTTGTATTATGAAAGTAGCCAAAAGGGACACTATTTATGATGGTAGAGAAGTGATTTGTGGAGATGCAAGCATGAATCCAGGAGATCCATTTATCGGGGAAGGCGAAACCTTTCAGAGTTTTCAGTAAGCAATGCTAGTTAACAAAATCAAAAGCTTTCTCAAAATCCAATTTGATAGCCAGAAGAGGAGTTTTATTTGTATGGCAAAGATGGATAGTTTCATTGACCATTAAGAAGGCATCTTGGATACTTCTGTTTTTGAGGAAGGTAGATTGGTTTAGAGGGATGATGTCATTCATAAGAGGTTTCATTCTATTGACTAAGGTTTTAGCAATGATTTTATATGAGGTGTTAATAAGACTGATGGGTCTGAAATGTGTGATTTGATCTGGTTTGGAAATTTTTTTGATCAGAGTGATAAAAGTTTTATTTATGTATTTTATGATGTTTTGGGGGTTTGGACTGGATTGAAAGGCGGAGAGAAGAGCAAGAAAATCATGCTTGAAGTGATACCAATTAGCCAAGTAAAATTCCACATTGAGTCCATCAGGTCCAGGGGATTTATCTTTTCCTAGACCGGAGATAGCGGATTGTAATTCCTCTAAAGAGAAAGGTTTGATCAGGTCTAGGGGGTTTTTGATTTTGTTTTGGCAAATGAAATGCCAAAGAAAGCTATTTAAACCATACGGATTGTGATTTGAGTTGAAATTTTTTTGGAAATGATTATTTATGTGTGTTATGATGGTCTCTTTGTGGGATGTTAGATGACCATTAATCAGAAGATGTGAGATAGAGTTGTTTCTGAAGTTTTGATTGCATATTTTATGAAAGAATTTTGTATTTTTGTCATCTTCTTTGGCCCAAAGGATTTTGGCTCTTTGTCTCCATTTAGAATCTAAATTGTTGTTTATGATGTCGAGATCAGCTTTGATGGAAAGGATTTGAGCCGGATCTGTTGAAGGATTTTTTTCAAGGATCAAAAGACGGTCCTCAAGGTTTTTTTTTCTTTCATCAGAGTCGAGGGATTTTGGATCAGCCAGTTTTTATATGCTTTTTGATTTTTTTTGTATTGTTTAAAAGATGAAGGCTCAGGTTAGATGATTGTGAGCAAGCAAGATCCCAGGACTCACGACAAGATGTGGTAAAACTTTCATTTTGAAGCCAGTTGTTTTCAAAATGAAAAGGCCGGGAACCCCAAGAGGAAGAGACTGTGTCCAGGATTAGGGGAAAGTGGTCAGAGATGGTTCTGTGAGCAATGTAAATAGATGAGAGAGGATGTTTGTCCTCCCAAAGGTTTGAACATAAGAAGTGATCAAGTCAGGCAAAGGTTTGGTTTCTAGACCAAGTGAAAGAGGCATTTGAGGGAACATGGTCGAAGAGAGAGTAGTTAGAAATCATCTATTTGAATTTTTTGTTAGCAGCTGATAAGGGAGAGGGGGAAGGATTTGAGTTATGTCTGTCTGAGGTTTGGGTGACTAGATTAAAGTCCCCACCCAAAACCCAGGGTAAATGGTGAAGATCGTTGAAGAGACAGTTTAATTCCTCAAGAAAGAGGGTTTTGTCATGGCCTGGTTCCCCGTAGATACCGGAGAAAGACCAAAGGAAGTCATTAGAAAGATTTTTGAAATCAATAGTAATCGAAAAGTTTAGAATGGAAGAGTTTTGTAACAAGAGGACCTGATTGTTGTAACCCACAATGATGCCACCTTTGAAGCCCTTTGGAGGAAGTTGAATCCAGTGCGTGATTCTATTTCCACCAATCGTTTTGAGGGCAAAAGGGGAGAGGTAGGCTTTTGTTTCTTGAATAGAAATAAGGACTATTTTGTTTTTGTAAATATGGGATCGGATTTTTTTTCTTCTTTGTAAGTTTGAAGCTCCACAGATGTTCCAAGTAGAGATTTTCATTTAGAAAGAAGACAAAGAGGAACCCAATGACAGATAAGCAAGTCTAACCTCGTCTATTAGACCAACCCATGTATGATTCCAGATCATTAAGAAAAAATTGAGCATCATTATCCTTTTCAAAGCTGAAACCAATCTTATTTGCGAAGGATGAAAAATTCTTTAAAGTAGACCAAGAGGCTAGATCGTCTATAGTATCTGGTTTTTTTTGACTTGATTATTTAAGGATGGAGATGTAGAAAAAGAAGATGCTGTAGATGCTAGACAGATAGAGTTGGATGGAGTCTTACCTTTCTTGGCCCTGTTTGAGATACTTGATCCATTGTTGATGGAGAGCCCGGGCTGCAGGATCTTTTGGATGGAGCTTGTGTAGGAATTCTGGAGAGGGCTCTTCTGTTCCGCACTCTGCAAGGAGTTAACCTTGAGTTGTTGAGAAGAGTCTTGAAAAACGGAGGTTTGATTTGTTTTATCAGGAGAGTGCCAGCTTTCCTTTGTGGAAGAAGGAGAAGGGCAAGGTTTTCTGATAGGTGGGATGTTTGATGTAGGAAGGGGGAGAATAGGAGAACGATTTCTCTTTTTATTTTGGAGAGGGTATGAGTTATCAGGAGGGGTTGGGTGATTCCTAGTCCAAACTTGGCTTCTTTTTTTGGGGGGGGGATCTGGTGAGTGAGGAGTGGTTAATGCCCTTATAAGGACTAAACTAGGATGGTGGATGTGAAGAGAGATTAGAAAAAGCGGTACTATGCTTGGTGGGTTGTTCAACAGCAAGCTTAAGATGGTATATCGATTCTCCAATTCTAATGTTAATAGAAGGAGGGAGGGAGATAGCAGCTTTAACAGAGAGGAGACAATATGCTTTGATGTATTGAGAGGGATGAAGAGTTTCGGGACTGATGTATTGGAGAGTGGCCCCAAAAGAATGAGCTATACCTCTAAAGATATCTAGCTCCCACAGATGAGGAGGAAGGTTTGAGATGGCTACCCAATCAGAGCCACCCGCTGGGGCCGGAAATGAACCAGATTCAACTGACCATTTGGATAGGCGAGCCATAATGAAGCTGGATCCACAAGGAATAGTAAGGACTTGATTGAAGATATGGGTTATCTGAGTTCCTTCAGGGACAAAGTAGATAAGATGGGTGGGCGAGAGGATTTTTGGTTTGAGGATGGTATGTCCGGGTACAAGAAGAGCTAGAGATCTAGTGATGTCGAGAACATTAATAAGGTTGTTGTCCAGGTGGTTCTCTATAGAGACAAGGATGCTTCTAAGGGATAAGACTTTGAGAAGGCGCATCGAATTTGCAGGAAGATCCATGGTGATGGCATATTCCAGGTGTGCAGGAGTCTTCATAGTTTGGGTGGGAGGAGGTTGGTTTTCTTTAAGTGCTTTAGCTGGTGAGATCTTAAGCAAGGGGGAAGGTTTTTGAAAGAGGGGCTTGGAGGGGTTGCTAGACGAGGGTTTTGAGGGGTAGGGTTTTGAAAAAGAAGGTAACCTTGAGCTTTCGAAACTAGGGTTTGATGATGTTGCATGGTCTGGCGGGAGATTTTTGAGGCATGCAAAAGGATTGCTGGAAAGGCAGAGATTATGAGCGGGCATAGGGAGAGGTCTGTTGGCAGAAGGAAGTTGTTTTGGGAATACTGAACTATATTGGGAAAGAAAGCGCTGTTTAGAGTGGGAGGACATGTGAGACAGATGTGGATTTAGCTGTTGTCCAAATTTTTTTGGAGGGGGTCACTCCAAGCAGTGCCTTTTTTTGTGTCCTAAGCGACCACACCTGAAGCATGAAAGGCGAGAGAGACATCTGGAAGATGAGTGGTTGTTTCTGAGGCAGTGTTGGAAGAAGAGAGCTCGAAAGGGCTTTTTTGGGGGAACCAATTGCCAGTTTAGGACGGTGGAGTTTTGCCCCAAGGAATCGTTGATGAGAAGGGATGATTTTGCTGTCCCCAGAATAGGAAAAGAAAGATTTAGTTGGTTAAGGTCCATAGGAATGATGTCACTATTCAGAGGAGGTTTTGGCACGAGGGTTTTGTAGAGAGATGTGAGTTTGATGTTGGGGACCTTTCTTTTATGCAAAGGAGAAGGAGAGGGAAAGAGTTTGTACCTTTCTGCAATAGAGCTGTTAGGTTGAAGAAAAGCAGATGAGACCTCATCTTCATAATCTTCCGACCCAGAAGAGATAGAGATAGGCATAGACTTAGCGCCCATAGGAGGTTGATGTTTTGATCTGACGAAAAGTTGATCAGCTGAAGCTAAAGACGGCGAACCGGCCTGGTCATACTTCTTGTAGAGAAAGGCGAGTGCAGATGGGGTTTGATGGTTGAGGTCTCTGACCCAAGTCTGGAAGGTACGATCTGCGTAAGGTTGAAGGAACAGGGACCAATCCGGTTGAAGTTTGAGTTCCGATCGCATCTCAGTCCAGCCGTCAGTGATAAGAAGAAAGGGTTTTTTTTCCCAGATAGTGTCCGCAAGAGGGGACCGTGAAACCGTAACCTGGAATGATCGGTAGCCAATGTTTATCATACAAATGCCGGGAGAGATATCGTATCTGTGGTAAATCCAAGCTCTGGGGAGCGGGATGGATGAAGAGAAAATTTGATCAGCTAGATGAAGCTCGAGGAAGGGGAAGCACAGGTTCATAGTGGCTATGGAAGAAGGGTTTTTTGAGGAGCTTCCCGATTTCAGGAGCTTGTGATTCAGGAGGGCACGGCGGAAAGTCTTAACTTTTCCTGATTTAGGCATGCATTTCACTTTTGAGACTGTGGCGAGGATGAAGTTACCACCGGATCTCATAATGAGAATAGATCGTTTGGTGAGGCTATAAAGGAGTCTAACTGGGAATACTAGAGTTTTTTCAGGACAGGAAGCCGTCAGAGTCTGGGGAAGGAGGGATAGCCGGCAAAGGGAATGAAGAGGTGTAATCAATGGGAAGTAGGTAGTGGAAGCCCGAGACCAGAAGTACCACTGTCAGAAGGGGAGCTACTAAAGGGGATGTTGCAGTTAAATGAGGAGTTCCGACAGTTATACAAGAGAAGAAATGTTCATATATTTTTGAAGTACCACCGCATTAAAGGGGGGATGTCGGCTGAGAAAGTGAAACAGACAGCTAAAACCTTTAAAAAGAAATAGAAAGAAAATTGGAGGCCATGGTAGAGGAACTTCTTAACACAAATGATGTTGCATGTTATCCGAGAACAACAGAGCGATGGGGAAGAAGATGGATATGGAAACCCTAGACGGGTAACAAAGAAGAAACCGAAAAAAATGGAGAAGAAAAAGAGGTGAACCACGGAGATGTTGAAAATCGATCAAACCAAAGCAAGAGGTCACCTTAGTTGGGGAGGAGAAGCTTGAGGTGAACGGAGAATACCTGGGGAAGCAGCTCGGGGAGCAATGAGAACCGGATGGAGACTTCTAGAGAGAAGCCGAAGCTTTCTCTCACTAACTTACCATTGCGGTACCATTCTTTATGTTATCTCTATAGTCTTGCCACTCTATTATAGCATACGGTGTGTTTGACTAGATTATCTAGAATAGTGGTACTTATGTACAACCATACTTCTATAGGGCGTGCGTATTCCGCCCGGGGTGTGCGTTTCCACCCTTGTTTACTTTTAGGCCATGATCCTATGGTGTTATGGCCCTGTTTTAGGTATATTTAGTCTACATTGTTATGCATGCAAATATTCGTTGTTTTAATATGATTCTGTGGATGATTGTTATGGCAAGACACTCTTTTATTATCATGTTGTAATCTAAAATTTTATATGTATAATTTCTTTTGTTACTTTTCTCTTGAACATACCTAATTGCAAATAGCCCCCTTTTTTGTGGGAACATCTCTTTTTGTACTTTTAACCCTAAATAATGCCCAAAGTGTTTTATATATGTACATACTCATCCTTTTCTGACCTCTTTGTTGTTTCCTATGTTCTGCTGATGTTTCCTTCCACCCATGTTTAGGTACATTGGAAGACAAGAGCTCAAAAAGATTGCTAACGTGTCATGAACTTAAGGATAGCTTGGAATGGTTGGGTTACCCTCTGCTACTGGATTAGTTGTGTTTAGTTAAAGGTTTTTTTGTAAAATCACCCATTGTGGTGAGGAACAGTTGTATGAATGAATCATGAAGTAACTTTGTAATAGTTTTGTTTCCACTGCTTTATTATTACATGGCTCATGTATTATATCATTTTGAGTGGAACCCCTTTCGGGTCTCACTCTTTACAATATATATATATACACACACGCACACACATAATTGTTATGTGGAGATACATATTAGTTCTGTTTAGTTTAGTTAAATTGCACCCATAAGAGTTTTCAAAGCAAGGAGAAAGAGCTGCAACTATCTTGTGACTATTGATTTAGTAGCCGAAGACGGCTTAAGAAATTTAATCCAGCCAAACCAATCACCTTACTAAAACTGAACTGAGCTGATTGGTTTATTTGTTTTATATGGTCTGATTTGATTTTGTACCCCTGTTACATACTGTGTTTGAGCTTACATTGCGATTTTTAGCTATCCGACACTTATTAAGTCATAATAGAAAATAGTTGCATGGGTTGTTTGAGCCAAAAGCAAGGCATTCTCACCTAGCTAGAAATCGGTACTAGCCCCACGAACTTTGAGACACCTTCTTTAGATGTTCATTTTCCACTCACATACACCCTTACAAGGAAGCCTATCACACGAACTTACACGAATACAACTTAACTTAAATTAGAAGATTTCATTTTCAGCCAGTTGATAAAAATATTACCCTTTTTTATAGGTATGCCACCTATTCATCTCCTTTAAGATTGTCTAATACAAGGCCTAATTAGGTAGTCTCAATTATGTCTTTAGAAATCATTAAATCTTGAGTGTTGTGTTGGAAATAATTTGGTTTTCACTACTGTTTAGACAATACTTTCAATATATATAGTAGCAATTTAATCCGATCAATAATAAAGAACAAAAAAATTATAGAATTTAGATGAGCCTGTGGGTGAAGGCGCGTCGCAAAGACAAAATCAGCCGCTCCTATGTATGATTTTTACCGGCATCTTACCTCCCAGATTCAATCACCCCACAGTCCAGGTACTGCCTCTAGGTGCCAACAAGAGGACAATGCGGAACAACCTTTGGCCCTCGAATGTCGCCAAAAATAAGTCACATAAAATATTCTCAGATGTACAATATTGGGTGTAGAAATGGGAAGAGCAAGTTGGGAGAAGGTGGAGAAGTAGACAAGAACAAAACTGCACACAACTACAATAACCAACACACAACAAGAGTACAGGTCACACACAACAAACTCTTGTTATGTTGTTTTTTATTTTGGTGTATTTAGTGTGTTAGAAATGGCTTAAATTTGTCCCTTTTTATAGCTGGATGTAACCACTCAAAATTGCAAACAAACAACTAAGCCTTCTTCAAAAATTATTGGATATCAGGTCCCCTAACAAAATGATTCGTTGGGCACACTCAAATCAAAATCGAAAAGACCTAACAATAAGAGAATTTAGTGGATTTAATTCAAGGAAATTTATGATTTGAATGAATTAACACAATTGCTTTTCTAAGACAATTCAAGAATGAGTAATTGTGCATCTTCGGATTTCCAAACAACAAAATTAAAATACCATCAAACAAAATAAAATAAATAAATTTTTGTTTAATAAAATGTTAAATCGCACGCACACACCAAATTGGACTGGACTGGACCATACCGTGCCAGGCCAGGCGAGGTGTGGTGAGGCAAGACACATGTTTGTGTGATTTAATTTGTCAAAGAACAAAACACCAATGATCCCAATCAAACTTAAATTCTAAAGCCCCAAGAAAGGTCCACAAGCCTTTCATCTCCTCTTCTATTTAAAAGGACCCCTCTCAGTTCAGAAGTGAGTAAGGTAGGACTAAAGATGGCAGAGAGGTTTGAAATACAATTAAAAAATAGGTATGACATAGAACATTCTCCCACATATTTTATTAACCTCAAAAAATTTTAAATGATAAAAGAAAAAAGAAGGCGACTAAAAACTATGTCTTTCAACATAGGTACCTTATGGATTTGAACCTTTCCCAACAATGATTCATCTACATCCAGAGAGACATGGTTAACTACATCTTGAACCAGACTAGCTAATTCAAATTTCAATAAACGGTGCAGAATATAGTGAGGGCACAAGGTCTTTTTCATATCACTGTGCGTATTACAACCTTCTTAGGAATCTGTTTGATGAGAGCTCTAGCGAGTATTCCCAACTCACATAAACTTTGGCCTAGGGTTACACTCACATAGTAGGGATCTCCCAAGGGTGTACTGTCTAGTTTACACTCTGCTAAACATATGGCCTCAACCCCATTCAGAGCAAAAGCTCTTCCTCTACTAAGACAATCTCGAAGCACAAACACCATAGGAAAGGGTCCAGAGTAAAACTCCAAGAAATTTGCTTCCACAGAAGACATGCACAACTTAGTTGTCCCTTTTAACCATTCCTCATGGGATCTTCAATTTTGGTATGGTAGGGGTACCACTGTGGTATTTAACTCATGGATAGAATATCCATCCCCCTCGATGCACTAAGTACTAGCTTTCTAGCTAGACCTTTTATGAGAGGATAAATAGTATTCTCTACTGATCTAACAAAATAGAGATATGAAATCATGGGTAATGAAGTCTCTCACATCTTCATACCTCAATCTCATCAAGCACTTACCCAGGTTACCCTTAGATTGTTCATCTTTGACTATGGCTGACCTACTATCACAAGGTATTGGGATAGGAGAAAATGGAATTAAAACTACATGTAAATTGAGTAAAAGATTTCTAAGCTAATTAGCCTGACAACAAGCTAAATTTAAGACTATAAACTCATCCTCCATAGTAAATCTAGTCCTCACAGTTTGCTGGATGATTCCCAAGAGACTACAACACTACCTAGGCAAAATAGATAACCAATGGTGGACTTGATTTCATCAGATTCACCAATCCAATTTGCATCCATGTAGCCCTCTAACACGGTTGGGAAACCAGTGTAATGTTGACCATAACTCATGGTACCTTTGAGATACCTAAAAACTCTAACCAAAGCTTTCTTTTCATCTGCATTAGGACAGCTAGTGTACCTACTTAGCTTACTAAAAACATAAGTGTATCTACTCTAGAACAATTGGCTAAGTACATTAAGCTTCCTATAACTTGGGCATATCTAGTTTGATCCATAGGGTTATGTTTGTGTGCCTTAAGATGTAATGAAGGATCATAAGGAGTAATAACGGGCACACAAGAGTACATATCAAATCTATGTAATATCTTTTCTACCCAGTGAGACTGATTTAAAGAATAACCAGAAGTAGATCTACTTAATTTAGTTCCAAGAATAACATCAACAATTCCTATATTTTTCATATTAAAATTCTTGGAAAGAAAGGATTTCATTTCAAAAATAATTTTAGCATTGGATCAAAAAATTAATATATCATCTGCATACAAGCACATTATCACAATTGCATTATCAACATTCTTAGAATAAATACATCTACCAGACTCATTTGCAGTAAAGCCATAAGATAAAATAGTTTTATCAACTTTATCATTCCACTGCTTAGGTGCTTGTTTTAGACCATACAAAGATTCTACAAACTTTATATTGTTGTCTTTGGACCACAAAACCCTCGAGTTGATCCATATAGATTTCTTCCTCAAGATCCCCATTAAGGAAAGCAATCGTTGCATCCATCTGGTGGATTTCAAGATTGTGGATCTCGGCCAAAGAAAAAGGACACAGATGGAGGTGATCTTTGTTATAGGAGCATAGGTGTCAAAGTAATCGACTCCTTCTTTCTACTTGTAACCTTTGGCTACTAGCCTGGCCTTAAACTTATCTATGCTACCATCTGCCTTTAACTTCTTTCTAAAGACCCATTTGCATCCAATGGTTTTACAACCTAGAGGAAGATCAATTAGAATCCACGTATGATTGTTCATTATAGATTCTATTTCACTATTAACAAATTCCTTCCAGAAACCAACATCTATGGATTTTATGGCATCTTCATAGGTCTTGGGGTCTTCTTTTACTAAGAAGGTGTAGAAGTAAGAGCCAAAGTTCTTTGTTATTTTAGCCCTTTTACCCTGGCCAAAGTCACTGGGAGGCTCAACCACTTCAAGGTTAAATGGTTCAGGTTTAGGTATGGGTATCTCAGTAAGAGGAGTTGAATCTAGATTGCTTTTTGAAGGTTCTGAAGTTTCAACATTTAAAGGACCTTCACCAACTTCCTTGGGAACACTAGGTTTGAAGGGAAATATGTTTTCATAGTAAACATCATCTACATGTCTTATTTCTAGTATGAAGTTTGTTTTAATGTCAAGGATGTCTGACTTTATCACTAGAAATCTGTTTGCATTGCTATTTTCAACATAACCTATGAAAATGGTATCAACAGTTCTGAAACCAAGCGTTCTCTTCTTATTTTCAGGGATTTTAACTTTGGCCAAGAACCCTCACACTTTAACGTACTTTAAAATAGGTTTCTTATTAAACCAAAGTGCATAAGGTGTTTTCTCTATGTGTTTGAAAGGGATACAATTCAACACATAGTTGGCAATTAAAAGAGCCTCCCCCACATTCTTTGATGCAGACCAGATTTAGACAACATGGCATTGACCATGTCAATTAGGGTTCTATTCTTTATTTCGGCTACACCATTAGATTGTGGGTTGTATGGGGCAGCACTTTCATGAATAAGGCCATGATATTCATAGAACCATTTAAGTTCATTAGAAGTATATTCACTTCCTCGTTCAAATCTAATCATCTTAAGGTTCTTCTCAGTTTGGTTTTCTACTTGTGACTTATAAGTTCTAAATTTTTTGATTTGTTCATCCTTGGATGTCAACAAGTAAATGCAACAATATTTGGAAAAATAATCAGTGAATGTCACAAAGTAGTGCATGACATCACGAGTAAGAATACTATATAAATCACATATATTAGTATGAATAAGCTCAAGTAGTGATGTATTCCTTTCTACTGATCTAAAATGTTTCTTAGGTGATTTGGCTTGAACACATATTTGGCATCTAACATCATTAGATATTGAGCCTTGGGAATTAAGTCCATGTGAAGCATTCATTTCATAGTATTCTTATTCACATGTCCTAGATGAGCATGCCAAATATCACAAGATATTGAAGTAGAAAGAGTACTCAAACAATTATCATTAATATGAGAAGTACCATTACAAGAAGACACACAACTTAATTAAAACACCACATGTGTAGCCAACACCTATGTAAGAACCAAATCTAGAGATTACAACTTTGTTCCCTTGACATAAAAGAGTGTAACCAGATGACATGATCAAGACTTCACTAACTAGGTTTTTTTTAAAACTAGGAATGTGTAAAACATTTTCTCATCTAAAGACTTTACTAGATGTGAGCTTCAGATCCACACGTCCATAGCCTACAATTTGCTTCACAGACACATCATCACCCCAAGAGATCACATGACTGTTGTCTTCTTTATAGGTAGAAAAAGTAGAATGATCATAGAAGATGTGAGAAGCTGCACCAGAGTCCATCCATCAATTTTCACTAGAAGGAAAGTTAACACTAAGAATAAGAGAATTGGTGGTATCTAACCTTTCATACGAGAATGCATCAACCCCCACATTGATCATGTTCACTTCTAGATTCTTAGGGGTCTGGTAAATTTGCTTCTTTTGACCTTTACAATCCCTACAAACATTTGCAAGATGACCATGCTTGCCACATGCATAACAAATGTGTTGGCCCCCATAATCAATGTTTTGATTATGACCGAGTTGCTTGCCTTTCTTGAAAGATTGTTGTAACATACAAGATCTTGGACCCTACCCTAGAACTATGACCTTTTGGGTTTGACCAAACAAGCTTATGGTTAGAGTGATCCTAATAATCTAATGTGTGAATAATGTAATATAATATGTCAAATAACTCATTTGGTGATAATAAGATGATAAATAACTTAATTGGATGCATAATGATGTTAATGGGCCTCTAATGGGCCAGATGACAAAACCCATGTAAGAAATTCTTAAAAGTGGAAATAAACTCCAAATTCGTAATCTATACATAAAAACAAGTTTACATGTCAATTTTTATTTAATTTGGACCCCTTAAAATAATATGGTAAGCTAGGAGAGAGAAATTGCCTAAAAGGTGTAATTAATAAATAAATATAATTCATGAAATCAAAAGTTGGAAATAAAGGCAAATTTGTGTTAAACACACTTAAGTTAACTTGTGGATGAGGTTTCACCTAATTTGGATAATCCATGTGTCATTAATGCATCAGGAAAGAGAAACAAAGAATATATTAAATAATACATCTAAAGTTTCCAAAAGTGAAATCTAATTGGAGATTCTGAATATACATGTTTAACTTAACTTGTGTGCCAAGTTTGGTTTAATTTGGATAAGTTTTGGACCCTTAAACGTTTGCTGCCAATGTGACCGGGAGATCTTGGCGAACAAGTTAATCCTAACTTTCCTAAACTTTTGCTTTCCCAATCAAAACCCCCCAAATCCCCTCATCGGCCCAGTTTCCTATCTTCTTCCACCCTTCACCTCCTCTATATATACCTCACCCTGGAGCATCCTTGGTCCCATCTAAGATCTTAGCAAGCTCCAATTGGCCCTCACATCCCGCTGTCGTGCCCAACCTACTCCACCTACACCGGGGATGTTCCATATCTGTGCTCTGGTGGTTGTCTATTCCCCCGACCAATTGCTCTTTCGTACATCATCCTTAGGGGTGTTCTGTTATTTCTGTGTTGGTTTTGGGGTCAGAACCAACTTCCCCTCCTCCCTCGACTTCGAGCTCTCCCTGCTAGCTGTTGGACCTCGACGGTGGGTCTCGGGTGGCTTTCTCTGTCTTGCTATGAACTCAGTTAGTGTAGGGTGACTCTTTGAGGTGTTGAGTGCTTCTAGCTGCCATTTTTGTAGGTATGAAATGCCTCTCCCTTCTTCCTTCCTCTTTGTTGTTCCTGAGGTCTTTCCCAATGAGACCTTCACTGTTTGCTCTAGTTTTGGGTTCTCCACGTTCAGTTTGAGACCGCGACGACGAGGAGAATGTTTGTTGCCGGAGTCATGAACCTATCTTTGGTTTGATTTTTCGATTTGAGCTTCCTGTAGCTGCTTCACAAGCCATGGCATGGGGAGCTCGTTGGGGGATGAGTCCCCAATAATTTTTCTCCTCTTTGCCCTCCTGTCTTCCTTTTATTCTTTGTTTTTCTCTGAGGGGCAATTTGGTAACCTCACTACGGTTATTTTCTCTTTTTTTTGCGATTAACCTTGCTTATTATGGTTCGTGTGAACTATCTTGATTATTATGGACTTGGATATTTTCTTGATATCTATCTTGCGCCTTGGGCATGTTAGTATTTTATATTGATATGTGCCCACTTTGAAGTGGATGTTATATGTTTGTGTTGTCCATTGTGAGATGGCAACATTGTATATTATGACCATACTTGTCTACTTGCCTCTACATTAAACATGCTATGTGATTCAGTAGTACTAGAGTAGTGTAAATTACTTTGGTTTTGGGGCAGTAATCCCCTATTGTTTATTAAGGAGTGGCAGTAAACCACTTTTCTATACTCGAGTGTGGTAGTAATCCATACTCAATTATATATATATATATATATATATATATATATATATTTGGGAGATTGGCAATATTCCTTTCTCTATCAGGTGCAAGTTTGTGCTTGGCCGCCTTTGTGTTTATATTGTTCTAGGGCTATGCTTATCTCACATGCATTCATGTTATTGATGTTGATTATGGGGTGTGTGCCCTACTTTCTTTTTGTGCCAGTATTGCACAATCATTATTGTTTTGATTATGGCAAGTATCTTCTTTCATGATGATGATGATTCATTTATTGGATGCCCAATTGGGTAGTCCTTATCTCTTGCATGGGAAGCCTTTATTTTGATGTCCCTTATTCTTTATAAATTGCTCAATTTGCTTTTTAGTATGCACATACCAACCTTTGCTGATGTTTCCTATTGTTTCTCTTTTTCTGGGGTATGCTTCCAACCCTAGGTGGAGGACTTGGATGCAAGCCATGTTGACCTGGACTTAGTTTGTGATGATGAAGGTTGGAGACAATCTTGAGGTGGTTTAGATTTCCTCTACATGGATCCTTGTGATGTAAGTTTAAGTTGTACCCTTTGTTAAATTGAATTTAGTCATGTTTTATTCCACTGCTATACTTTGGTCTATTGTCACCATTATATGAAGATTTGAAAATTTTACACCCACTCCATCATACCTTCTGATTATGTTTGGACTGGAGGTTTTATCGTTCAAATTTTTAGTAAGGAGGTGATTTCACTTCTTTACAACATGGTATCAGAGCCCATGGTAGACGAAATCTGACTATTTCAATTTTGTCTCCCTATAGAACCCTTGACTTAGTTAGTTACCTCTAAATGAGATGTTGACCCTAGATTTGATCAATGATGACCTTTTATGCCATAAGGTTTTTTGAGGATAAAATTAGGTTATGAGAAGACCCTAATACGGAAAAGTTGTGACTTCGTTTTTGCATTGAGTTTTGGCCAACTATTTGTTTTCTCCTCACAATGATTCTTATCTCCAAAAATAATTTTCATTATACTACTATACGTACAAAAGTTTTCTCAGGTTTGTCGATGTTTTCTCAAACTAAGTCACAATGAATATGAAACTCTAGTTGAGTAGGATCTAACCCTAGTTTTATGACTAGGATTGAAATAAAGGTGTAGTTGACCTACCCTATGACTTTTAGATGTTCATGTAGGGTTGATAGGTTAGAGACACAAGGACCTAAAGCTCAACCCCAGATGGTGACTTGATAGTTGGATACATGAGACACATAAATCTCTAAAAATTTCAACTATGAGATGTGGGTAGCTCTAAACAGTTGTTTAGTTTGACTTGTTAGGTTGTGTTGGCTAAATTGACATTATGATAAATCCCTTTGTTTCGATGATGACAAACATTTCATTCCTGTCGATCTAACGAGCTACTTGAGTGTTGCAGGAATAAGGTGGATGACAAAGTACTAGGGAATCTATATGCTTGAATTCTTGTAAATTTCATGAAATGTAATCAGTTGTAAACTTGTACAAGTATATAATGTACAAGTACTTAGACATCATGTAAATCAAGCGTTAGATCTTCCCTAGCCAATCACTACACGTAGATAGGTCATCCCCTCCAACAGTGTCACCTATGCACACTCATACACATACTTAATGCCTTAAAGTGAAACATTGAAACAGGGTCAATCTCGGTCGACAAACTCCTCGACCGAGACACTCTCGGTCGACAAACTTCTCGACCGAGAATGACCCAAGTAGCCGTTAGACACAACTGAGAAAGTAGTTGGCAGTTGGAGATGAACGTTGCTAACACTTGATCCAGAGAGCCTGTCGGTCGACAAAACTTCGACCGAGTAGGTGTCTCGGTCGACAATTCCTCGACCGAGATGGACTCTGACAGCAACTGCAAAATTAATTAACTAGCCGTTGCTAAAGCAACTAACTTGTACCTAACGGCTAGTTAAGCACTTAGAACCCCCTAGAAAGTGTCTAGAACGTCCTTAAGCACTTGTAGGTCATTCCTATAAATAGGACATGCCTTAGGACACCAAAAAAATACCGAAGCTACACTTGTGATACACTTGAGCATACACTTACAATTGGAAATTTGTTTTGAGAAATTGAGCAACACTTGCATTGGCGATTCCTCTACTTGCTTTAATTTCGTGTCCTATAGGCTAGTATCTCCTATCCACTACAATCACACGTGCATATACATTGGTTAGGAGATCTACACGCTTGATATAGGCAAATCAAGCCTTGTGCTTCAAAGGTTAAGTTGTAATTTCCATTTTCCTTCTTGTTCCTTTTATTCTTTGTATTCTCCTTGCTACTCCTAGGGTTGGAGGCTGCGGATTGGAGAAGGTTCTTCTCGGAGGAGAAGGTGGACTTCAAGCTACTTCAAGAAGGCTATTGCAATGGGAATTCACTTCAAGAAGGATATTGCAACGGGAAGCTACTTCAGGAGGAAGGCTGCTTCAAGGTTGGTGCAATTACTTCTAGGTGAAGGCTGCTTCAAGGTTGGTGCAATTACTTCAAGGTGAAGGCTGCTTGAAGGGTTTAGGGAAATAATTGTAATTTTATGTAAAGTCCTTGCGAGGTAATAAAATTAAATTCTTTCCAAATCCCGGTTGGGTAAGCAACCGGGTAGTGGACTGACTACCTTGGTATTTGCTAAGGTAGGAACCACTCTAAATCCTTGTCCCCTTGTCCAATATTCTTGTGGTTGGTTGTTTGAGTTAAATAATTGTTAAATTAATTCTAAAACCCTATTCACCCCCCCTCTAGTGTTTTTCAATTGGTATCAGAGCAGGCTTCAAGGAACCCTAACAAGGTCTTGAAGAATGGGTGACGGGGTGCTCAACAACCTTAACCTTGAAGGGACATGTGTTGCTAGGCCTCGAGCGTTTGATGGAACAAACTACACATATTGGAAGAGAAGGATGCAGTTCTACTTCCAAGGCATCAGTTGGGATTTATGGAGGATGGTGTCAACTCCATACGAGCTTCCTCAAACGCAATATGCAGAATGGGATGCAAATACGGTAAAGTTGGCTCAAATGAATGCCAAAGCTGTAAGCATTTTATATTGTTCAATTTCAGTAGGAGAATTTAATAGAATATCAAATTGTGACACAGCCTATGACATTTGGCATAGACTGTCCATAACTTATGAAGGTACGGTTCAAGTTAAGAATTCTAAGATTAGTATGCTTAAACAGAAGTTTGAACACTTTCGTATGGATCCGAATGAATCCATTAGTGAAATGTTTGCAAAATTCTCTTCTATTGTGAATGGTTTGAATGCCTTAGGAAAAATAGTTCTTGAAGAAGACCAGGTATCAAAGGTACTTCGATCACTTCCTCCCAAATACAAGCCCAAGGTGACAGCCATTGAAGAAGCTAATGATCTCACTAAGCTGAAAATGGAGCAACTCATTGGAAATCTAGAAGCCCATGAGGCAACTTTAGAAGAGGAAGAAAGAAGAGAACGTGAACGTCAACAAGGGAAAAAGAAGGACATTGCATTCAAAGTATCAACCAAGGACACTCATGACACAAGTGAAGATGATAGTGAAGAAGAAACTCTCATTGTAAATGGTAAGCAATATAAAAGTTTTAAAACTAATAAAACTTCTAGTGTTTCTTCTTCCAGGTGCTTTGAATGTGGCAAAAAGGGACACATGAAAGGTGATTGTCCAAAACTCAAGAAAGGGAAGAAATCATCTCACAAAAAGAAAGAAAGAGCATATAAAGCTGCATGGGATGATTCAAGTGATGATAGTGATGATGGAAAAGAAGAAGTAGAATGCCTCATTGCTACAAAAAATGAAGACGAAGAAGAGGTAAGTCTTTATGATCTACCAAAAGAAGATCTAATTGCTAGTCTTCAAGATACTCATGAGAAATATATTGAGTGCAAGAAGAAACTTAAGAAATCAAATAAAGTAAATGATGATTTAAATGTTAAACTTCTTGCTCTTGTATCCGAAAATGAAAATCTCAAAAAGGAAAATGAAGATTATGATCTTAAGTTAAAATCGGTAGAAGCTAATTCCAATCTTCTTTCCTTAGAAAAGTTAAACTTGCAAACTCAAGTGAATGATCTTCAGAAACAACATGTTCTATGTTCACATTTAGATTATGATGAGGTTGTCAAAGAAAGAAACTCTCTAGTATCTGATTTAGATCAAGCAAAGAAAGATATAAACAAGAAGATGGATGATATTGCTAAATTACAAAGAAATGTAAATGAGTTAAGAGGAAATAACATGCTTGAAAATATTCTGAAAATTTCCTCTAGTTATAATGGAAGAAAAGGATTAGGATATGATCCAAGGAGAAATAAACCCAAAAGAGTTAAAGCATCCAAGACTAAGATTATGTTTGTATCTAGGAACACAATTCCTAGAAAGAGAAATGAAGTTGACTCTATTAGTTGTCATTATTGCATGCGTCTTGGACATTATTCATTTTCATGCCCATATAAGAAAAATGATGATGAATAGCTTGGATTCCTAAAACTTAGTAGCTTAAAATTAACTAGTTGAGATTTGACCTAAACTGATTCATGATATACAAATGTCATATCTCAACACAATCGAGCTCTAACTTGCATCATCTTATTTTGCTTGGAATAAATTAACAATTCTGAAAATATTCCAAAAACTTTGTCGGTCGAGAATCTGTCGACCGAGTGAACCTCGGTCGAGAAATTATCGACCGAGCATGTCACTGATTTCCAGTCTGCTGTAAAATTGCTGAATTCTTTTTGTAATTGCTATCTATTTGTGATTAATGACTGTATATATTTTGGAAATCATCCCTGAAAACTTATATGAGATTAATTTGGTTTATTCTCTAAATGATTTAAGTTAAAACTGAAATTATGCTTAGCTTAATAAAAAGGAAATTTCTATTCTATCATTATTCACATGATTTTTCCTAAAGTATTTTCTGGTCTACCCATATAGAAATCAATCATGGAATTATCATTTTCATCATGATGATGTTGTGTTAGCACGAATAGATAATGATAATTGTATGCATGGATCCTTGATGATACATAGGCAAGCAAAATAATTCAATGATGATATGACTCTTAGAAATGCTTGCAACACATAAGATAAAAATTTCTCAATTGGCATCTTTAAAAGACTTGAGATATTAATCGTGCTTTCATTTTTAAGAGGATGTTTTCATATTGAGTATCACTAAAATTGATATCTAATCAAGTACTTCACATATGAGTGCTTAAATTGGAAATCTGCAATTTTTGCCTCTTGGTTGAAATAAAATTTGACCAAGGGGCGCTATGGTCGTAGTTAAGGATGACCTAAAATAAGCTTTGACAAAATGCTTATTTGGACATCATTTTATTGTACTTAATCTTAGTATACTTTTGATAAAAGTCAAAATCAAAATTTAAAATCATATGTGACCTTAGAAGCTTTAAATTGCTTTAATTATAAGATTAAGGGGGAGCTCATAAAACAAATTTGATTATTTGATTAAGAAGCTTACAAAAACTTTGTAAACATCATTTGAAGCTAGTTATGACCTTAATATTTTGACTCTTGGTTATGAAGAAATCTACAAATTTCATAAAAATGATATATCTTGTTCTTAAAGGAATTCTCTAAACAAATCAGGGCTTAACATCCTGTGCATTTGGTTAGATACATCTTTATGTACTGAAAGATTAAAGGATTCTCATTTCATTTTCAAGGGTTTAACATCTCTTGTAAAATGGGTGAGAAATCAATACATATGCCATGAACCTAACAAGATCTCATATCATCTCAAGGCTTAACATCCTTTGCAAATGATTGAGAAACAAATTGTGGCTAAATTAGACAAAAATAATATTAAATCCATGTTCCTAATAGAATATCTATCTAAGGGGGAGCATAATATAAAATTAAGGGGGAGAAGAAATATAAAATATTCAACTTGGATATCTTTTTGAAATAACAAAGGGGGAGAAAGAATATAAAATCAAAAATATAAATGAGTCAATGAGTTTCATAACATCTGGCTACAAAAGGTAATCCTCAGGTATGAAACTCACATGCTTTATATTTCCTTTTTTCATATTTAGGAAATGTTTGTCATCTTCAAAAAGGGGGAGATTGTTGGCTAAATTGACATTATGATAAATCCCTTTGTTTCGATGATGACAAACATTTCATTCTTGTCGATCTAACGAGCTACTTGAGTGTTGCAGGAATAAGGTGGATGACAAAGTACTAGGGAATCTATATGCTTGAATGCTTGTAAATTTCATGAAATGTAATCAGTTGTAAACTTGTACAAGTATATAATGTACAAGTACTTAGACATCATGTAAATCAAGCGTTAGATCTTCCCTAGCCAATCACTACACGTAGATAGGTCATCCCCTCCAACAGTGTCACCTATGCACACTCATACACATACTTAATGCCTTAAAGTGAAACATTGAAACAGGGTCAATCTCGGTCGACAAACTCCTCGACCGAGACACTCTCGGTCGACAAACTTCTCGACCGAGAATGACCCAAGTAGCCGTTAGACACAGCTGAGAAAGTAGTTGGTAGTTGGAGATGAACATTGCTAACACTTGATCCAGAGAGCCTGTCGGTCGACAAAACTTCGACCGAGTAGGTGTCTCGGTCGACAATTCCTCGACCGAGATGGACTCTGACAGCAACTGCAGAATTAATTAACTAGTCGTTGCTAAAGCAACTAACTTGTACCTAACGGCTAGTTAAGCACTTAGAACCCCCTAGAAAGTGTCTAGAACGTCCTTAAGCACTTGTAGGTCATTCCTATAAATAGGACATGCCTTAGGACACCAAAAAAATACTGAAGCTACACTTGTGATACACTTGAGCATATACTTACAATTGGCAATCTGTTTTGAGAAATTGAGCAACACTTGCATTGGCGATTCCTCTACTTGCTCTAATTTCGTGTCCTATAGGCTAGTATCTCCTATCCACTACAATCACACGTGCATATACATTGGTTAGGAGATCTACACGCTTGATATAGGCAAATCAAGCCTTGTGCTTCAAAGGTTAAGTTGTAATTTCCATTTTCCTTCTTGTTCCTTTTATTCTTTGTATTCTCCTTGCTACTCCTAGGGTTGGAGGCTGTGGATTGGAGAAGGTTCTTCTCGGAGGAGAAGGTGGACTTCAAGCTACTTCAAGAAGGCTATTGCAACGGGAAGCTACTTCAAGAAGGATATTGCAACAGGAAGCTACTTCAGGAGGAAGGCTGCTTCAAGGTTGGTGCAATTACTTCTAGGTGAAGGCTGCTTCAAGGTTGGTGCAATTACTTCAAGGTGAAGGCTGCTTGAAGGGTTTAGGGAAAGAATTGTAATTTTATGTAAAGTCCTTGCGAGGTAATAAAATTAAATTCTTTCCAAATCCCGGTTGGGTAAGCAACCGGGTAGTGGACTAACTACCTTAGTATTTGCTAAGGTAGGAACCACTCTAAATCCTTGTCCCCTTGTCCAATATTCTTGTGGTTGGTTGTTTGAGTTAAATAATTGTTAAATTAATTCTAAAATCCTATTCACCCCCCCTCTAGTGTTTTTCAGGTTGGACCCTTTAAGGGGTGGAGAGTAGTTAGTTGTTGATGTTTGGATCAATAGATTTTGAGGATGAAATCCTTTTAAGGGGTGGAGTGTTGTAACATACCAGATCATGGACCCTACCCTAGAACTGTGACCTTTTGGGTTTGACCAAACAAGCTTAAGGTTAGAGTGATCCTAATAATCTAATGCGTGAATAATGTAATATAATACGTCAAATAACTCATTTGGTGATAATAAGATGATAAATAACTTAATTGGATGCATAATGATGTTAATGGGCCTCTAATGGACCTGATGACAAAACCCATGTAAGAAATTCTTAAAAGTGTAAATAAACTCCAAATTCGTAATCTATACATAAAAATAAGTTTACATGTCAATTTGTATTTAATTTGGACTACCTTGAAATAATATGGTAAGATAGGAGAGAGAAATTGCCTAAAAGGTGTAATTAATAAATAAATATAATTCATGACATCAAAAGTTGGAAATAAAGGCAAATTTGTGTTCAACACACTTAAGTTAACTTGTGGATGAAGTTTCACCTAATTTGGATAATCCATGTGTCATTAATGCATCAGGAAAAAGAAACAAAGAATATATGAAATAATACATCTAAAGTTTCCAAAAGTGAAATCTAATTGGAGATTCAGAATCTACATGTTTAAATTAACTTGTGTGCCAAGTTTGGTTTAATTTGTATTAGTTTTGGACCCATAAATAGGAAAGAGAAAATACATGCATTAATTGGATTTCACTTTGATTAATCAGATTTGGACTTTGATTTTATGTCACACATTTGCTGGCTAAGGTCTGGCACTCACACGGTTAACTTATGTGTGGATCATTCGTGATCGTTGAATGAGTTTTGGACGACAATTCGGTCATCTCCTACCTTGGGTAGGAGACTGACCCGGCTATGAACTATACCAGATTTTGTTTTTGATCGTTCTCGCTCTTCTTTCCTCTATTTTTGTCGAATTTTTTCCCAGTGTGATTGAGAGATCTTGGCGAACAAGTTAATCCTAACTTTCCTAAACTTTTGCTTTCCCAATCAAAACCCCCCAAATCCCCTCGTCGGCCCAGTTTCCTATCTTCTTCCACCCTTCACCTCCTCTATATATACCTCACCCTGGAGCATCCTTGGTACCATCCAAGATCTTAGCAAGCTCCAATTGGCCCTCACATCCCGCTGTTGTGCCCAACCTACTCCACCTACACCGACGATGTTCCAGATTTGAGCTCTGGTGGTTGTCTCTTTCCCTGACCAATTGCTCTTTCGTACATCATCCTAGGGGGTGTTCAGTGCTTTCTATGTTGGTTTTGGGGTCAGAACCGACTTCCACTCCTCCCTCGACTTCGAGCTCTCCCTGTTAGCTGTTGGACCTTGGAAGTGGGTCTCATGTGGCTTTCTCTGTCTTTCTATGAACTCGGTTAGTGTAGGGTGTGTTGGATAAATTGGATATTATGATAAATCCCTTTGTTTCGATGATGACAAACATTTCATTCTTATTAATCTAACGAACTACTTTAGTGTGCAGGAACAAGGTGATGACAAAGTTCTAGGGAATCCATACGCTTGAATGTTTGTAAATGTCATGCAATGTAATTATTTGTAAACTTGTACAAATATATAATGTACAAGTACTTAGACTTCATGTAAATCAAGCGTTAAGATCTCCCTAGCTAAACACCACACTTAGTTAGGTCATCTCCTTCCAATAGGATCACATAATGCACACTCATGCACACACTTAGTATCTAAATTGAAAGATTGAAAACAGAGTCAATCTCGGTTGACAAACTCCTCGACCGAGACACTCTCGGTCGACAATCTTCTCGACCGAGAAAGATCCAAAGTAGCCGTTAGACACAACAGACAAGTTAGTTGGTAGTTGAAGAAAGACGTTGCAAATCACTTATTCCAGAGAGCCTGTCGGTCGACAAAAGTTCGACCGAGTAGGTGTCTCGGTCGACCATTTGTCGACCGAGATGGTCTCTGACAGCAACTGCAGAATAAAGTAATTAGTCGTTGTTAAAGCAACAACTTTGTACCTAACGGCTAGTTAAGCACTTAGAAACCCCTAGAAGTTGTCTAGAACGTCCTTAAGCATACTTAGGCCATTCCTATAAATAGGACAAGCCATAGGACTCTAAAAACACTTGTTACACTTGAGAATACACTTGAGCATACTTGAGCAATCTTTTGCAAGAAATTTGAGCACTGTGATCATTGGCCTACATTCTTCTTAGCTCAATCTCGTGTCCTATAGGATAGATTCTCCTACCCACAGCAATCACAAGTTCACATACTTGGCTAGGAGATCTTACGCTTGATCTAGGCATATCAAGCCTCGGGCTTAAAGGATAAGTTGTAATTTCCTTTTCCTTTCTTGTTCCTTTTTATCTTTTGTACTCTCCTTGATACTCCTAGGGTTGGAGGCTGCGGATTGGAGAGGGTTGACTTCTCAGGTGGAGAAGGGGACTTCAAGCTACTTCAAGAAGGCTATCGCAAGGGAAGCTACTTCAGAAGGCTGGTGCAACGGGAGTTGGTGCATCTACTTCAAGGGAAGGCTGCTTCAAGGTTGGCGATTACTTCTAGGTGAAGGCTGCTTGAAGGGTTTAGGAAAAGAGATTGTATTTTATGTAAATTCCTGGAAGAGGTAATAAAATAAATTTCTTTTCAAATCCCGGTTGGGTAATCAACCGGGTAGTGGATTGACGACTATAGTATTTGCTATAGTTGGAACCACTCTAAACCTTGTGTCTCTTTGTCCAATATTTTCATTGTGGTTGTTTGAGTTCAATAATTGTTAAATTATCTATAAAACTCTATTCAACCCCCCCTCTAGTAGTTTTCAATTGGTATCAGAGCAGGCTTCAAGGAACCCTAACCAGGTCTTGAAGAATGAAGGGTGGAGGTGACTACAACCGCAGGCAAAGGAGCAACTTGGACCAACTTTTAACAAGCTGCAATTGGTGTTTAGGAACGAACCATAAAACAATCGGCTGTCCATGGAAAGAAAAGGAGAAAGAGGTCCATAAGAAGTGTTTCATTGCAACAACCAATGAGGAGGAAGAAGAAGAGGTAAGCCTTCTTGATTTATCAAAAGAAGAGCTAATTTCTAGTCTTGAAGAAACACACAATAAGTATATTGAGTGCAAGAAGAAATTAAAGAAGTCTAATAAAACAAACGATGAGTTAAATGCTAGACTTCTTGCTCTTACATCCAAAAATGATGATTTATATGCTAAATTGAATACTCTTGGTTTTGAAAAAGATGACATTGTTTCTGAAAACCGTACTTTGAAATCATCTCTAAGTAGTAGTGAAGTGAAGATTTTTACTCTAGAAACAAATTATGATCTTCTATATCAAGAAAAGGTTGAATTACTTGCAAAGTTAAATGACTTTAAAAAACAACCTATATTGTGCACCCATGTAGATTATGACAATATAGTGAAAGAAAGGAATTCTTTATCATCCAATCTAGATCAAGCAAAACTAGACATTAAGAAAAGAATGGATGAGATCGTTAAGTTGCAACAAAAAGTCAGTAGGTTAAGCAACAATGGAATCCTTGATAGAATATTGGATAATTCCTATCATCAAATTGGAAGAAGAGGACTAGGTTATAAGCCCAAAGAGAAATCTTATCAACAACCTAGTTGGAGAAAGACACGAGCACATCAAGCCACATTTGTACCAAAGAACAACCTAGAACAAAACCATAGAAAAAGACTTGAGGTTGATTCTATATGTTGCCATTATTGCTCACGTCTTGTACATTACTCTTTTTCATGCCCATACAAGAAAAGGAATGTTGAGTTAGTATGGGTTCCGAAAATCCCAAATTGAATTGATTAGACTAAGTTGAGATATGACCGAAGATTTTTAATTGCACATCCTTATGTCTATCTCAACTTAACATAAAGGGATAACAAAATGATTCAAGTAACTAAATCTCTAACTTGAAAACTTATCTCAATTAAGGTCCTCAAAACTTAAAATTTTGAATATGATTAGTTGAGATTTGATCAAAATGTTACTTTGATATTCATATATTTTATCTCAACTAAAAATGATTCTTAAACTGCATATTTGAGTTAGACATAGTCTACATTTACTTGAAATCAACAAATAGTTCTGTAGGTAAAACAGAAACCTTGTCGGTTGAGAAATCATCGACCGAGCAGTCAGTCGGTCGAGAAATCGTCGACCGACCTGGTCACTGATTTCAATCTGCAGTAAAATTGCTGAATAATTGATTGATCAGTGGCTATCTATTTGTTGTTAATAACTGAAGATCTTTTTGAATATAAATGACATCATTCTCTAAATTGAAAATCAAGTTTAGAAATCCCTATTTTATAATGTTTACATGATATTCTTTAAAGCATCTATCTAGATAGAAATCATGTGTTATGACATTTAGTTTTAAATGATTACAATCACTGTATTTCATGAAATTATCATTCTATTGGACATGCTTTCACTATTTCATCATTAAGCATGATTTTGTGTTAACACAAATATATAATGATAATTGCATGCATGATTCTTGATGATAAGCAAGCAAAATAATTCATTAGTGATATGACTATTAAAAATGCTTGCAAAGAACACAATGTTACAAAATTTCTCAAATTGATATCTTTAAAAAGACTTGAGACATTAATCATGCTTTCATTGTTAAGAAAATGTTTTCATATTGAGTATCACTTAACATGTTTCATCATGATCATTATGTTTCATTGGTTTAAAATAAGCTTTGATTCATGAATGAACATTGTAATTCGGATAATTGCAAATGTCATCAGCATAAAAGCATCTTGACATAATAGATAATTATTGTGGACACAACTTGAGATGAAGATATTGCTATGACAAGACAAACGGTGCCTCTTAGAACAAATTATTAATGTTTTTATCTATTTACTTGTTCTAAGAAATCAAAAGATATCTTGACTTTAAAGACATTAATCTTTCTTTCAAAATATATGTTTCTAAAAGAATCTTATGATAAAGGTATAAGAAGAAATGGGATTTGATATTTCTGTACCCATAAGCATATGAAACATCATTTACAATGAATGTAAAACATGTATTCTAGAAAAATCTAGGTCAAAGACTTCACTATGATGGGTATATCTTAATATGCTTCAAATTGATATTTATAGCTATCTGCAGAAATTATTCTTCACATATGAATGTTTATCTTGGAAATCTGCAGAATTTGCCTCTTGGTTAAAATTAAAATTGACCAAGGGGCACTATGGTCGTAGTCAAGGGCGACCTAAAATAAGCTTTGACAAAATGCTTATTTGGACATCAATTTATTGAACTTAATCTTAGTATACTTTTGATAAAGGTCAAAATAAAAAATTTATCATTTGTGACCTTAAAAGCCTTAAATTGCTTAAATTGTAAGATTAAGGGGGAGCTTATAAAAACAAATTTGATTATTTGATTATGAGGCTTACAAAAACATTGTTAACATCATTTGGAGTTTGTTATGACCTTCGGATTCTTAAAAGTAATTTGTATGAAAAAGAATTTCATCAAAATAATATATGTTGCTCTTAAAGGAATTCTCTAGACAAATCAGGGCTTAACATCCCTTGTATTTGGTTAGAGACATCTTCATATATTCTAAGATTAAAAGGACTCTCATCTCATTTTTTTTGGTGCTTAACATCCCTTTCAAATAGATAAGAAATCAACATGTATTATGAGCTTAAGGGAATCTCATATCATTT
This sequence comes from Alisma plantago-aquatica, assembly GCA_963693085.1. Classification (NCBI taxonomy): domain Eukaryota; kingdom Viridiplantae; phylum Streptophyta; class Magnoliopsida; order Alismatales; family Alismataceae; genus Alisma; species Alisma plantago-aquatica. The sequence continues at coordinate 333,456,342 of OY856414.1, forward strand.
TCAGGGCTTAACATCCCTTGTAAAATGTGATCTTAGCAAGCTCCAATTGGCCCTCACATCCCGCTGTTGTGCCCAACCTACTCCACCTACACCGACGATGTTCCAGATTTGAGCTCTGGTGGTTGTCTCTTTCCCTGACCAATTGCTCTTTCGTACATCATCCTAGGGGGTGTTCAGTGCTTTCTATGTTGGTTTTGGGGTCAGAACCGACTTCCACTCCTCCCTCGACTTCGAGCTCTCCCTGTTAGCTGTTGGACCTTGGAAGTGGGTCTCATGTGGCTTTCTCTGTCTTTCTATGAACTCGGTTAGTGTAGGGTGTGTTGGATAAATTGGATATTATGATAAATCCCTTTGTTTCGATGATGACAAACATTTCATTCTTATTAATCTAACGAACTACTTTAGTGTGCAGGAACAAGGTGATGACAAAGTTCTAGGGAATCCATACGCTTGAATGTTTGTAAATGTCATGCAATGTAATCATTTGTAAACTTGTACAAATATATAATGTACAAGTACTTAGACTTCATGTAAATCAAGCGTTAAGATCTCCCTAGCTAAACACCACACTTAGTTAGGTCATCTCCTTCCAATAGGATCACATAATGCACACTCATGCACACACTTAGTATCTAAATTGAAAGATTGAAAACAGAGTCAATCTCGGTCGACAAACTCCTCGACCGAGACACTCTCGGTCGACAATCTTCTCGACCGAGAAAGATCCAAAGTAGCCGTTAGACACAACAAACAAGTTAGCTGGTAGTTGAAGAAAGACGTTGCAAATCACTTGTTCCAGAGAGCCTATCGGTCGACAAAAGTTCGACCGAGTAGGTGTCTCGGTCGACCATTTGTCGACCGAGATGGTCTCTGACAGCAACTGCAGAATAAAGTAATTAGCCGTTGTTAAAGCAACAACTTTGTACCTAACGGCTAGTTAAGCACTTAGAAACCCCTAGAAGTTGTCTAGAACGTCCTTAAGCATACTTAGGCCATTCCTATAAATAGGACAAGCCATAGGACTCTAAAAACACTTGTTACACTTGAGAATACACTTGAGCATACTTGAGCAATCTTTTGCAAGAAATTTGAGCACTGTGATCATTGGCCTACATTCTTCTTAGCTCAATCTCGTGTCCTATAGGCTAGATTCTCCTACCCACAGCAATCACAAGTTCACATACTTGGCTAGGAGATCTTACACTTGATCTAGGCATATCAAACCTCGGGCTTAAAGGATAAGTTGTAATTTCCTTTTCCTTTCTTGTTCCTTTTTATCTTTTGTACTCTCCTTGCTAATCCTAGGGTTGGAGGCTGCGGATTGGAGAGGGTTGACTTCTCAGGTGGAGAAGGGGACTTCAAGCTACTTCAAGAAGGCTATCGCAAGGGAAGCTACTTCAGAAGGCTGGTGCAACGGGAGTTGGTGCATCTACTTCAAGGGAAGGCTGCTTCAAGGTTGGCGATTACTTCTAGGTGAAGGCTGCTTGAAGGGTTTAGGAAAAGAGATTGTATTTTATGTAAATTCCTGGAAGAGGTAATAAAATAAATTTCTTTTCAAATCCCGGTTGGGTAAGCAACCGGGTAGTGGATTGACGGCTATAGTATTTGCTATAGTTGGAACCACTCTAAACCTTGTGTCTCTTTGTCCAATATTTTCATTGTGGTTGTTTGAGTTCAATAATTGTTAAATTATCTATAAAACTCTATTCACCCCCCCCTCTAGTAGTTTTCAGGGTGACCCTCTGAGGTGTTGAGCGCTTCTAGCTGCCATTTTTGTAGGTATGAAATGTTGCTCCCTTCTTCCTTCCTCTTTGTTGTTCCTAAGGTCTTTCCAAATGAGACCATCGCCGTTTGCTCTAGTTTTGGGTTCTCCGCGTTTGGTTTGAGACCGTGGCAACGAGGAGCATGTTTGTTGCCGGAGTCGTGAACCTGTCTTTGGTTTGGTTTTTCAATTTGAGTTTCCTGTAGCTGCTTCATGATCCATGGCATGGGGAGCGTGTTGGGGGATGAGTCCCCAATAAGTTTTCTCCTCTTTGCCCTCCTGTCTTCCTTTTATTCTTTGTTTTTCTCTGAGGGGCAATTTGGTAACTTCGCTACGGTTCTTTTTCTCTTTTATTTGCAATTAACCTTGCTGAGTTGGTTGAAGTGCCCGCTAATGTGGGCGGCTCTGATTGACCGCCCCAAGCCAGAAAGGTCTCTCCCTCTCTCTCTTCTCTCATGACTTTTGAGCGATGATGTGGCTTTTTCCTAATTTTTGATTGGTAAGTTTATAAAATTGATAACTAATTATCTACTCATCATAAAAATATGAATAAATACTCGTTGGACTCAGAAAAATAAGACCTATGTAATGGTACATGTTTTGATAAATCAATTGAAAGATTAATAACATGTGTTTTCAATGGATGTAATTAATGACGAATTAACTTGTAAAAATCATAACTAATTATATATAATTCAAAAAATATAATAAAATATGTTTTGGAATTCTAATGACCTAATCTATTATGTGGTATGGTTTTGGAAACCTAATTCACATATAATAAAAAGGTAATTTTTAGGGTTTTGAATAAGTAATGGAAACCTAACCCTAATTCCATGTATATGCTTAATAGGTTCTTTGGATGCCTAGGCTTGGACCTAGATGTGACTTTGGAATTTGGACTCTAAAGTTGAGGTATGTTAGCATCTCCTATTTTTCGTTTTTGAGCAAACACCTAAATTGTCTTTCTCTTGGTCCTATGGACACTAGCCTATACACATTGCTCTTATCTCTTGTTATCATGGTTCGTGTGAACTATCTTGATTATTATGGACTTGGATATTTTCTTGATATCTATCTTGTACATTGGTGCATGTTGGTATTTTATGTTGATATGTTCCCACTTTGAAGTGGATGTTATATGTTTGTGTTGTCCATTGTGAGATGGAAACATTGTATATTCTGACCATACTTGTCTACTTGCCTCTACATTAAACATGCTATGTGATTCAGTAGCACTAGAGTGGTGTAAATTACTTTGGTTTTGGGGCAGTAATCCCCTATTGTTTTTTAAGGAGGGTGGCAGTAAACCACTTCTCTATACCTGAGTGTGGAAGTAATCCATACTCAATTTTATATATATATATATATATATGTGGAAGATTGGAAGTATTCCTTTCTCTATCATGTTCAAGTTTGTGCTTGGCCGCCTTTGTGTTTATATTGTTATAGGGCTATGCTTATCTCACATGTATGTAGGTTATTGATGTTGATTATGGGGTGTGTGCCCTACTTTCATGATGATGATGATTCATTTATTTGATTCCTGATTGGGTAGTCCTTATCTCTTGCATGGGAAGCCTTTATTTTGATGTCCCTTATTCTTTATAAATGTCTCAATTTGCTTTTTAGTATGCACATACCAGCCTTTGTTGATGTTTCCTATTGTTTACCTTTTTCTGGGGTATGCTTCCAACCCTAGGTGGAGGACTTGGATGCAGGGCATGTTGACCTAGACTTAGTTTGTGATCATGAAGGTTGGAGACAATCTTGAGGTGGTTTAGATTTCCTCTACATGGAACCTTGTGATGTAAGCTTAAGTTGTACCCTTTGTTAAATTGAATATAGTCATGTTTTTATTCCGTTGCTATACTTTGCTTTTTTGTCACCATTATATGAAGATTTAAAAATTTTACACCCACTCCATCATACCTTCCTAGTATGTTTGGACTGGAGGTTTTATTGTTCAAATTTTTAGTAAGGAGGTGATTTCACTTCTTTACAACATGGTATCAGAGCCCATGGTAGATGGAATCTGACTATTTCAATTTTGTCTCCCTATAGAACCCTTGACTTAGTTAGTTACCTCTAAATGAGATGTTGACCCTAGATTTGATCAATGATGATCTTTTATGCAATAAGGTTTGTTGAGGATAAAATTAGGTTATGAGAAGACCCTAATATGGAAAAGTTGTGACTTGGTTTTTGCATTGAGTTTTGGCCAACTATTTGTTTTCACCTCGCAATGATTCTTATCTCCAAAAATTATTTTCATTATACTACTATACTTACAAAAGTTTTCTCAGGTTTGTCGATGTTTTCTCAAACAAAGTCACAATGAAGATGAAACTCTAGTTGAGTAGGATCTAACCCTAGTTTTGTGACTAGGATTGAAATAAAGGTGTAGTTGACCTACCCTATGACTTTTGGATGTTCATGTAGGGTTGATAGGTTGGAGACACAAGGACCTAAAGCTCAACCGTAGGTGGTGACTTTATAGTTGGATACATGACACACATAAATCTCTAAAAATTTCACAACTAAGAGATGTGGGTAGCTCTAAACAGTTGTTTAGTTTGACTTGTTAGGTTGAACCCTTTAAGGGGTGGAGAGCAGTTAGTTGTTGATGTTTGGATCAATAGATTTCGAGGAGGAAATCCTTTTAAGGGGTGGAGTGCTGTAACATACCGGATCTTGGACCCTACCCTAGAACTGTGACCTTTTAGGTTTGACCAAACAAGGTTAAGGTTAGAGTGATCCTAATAATCTAATGCATGAATAATGTAATATAATACGTCAAATAACTCATTTGGTGATAATAAGATGATAAATAACTTAATTGGATGCATAATGATGTTCTTGGGCCTGTAATGGGCCAAATGACAAAACCCATGTAAGAAATTCTTAAAAGTGGAAATAAACTCCAAATTCGTAATTTATACATAAAAATAAGTTTACATGTCAATTTTTATTTAATTTGGACCACCTTGAAATAATATGTTAAGATAGGTGAGAGAAATTGGCTAAAAGGTGTAATTAATAAATAAATATAATTCATTACATCAAAAGTTGGAAATAAAGGAAAATTTGTGTTCAACACACTTAAGTTAACTTGTGGATGAAGTTTCACCTAATTTGGATAATCCATGTGTCATTAATGCATCAGGAAAGAGAAACAAAGAATATATTAAATAATACATCTAAAGTTTCCAAAAGTGAAATTTAATTGGAGATTTGGAATATACATGTTTAACTTAACTTGTATGCCAAGTTTGGTTTAATTTGTATAAGTTTTGGACCCTTAAATGAGGAAAGAGAAAACACATGCATTAATTGGATTTCACTTTGATTAATCAGATTTGGACTTTGATTTTATATGTCAAACATTTTCTGGCTAAGGTCTGGCTATCACATGGTTAACTTGTGTGCGGATCATTCGTGATCATTGGATGAGTTTTGGACAACATTCAGTCGTCTCCTACCTTGGGTAGGAGACCGACCCGGCTATGAACTGTACCAGATTTTCTTTTTGATCGTTCTCCCTCTTCTTTCCTCTATTTTTGTCAATTTTTTTCCCAGTGTGATCGGGAGATCTTGGCGAACAAGTTAATCCTAACTTCCCTAAAATTTTGCTTTCCCAATCAAAACCCCCCAAATCCCCTCATCGGCCCAGTTTCCTATCTTCTTCCACCCTTCACCTCCTCTTTATATACCTCACCCTGGAGCATCCTTGGTCCCATTCAAGATCTTAGCAAGCTCCAATTGGCCCTCACATCCCACCGTCATGGCCAACCTACTCCACCTACACCGGGGATGTTCCAAATCTGTGCTCTGGTGGTTGTCTCTTCCCCCGACCAATTGCTCTTTCATACATCATCCTTGGGGGCGTTCAGTGCTTTTTGTGTTGGTTTTGGGGTCATAACCGGCTTCCCCTCCTCCCTCAACTTTGAGCTCTCTCTGCTAGCTACTGGACCTCAGCGGTGGGTCTCGGGTGGCTTTCTCTATCTTGCTATGAAATCAGTTAGTGTAGGGTGACCCTCCTAGGTGTTGAGCGCTTCTAGCTGCCATTTTTGTAGGTATGAAACACCTCTCCCTTCTTACTTCCTCTTTGTTGTTCCTGAGGTCTTTCCCTATGAGACCTTTGCCGTTTGCTCTAGTTTTGGGTTCTCTGTATTCGGTTTGAGACCGCGGCGATGAGAAGCATGTTTGTTTCCAGAGTTGTGAACCTGTCTTTGGTTTGGTTTTTTGATTTGAGCTTCTAGTAGCTGCTTCACGAGCCATGGCGTGGGGAGCTCATTGGGGGGTGAGTCCCCGATAAGTTTTCTCCTCTTTGCCCTCCTGTCTTCCTTTTATTCTTTGTTTTTCTCTGAGGGTCATTCTGGTAACTTCTCTACGGTTCTTTTTCTATTTTGTTTGCGATTAACCTTGCTAAGTTGGTTGAAGTGCCCGCTGACATGGGTGGCTCTGATTGGCTGGCCCAAGCCACCGAGGTCTCTCCCTCTCTCTCTTCTCTCGTGACTTTTGAGCGATGATGTGCCTTTTTCCTAATTTTTGATTGGTTGGTTTATAAAATTGATAACTAATCATCTACTCATCAGAAAAATATGAATAAATACTCATTAGACTCAGAAAAATAAGACCTATCTAATGGTACATGTTTTGATAACTAAATCCAAAGATTAATAACATGTGTTTTCAATGGATGTAATTAATGATGAATTAACTTGTAAAAATCATAACTAATTATATATAAGTCAGAAAAATATAATAAAATATGTTTTGGAATTCTAATGACCTAATCTATTATGTGGTATGGTTTTGGAAACCTAATTCGCATATAATAAAAGGCTATTTTTAGGGTTTTGAATAAGTAATGGAAACCTAACCCTAATTCCACATATATTCTTTATAGGTTCTTTGGATGCCTAGGCTTGGACCTAGATGTGACTTTGGACTTTGGACTATGAAGTTGAGGTATGTTAGCATCTCCTATTTTTATTTATTGAGAAAAAACCTAAATTGTCTTTCTCTTGGTCCTATGGACAACAGCCTATACACATTGCTCTTATCTCTTGTTATCATGGTTCATGTGAACTATCTTGATTATTATGGACTTGGATATTTTCTTGATATCTATCTTGTGCCTTGGTGCATTTTGGTCTTTTATATTGATATGTGCCCACTTTGAAGTGGATGTTATATGTTTGTTTTGTCCATTGTGAGATGGCAACATTTTATATTCTGACCATACTTGTCTACTTGCCTCTACATTAAACATGCTATGTGATTAAATAGCACTAGAGTAGTGTAAATTACTTTGGTTTTAGGGCAGTAACCCCCTATTGTTTATTAAGGAGGGTGGCAGTAAACCACTTATCTATACCCGAGTGTGGCAGTAATCCATACTCAATTATATATATATATATATATTTGGGAGATTGGTAGTATTCATTTCTCTATCAGGTTCAAGTTTGTGCTTGGCCGCCTTTGTGTTTATATTGTTCTAGGGCTATGCTTATCTCACATGCATGCAAGTTATTGATGTTGATTATGGGGTGTGTGCCCTACTTTCTTTTTGTGCCAGTATTGCACAATATTTATTGTTTTGATTATGGCAAACATCTTCTTTCATGATGATGATGATTCATTTATTTGATGCCTGATTGGGAAGTCCTTATCTCTTACATGGGAAGCCTTTTATTTTGATGTCCCTTATTCTTTATAAATTGCTCAATTTGCTTTTTAATAAGCACATACCAGCCTTTGCTGATGTTTCCTATTGTTTCTCTTTTGCTGGGGTATGCTTCCAACCCTAGCTGGAGGACTTGGATGCAAGGCATGTTGACCTAGACTTAGTTTGTGATGATGAAGGTTGGAGACAATCTTGAGGTGGTTTAGATTTCCTCTACATGGATTCTTGTGATGTAAGTTTAAGTTATACCCTTTGTTAAATTGAATATAGTCATGGTTTTATTCCGCTTCTATACTTTGGTCTTTTGTTACCATTAAATAAAGATTTAAAATTTTTACACCCACTCCATCATACCTTCTGAGTATGTTTGGACTAGAGGTTTTATTGTTCAAATTTTTAGTAAGGAGGTGATTTCACTTCTTTACAATTGCTTAAACGTAGGATTGAACTTGTTTGGCATCTATTAGATGGACATGGGTATTGACCTTAAAATCCTTTTCTCTATGATGGAATTCAGTTTGAAGAGATTTCACTAAGGAATATGTGGTTAAGCTATCATGTCTATGATGAAAAGACTTGACAAAATTCTTCTAGGATGGAGGGAGATTTTCAATAAGGAATGTCACGTGCACATTTTCCTCAAGCTTGTAACCACTCAAAATAGACTTTGATATTAGGTTTTGGTACTCAAGCACTTGGGATGGAACATGCTTATTATCCACCATATTATATTCATACTATCTCACGAAGGCATATTATTATAGCCAACATCTTGCATTCCAAACTTGTCATCCAAAGCTTGCTAAGGCTAAAGGGCAGAAGGTTTCTTGTGGTAGATGTCATAGAGCTCATCTGAAAGAGAAGAAAGGATCCTAGCGTGACAAAGGTAATATAATTCATTAGATATTTTGGTAGGAGAAGAGTATATGGGAGAAGATGAATCATTGTATGTATGAATCAATGTATCAACAACATTAAAGGATTGTTAACGTTCCTCAGGTGGTGTGATAGAGGAAACTAGACCTGAGGAAGTGAATCAGAACTTCATCTTTTATTGCCAACAATGGAAATATAAACCCATAAATTTTTCAGGCCTAAGACGAGTTATGTCTACCATGGTCATCATGGTTCTAGGGTCCATATCACGTGAATGGTAATATTTGGATTAACAATAAATGATCAACAACTAGAAAGGATTTTTGTCTTCACTAATTTTGGAAATAATTTGGTTTCTAGTTACTATTTATAAATACTTTCAATATATATGAAAATAATTGAATCTGATCAATAATAAAGAATAAAGAATAAAGAATAAAGAAATAACATAGTTTAGATGAGTCTATGGGTGAAGACGCATCACGAAGATCACTACCATGAATACAAAATCCACCGCTCCTATGCACGAGCTTTTCAGGTGTCTTGCCTCCCAGATTCAATCACCCCAGAGCTCAGGTACTGCCTCCAGGTGCCAACAAGAGGACAACATGGAATAGTCCTTTGGCCCTTGAACGTCGTCAAAAATAAGTCACATGAAATTCTCTTGGATGCACAATATTGGGTGGAGAAGAAAGAGAAGAACATGCTAGGAGAAGGTGGAGAAGTAGGCAAAAAAAAATCCCGCATAACAACAACGAGTAACTTACAACAAGAGTACATGTTGCACACACCAAACTCTTATTATGTTGTTTCTGCTTTTGGTGCATTCGATGTGTTAGAAATGGCTTAAAATTGTCTCTTTTATAGATGGATGTAGCCACTCAAAATGGAAAACAAACAGTCAAGTCTTCTTCAAGAATTATTGAGTATCAAGTCCCCAAACAAAATGATTCGTCAGGCACACCCAAAATGAAACCTAAGAGACACAACGTCTAGAGAATTTAGTGGATTTAATTCAAGGGAATTTACATTTAAAATGACTTAACACAATTGCTTTTCCAATACAATTAAAGAATGAAAAATTATGCATCTTCAGATTTCCAAATGACAAAATTAAAACACTGATATATAAAATAAAATAAATAATTTTTCATTGAGTAAAAATGTTAAATCAAACACACATACCCAACTGGACCGGACCAGGCCGGGTGGGGCAGGGCGGGGCGTGGTGAGGAAAGGCATGTATGTCTCTGTGTGTGATTTAATTCATCAAAGTACAAATCACCAATGAGCCCAATCAGTCTTAAATTTTAAAGCCCCAAGAAAGGCCCACATGCATTTGGTCTCCTCTTCTATTTAAAATGATCCCTCTCACTTCATAAGTGAGCAAGGTGGAACTAAAGATGGATGAGAGGTTTGAAATACAACTGAAAAATAGGGATGGAATCTAACATTTTCTAACAAACTACTTGACCTGTGATCTAGCATCCTTCTCAACAGTGGACCATCTTTTGTTTAAGAGAGTGTGTCCTTCCACCTGCGACTTGTAATTTTGGATTTCCCATTGTGTATTGATTCACATATTGGTAAAGTGATGCTCATTGGTGTCTCTTGAGCTTTATAGTCGACAAAAATGATATAAAATGGAACAATTGTAAGTAAGGATCCGGGAAAATAGACCAGTTGATGGGTTGCATAGATTATCAATCATTTTCAGTTGTTGCCTAATTATTTTACAGTTTGTTGAATATTTATGCCCATCTACATGTTTCCCACTTCAATTCTATACATTGGTGGCCTATGTGTGTGTAACATCGCACCAAGAACAAAAAATTGAATTCATGTGGAAGCATAAACTAAAATTCATTTTGCAAATTTAAGGGCAATGCCATACTGAAACTGTGCAAATACTGAAATTAAAACAATATCAAATGGTAGAGAAACATTTGATTTTTTTTTGAAAAATAATGCACATGGTGATCAACATCTTTATCAACTTAGGAGAACTCTAAACTAGATAATTTATAGGATCATCTAAGATGGTCTCCAACTAGTGTAGATAGATCTAACTCTTGAGAATCCATCTTAGATATCACTCATGTTGTTCTCCACCTATAAAAATCTCATCCACATCCTTGTACAAATAGGGATGTATGTGTGAGAGTAAGTGGCATTGAGTTTTAAAATACAAGTATATAAATGTGACATAACATGGAAGAAAACTCCAATAAACTTAAAGTTAAACTTAAACAACCAAAAAATGTCACTTGTTGGATAATGAAATCATGAAAGGGGAAGAAGGAGTATAAAGACAATAGATAAGATTTTTAGATGCAACCATATACATGTATTGTAATAAGGAATATAACTTATAATCAAACAACTATTACATGTAAATTGTTGAATAGTGAAACCAAAAATGGGAGGAAAGGGCACAACAATAATAGACACAAAATTTATAGTGATTTAGAATTAACAATGAAGTCCTACTTCTGTTCTAGATTATTGATTCAAAAGTAAGTTTGGGTAACAATCTTAATTCACTTTAAGTGTAATGAAACATAGAAACATAACACTCTTGTAATGGAAACACAAACCATGTCGCCTTATGATCTTATATGTGGGAGAGCATTAAATCTTCTTTCACTATGTGAAACCATCAATCTCCTTTTCTTGTGATTAGTTGGAGATCACCGCCAATCCTCTTTTTTGACCTTGAAGGGTCAGAACAACTTGAAAATGCGATCCTTCACTATAGTATAATGTTGGTCCTTACCTTGAAGCACCTCTAGAACAATATTTCAAAAGATAGAAGTGGGGATGAAGAATAGAGTATGATTTAAAAAAGAAGAACTTTACTGATGAGCTTCTCTACAAGATATTAAATAGTAGAAGTGAGAGAATCTGTAACTTGAGAACTAAGGTAATTATAAATCATAAACTCAATTCTAACAAAGTTTAAAGATGATTATGCATCCCAAGAGTGACTAGGATGGTCCTTGCTTGTAGGAAATGGATTGAGGTTAACCTAGATAAGTGTATTGGATCATCTAGCTGCCATAATAAGAAATTGTGCAATCCCAATTTAACAACCACGTAGAATTCAGATAAGAAGCTTCCAAGAACATCGATGCTTGATCAAAATTGAAATGTACAATGGTGAGGAGTTGGGGAAATGAATACACATGATGGTTTGATGTTAGCTATCAAGGTGGTTAAGCATATCTGTAAGAAGGACCGAACGACTCAATTATGTGTGATAGTCTTAGTGTAGGCATTCATTAAGTAGATAAGGGTTCATTTGTGTCATATAAGGGTTTGATCCTAGCATATAATGGTGATTTTACTTGAAATGGCACCATGATTGATATCTTATATAATTCATGAAAGTCATTTGTATGTCCACAATGGGTGACAAAGGAGTTTATGGTGGTGGACCTAGTTGAGTTACATGCTCATGTTTATTGTATTTTTTCTCTCTTCCCCACAATCCCACTTGCACCCAAATATAAGTCAATCTTCTAAATTTTGGATTGGTTTATTCTTTTCGCATTACACCCTCTACAAAAGTTGAGCTTGAAAAGTGAACAACCCATGCTTTATGAAAGAATAGTGCATATAGGATTTCCATACAGTGGACTATACGATATCTACTAATGATATTGTACAAAGTGAGATTCGAGAGGGGGTCCACTCTTCACTAAACTGAGAGATAAACCTATCTTATTTTAAATATACAGAAAAGGATGATTTTCCTTAATTTCCCAAATGGTATATATCATAGAGCAAGGAAATGAACAAGTAGCACAAACAAAACTAATGCAACATATTCTATATACAATTACTCCTCACCAAAAATGTGATTTCACAAATGTAAAGAGAGGTACATTTTATTGTACATGAGACAGAGAGTAACTCGACTATCCCAAATTATCCTCAGGTCTAAAACCATGTATATGATCTTCTTGCAACTGTGTCTCCTAATGTACCTATACCTGGGTGGAAGGAAACATCACCTATAATATAGGAAACAAGGTAAAGGTCAGCAAACATTGAGTATGTACATATAATCAACACTTAGCACATTGTATTAGTTTAAAGGTACAATAGAGATGCTCCCACAAGGAGAAAACTATGCATAATAGGTAAGTTCAAATAATTACAACAAGAGTAAAGAGGTAGAATAAATTTAGAGTGCAAGTATGTATAATAAAGTGCCGTATCATACCAATTAGCCATAATTTCAAATTTAAATAGTTAACCTTGCATCATAACGATTTAGATTAACTAAACCTAAAATAAGATCATAACATCATAGGATCATGGTGTAGAAAATAAAGCTAGAAACACACACCTCGAGCAGGATTTGTGAGTCCTATATATGTATGGTTGTACATAAGTACCACTATTATAGATATTCTAGTTAAACTTGGAACATGCATAAATAGAGAGGCAAAATTAACATTTTCATCAATTTTACATAAAAGGAAAAAATCACAAGGGGGATCCAATGACCCAAAATAAAAAGGAATTCTACAATCATAGGAATTTATATGAATTCAAACAAGGAAATATGAATGTTCAACAATTGAATTTTGATGAGAAATAGTAGTTCATAATATGATTCGTTAAATGAGTATAGACTTCAGTAATGATGCCTAAAATAAAATAGAGATTGAACATACCTTAAGGTCATGCCTAAATATTTAGTAACACTCCTTAGGAACATAATCATGGGCTTTCAAAACCTAATCATCATATTTATGTATTAATTTAACATTTGATATCAATAAAGTTACTAAGTAGAAAATGATCCTACTGTTAGTTGGAAATTTTGGTCTCAAAAACTACCCTATTATAACTGGCATATTTTGTGATTCCAAAAATGTACCTATATGTATTATTAGGATGGACCAATAATTACTTAAGAATTTTACAAGTTAAACTAATTTCTGATAGAGAAAGGAAAAAAAGTGAAATGACCAATTTGCCCATGCAAGAAATTTGAGACATCCAGCCCCCATTTGGTTCGGGACCCAATCTAGATTCGCTCCTGTCATTTTATGCTAGGTCATCATAATCTCGTCCGGGTTAGCTTGTATGGGCGTTTGGTTCGTTGTCTTGAAACAACCCCATTTTGGGATTCATTATCTCCAAATTTGGACCAACTTGGTCCCGGTCTGTGCGAGATTGCAAATTGCAATCTGGATTTGGTACAATTCGCTTGTTCCCCCCGACACCCCGACTCCCCCTTAATTACTCCTTCTCGCATAGCAGCTGCTCCCGAGAAAGACAAAAGCCAACGCCTACTCCCGAGAAACCTGCCATGCCGTTTGCTAGTAGTGAAGATGAAGTGGTCTACCCTTACCCCGACGACGGAACATGTTCTCTGAGGTAGAACATGAGGCAAAACCCTATTGCCCGTGGTATACGGTCTGGCTCTGTGAGTAGTAGCATAGGCGGAACAGGTGGTAAACAGAGGAGAATTGAAAGGTGAACAACTGCTAGCAGGTAAAGGCTTGTTGTCATCGGTCTAGTCGCATCTACTGCCATGAATTTGACCATTCTTTGCCAAGTTTTCAAGGAAGAGGCGGGAAGGGGCAGAGGCGAGAGAGAAACCCTATCGCCTGGGGTCTTCATTGTGTTATAAAATAGGAGTTTCCTTAGTCGAATTGCTCATAATACAGCTGCACATCATTCTCCAGATAATCACAGATGTGGCTGGTTCAGATTCCTCCTTTATTGACTCATATTCCTCCTTTGCCGACCTCTCTTCGCTGCTTAGGTGGGTCGTCTTGTCCAATAGGTTTTGTTTGTTTTTCCATTTTTTTTTCTCCTGATGTTGGAAACATACTTACGGTTATTCATTGTTTATTTGTTGTTTTCTTTGTGCTGCTCGATCGATCTAGAAGCTGTGGCAAATGTGGGTACTTTTATTCAATCCCAGGTATTCCATCCCCGTATCTTTTGTTATCTTCTTTCTGATCCTCGATCAGGGGCGGAATGTCTTCAAATGCACATTGTCTGTAATATGAATATGAGTGATGATTTTGGTATATGTTTTGATTTTAGATGTATAACAACCCAAACATAACCGAGCACATGCTGCTACATAGATTAGGTCATGTTGATGAATTTCAATACTGGTCTAAATACATGGAAAGGCTCAAAATTTCTAAAAAGTGGTGAACATGGATGATGATTGATCGATATCCTGCAACTTTTTAGTTTTTAGAATTATTTACATTCATAAACATAGCTTAATTTGTAATATTAATGTACGTCCATAAAATGAAACCAATATAAGTTGTCTTCATTTTAAAATTTCATCAACATAGTGGTGGTAAAAATCTCATCCTATTACATCTTGGTTCAGAATAGTCTTGTTGGAAGGTGTGGAAATAAATTTGTATTTTATCATGTAAGCCATGATGTTATCGTAGTACATGACCAATGGTCATATATAGAAAAATATTGATCAAGTGGGTAATCTAAGTAGTAGATATTGTAATATCAATATTATATTTGTGATTGCTTAAGATGTAATCTCCTCATTACCAATCATAGATATCTAAAATCATTACAACATGATCAATTATCCTCCATTGAAACAATTTTGAGTTACATATATGGTCATCTACTTCTCTTTGTTAATATGTCAACTTATAACTTGGTCCATCCACTTCCTAGCATTATTCATATATTCTTGACTATATTCTTATGAAATTGATTCCTATCTTAAGTTCACCATTCAAAGCTAACCATTTCTTTTATTCACCCACATAATGGAATATAAAACACCCCAAACTCCTCATGAATCTCCTCTCCCATCAAGGCAACAATATCTCTATAAATTACATAATACATGTTATAAGAATATACACATCTTGTGATGATCCTTGCAACTATCTTTTAATCTCATAAACCATGACCACTCAGCAAGGGAATTTTTCTACCGCAATTCCTTTCTATAATGAGTGTCAATAAATTTTTAGCTAGGGTTGTTATGAATTTGGGTCTGATCCTAATATGAGCTCAATGACAAATTAAGATGTGAAAGTCATTAATGAAAGTCGATGTCACAAAATCCTACTAGGAGAACCTTGTTTTGGTATAGGAAAGACAATGAATGGTTGCATGTGGTTTTATGACTCATTTGAGAGAGTGTGGTACACAAGTGGTCAGGGTGTGACAAAGTGACTACATGAATTATAAAGATATATTTAATAAATAGGAATGTTTATAATTGCTAAATGACATTTAACATAAGGTGAAGGAACACACACTTACATGTTGTAGGTTAAGCATGTTTGTAAAATAAGGTATCTCACTTCTTGGGCGATGTTTTTGACATAGTTGAATGTAAATTTTGTCACCATACATTTACATGTGCTCTTCAGTATCAGTATGGCACTTAGATAGATGTTGATCTATGAGTAAATAATTTATTATAAAATGATTATGATATGTTCTTGATACTATTGTATCTATATAGCATGGTTAAACATTTTTGTAAGCCATTATCTCGATGTTGTAGACATGTATTTGTGTAGGACCCTTTCTTGTGCTAAACTCATCTTAGGAGGATACTGAAGGGAATTAGTTGATGAATATGGTTTAATGGTCATTTAGTTATTCACGTATATTTTTAATTGTACAAAAAGTAAATATCTACCTTTTTTAAGGGTATCACATTTCAGATAATAATATATCTTTTTATCCCACCTCAGCCCCATTGCATTTCAATTGGAGGGTTAGGTAATTGGATCAACAAAAGCCAACCATTACAAATACATGACACAATGTATGAGAAAAAATTGTCAAAGACAAATATTTACTTGTAAGATATTGTCTTTAGTTCATGCAAAAAAGATATTAACTTGTACATACCAATGGTTGTCATAACTCTACTTCTTAAATAATATGATTGTCCTATTTTAGTTTGTACAAAATAGTGCAGTCTATGATTGACCTAGATCACAATTCAAGCACAAAATGCATGCTGCTTACAGAGATCTCTATCTATAAACTTTGATTAATTAGGAAAAGGCATGGTATAGTTTGGCAATAGGCATGGCATAGTTTGGTAATTGTTGGCCGTTGTATCGTTTTGAATTTGCATTTTAAAAAGATTTTTCTTCTCAGTCTTCAGCAGGGATCTGAACATAGCTTTTAAAACTTAGGTCATCGTTTTGTTTCATCTAAACATGAGTTAGAATGCTTATGGTAGTCAATAAATGTGGTATGATTCATAGTCTTTGCACAATACATTTGTGTTCTACACAACATTTTCCATATGTTTAAATGTATTTGTTATTTTATGGAATTCAGTATGTTTAGCTGGGTTTAAGAAAGGGTACAAATTATTTTATAATATTGATTTGTCTCTCTTTTATTTAATCTCCCATTGTTGGGATCCCACAACCAGGTTGTTGCATTTTATTCTTCAGCGGATACAAATATTATTGAATCTAAAAATCCAACTCTTGCAATTTTATCAATTCTTCAGAATGAAAACCAACTTTGGCATGAAAAGTCTAAAATAAACTGAACTGATTTGAAACCTAGGCAAGTTGAACATGATTTTCCACAGGAAAATTTATGCTATTTGGTGTGTGACTTTTATGTTATATGAAAATATTCTTTAGTCTGAATTCCAACTACTGCACAGATGCTAATGTTCAGTATGAAATCCAACTTGAATCAGATTTTATGCAAAAAATCTATGCTTCTATGATATATTGTTCAGTCTGAAATCCAACTCTTGCACATAAAATACTACGCAGTCTGACCACGTTTTATGTCAGCAATCCAAAATTTGGGCCCATCGTCTACATTTGTATCATCTGACTTTTGACTGTTCACGTAGTTGTACCCAACTTCCCCTATATTTAACATGATTGACAGGAATTGAAATTATGTTACATTGATGTCGTGCTCTATTGGAGAAAATGTTCTACTATGATGCACATTAACACCTAGGTTGAACACCTTTTAATCTAAACACCATATTGTCATGTTGTATTGCAACACCTGTGATAGCATGTCTTCTGCAGATCCCAAGTTCCTATTATATGGTCGAGGGAGTCTGATGAGGAGGCAATATGACATAGGTAGGAGTATATACATGCAGTTACTAGGGAGGCTTGGTGGGAGACACTCCATGATTGGTAGAATAGGATGGCGAACACAAAGTGTACATTGGACCAATTGAAAACTCAGTGGAAGAAATCGAGAAAGGAATTTATGAATTTGAAGCTTGTGACCAATGAGAGCAGTGTTGGATGGGATAAGACCAGGAACACGCCCATACTACCAGACACCCCAGAGTGGAAAGAGACACTTTTGGTATGTAGAATAACACACTGACATGTCATTCATGTTTTGTAATTAAATTTATCCTCCTAATTGAAACTATTTGACAATAGGGAAATAAGGAACTCGAAAGGATGATTAACTGACCCTTCTACCATTACCATGACATTGAGTTAATGGGGGGAAGGAACAATGCTAGAGTCCATCACACAATGTCTTCAACAGATAGATAAGTGCCATCGAACGTCACCTCTGAGGATGATGTTGCTGTCCACTTGGATGCTTCTGATACTCCTGTCAATATAGATAGCACCGGTGTTGCAGTAGACACAACCTTTTTTGGCACTCAGAGTGAGTGAGACAATAGCGGAACAGATAAATAAGGCACTAGTACAAGGATTCCTACCCACAAGCATAGGAAGTGAACATCAATGACACCTTAGCGATGTTCAATATCCAACGATGTGGTTTCTAAATTCATAAAGGTGCATGCAAAGGTGCACGAGTTAGGGACCGGTGTAGTCACCCGAGCCACTGAAAAGGAAGAGTTTGCAATGATTTTGCAACATTTCCACGAGACTTTACCAAATGCCCCTACCTATGTTTTTACTACTCTTGTTAATTCCATGAAGGAGTCAACCAACAACAATATCTACCTCACCCTCCTACATACCCCACACAAAGTTATGATATGGTTGCAAGACATTTGTGAAAGGTCCCACACTGCTAATGCAACACCGTCACCTTCCATAACCCCCTCTTTTGGGCCGTCTCCACAAGAATTTCCTACACATCCCCCCTTGGCCTTTTAGCAACACATCAGGTATGCCATCCATGCGTCGTACTGCCAATGATGATGTTGGCACAAGAGGGACTAGCAGAGGTGACACACCATAGTTAGACTCAACACCATCAATTAGTTGTTCCTTGAATTATTTGATAAGTATGAGAACATTAATTACATTTGGTTATTTTTATGCTTATTGTTGTAATATTTAATTATGTAGCAAACATGTTAATTTGATATTTATATATAATTTAGTTGCAGTTTTGTTTATGCACACCATGAGTTGTTATATTATTCTTGTTATAGAAATCATATCTTAGTTGTGTCTTGCTTATAATTTTAGGCATCATGTCTGGTACTAACCACACACGTACACTAGACCTAATTACAAAATTTTTGGATATTGTGTCTGGGCCAGCAAATCATATTGCTAAAGAAATAGCTGACTTAATAGAGACAACCGATATGGCTCATGATGACATAATACATCCATTACCTAGGTTAGTTAGTATTAGGAGTGGTCACCAAAAAGTTTTAGAAATCATACATGGACATGAGCAGAGGACATATGACCTGTACTGAATGTATCCACATACAATTTTAACCCTCGTGGACAAGCTTGAGAGTCACATCTTATTACATAGTAGTAGAGGTGTCTCATCAGTCGAGGTTGTATGCTACTTCCTTCAGATGGTTGGTCATGGCCATACCAATCATGTTTTAGCTGAGGACTACATTCACTCTAGTGATACCATAAGCAAAAAATTCAATGAAGTATTAGACATGATGTGTGGCTTGTGTCATGAGTATATTGTGATGCAAACCACAACCACAACACCACATCGTCACATCTCAGAGAGCTCAAGGTTCTACCCTTACTTCAAGGTAATAGTTTTTTTTGAAAAGTGACGATTCATGGTAACATTAGAATGTAAGCTGAAGAAGTCATTATCTTGTTTTATGATGCCATTGGTGCAATTGATGGGACACACGTCCCAGTTTTGGTTAGACGCGATAAGCAGAACCACCATCAAAATAGAAAAGGCTATGTATCACTGAATGTCATGGCTGCAGTAAACTTCTCAATGGAGTTTACATACATCCTCACAGGATGGGAGGGTTCTGTAGCAGACTAGAGGATCCTATAATTTGTGCGGATCACATGTGGTTTCGAAGTACCCACCAGAAAGTATCACCTGGTTGATGCAGGCTATTCTAACACCTGCATATTCCTAGCACATTATCACAACACAACTTACCATATAGCTGAGTATCGCGGAAAGAGACACACATGCAACAACAAGAGGGAGATGTTTAACCACCGACACACACAATTATACAATATTATTGAAAGAGCTTTTGGTGTGTTGAAGAGGAGGTTTTCTAACCTAAAAAAAGGCACGATGTATTCTGTGCATTTACAATGTCACCTAATATTGGCATGTTGTATTCTACACAATTTCACATGATGCCAAAATGATGGTGATGTAATGATGGATGGTTTTATAGAAGACAGTTTGCCAACTGACTTCCCAAGAACTGGGGTCGACTTGAGTTCCGTCCAACAAACAATCGATGCTCGAGAGGATGATGTATTGCATAAAAACATTTCTAGTTTAATTTAGGAAAATCAATGACCTTCCTTTATTTGTTGTCATTTTTATAGTCATTTTAAACTCATTTACCACTTGACATGTGCTCTAATCCTCATTAGATTTGTTTCGTAAAATGTTTGTATGGATCCTAATTATAAATGTCACATAATGCTTCATTAGATTGTCTTAAAATGGAGAATTGAATACCATCATGTCCATGTGGCCTCCAATGCACCGTACGAGTCTATATGGATGCCACAAATGCAACAAATGGACGATTTGAAGACAACAACCCCCACAGGCCATATTTTACATGTGGTATGGGTCTTGTTCCAAACAGATGTTGTATGATGTTGACCACGCAGCGAGTACAACCTACTGTGGCCACCCTTACTGCAATTTAGGATGCACTAGTAACACAACTTACTTATGTATGCAACAAACGAAAGCACTGGTCTGCACAATGCGACTTTGTCTGTTCGACAAGGACAGACACCAATAGGCTAATAACAGAAATTTCAACTCTGAGGAAGAGGCACCCATATCTTTGTGAACTACTTAATCTATAGACGATAGTGACAGTTACGACCCCACCTCCCGGTAACCCCCAGTTAAGGGAGACCGTGAAGTAGAAGCCGCACCTATAATTTCCGGATCAAAGGTTTGACAATTAACCAAGAATAATAATTAAATTTTAACAGACTATACTGAAAAGCTGTAAGAAAATAAACTTTTGCATACCTTTTGAAAATTTGGATCTCTAAACTTCTATCCACATATGAAGTTCTATTCTAACTAATCCTCCTTGTATTTCATTTTGTGAATTCATAATATGTCAATTTACTGTTTGTCCTTTTGGCTTTGTACCTAAAATGCTGACAAACAAAATGTCAGTCAGTCAAAGCTGGTATGTGGGGGAAACAATAATTATGTAAATAAGTTAACAATGTAATCATTCAATTAATCATTTAACAACCAAGATTACATTTTAGATATAACTCTGCGATCCAAGAGTACCCTATCCTCTATGTTGTCCCCATTAAACCCCTCATGATCCACCTATAGGTGAACTGATTTCTAGGGTTGAGTCACATGGCACTACTCGTAGGTAGCCCACTCCTTAACTCATGACAGGCTAATGAGTTTCATGGCACTACACGTAGGTAGCCCAGTTTCTAACTCTCGGTAACCTAGACCTTGCTCTAGGATTACCCCTTTTTTTAGCCTTTTCAAAGCAATAGAGATGGACCTAGATCTAGTCAGTTATAAATGCACATTTATAGTGATAATCATAGTCACTTTATAGTTGCATGAAATAAATAAATATGCAACAGTTATTTTCAAGCAACTGATTAAAACTTCGGGAATCGCCGTGAAACTAGAGCGATTATTCATAAGCGTAACCACATACCTGATTTGATGAGTCATGCAAATTATTCAACATATACTTCATGTATATACAATCAAGCCAATCAACAGATCCAAGCAAGTAATTCAATCATCACATAATTCCTGAAAAGAATATGTACTCTATTTATTACACACTTTATCAAAAATCTACTTTATTGACTTGGATTCTCTTTCTAGGGTTTCTATATCCATTTTAGGGTTTCCATTGTAATTATGGTTTACCTTGCACTTTTATTCTTACAAACCCTAGTTACGCAAAATAGCTCACAAACCCTAAGGATTCCCAACCTATTTCATCCAACAGGCTTAGGATCATCTTCTAACAACATATTTCCATATTTTCGATTTAAACATGATTTTCTCTTTATTTACCCTAAATTAGTCTACTTTTCATGTAAAATAGATTGAAACTCTATTTTAATGTTCAACAAGTCAATACTTCTCAAATTAACCTACTAAACCTCAAAGATTCGTCCTTTATATGAAATTAGGGTTTCTAATTAACTTTTAATACTTTTTCTATCAAATTAATATACTTTTGCTATTAGGAACGAAATCAAGTTCTAAAACTATTTTTATCAGGTTCCTCATATTTTTCTGCTCAATTTTCATATATTAAGTTTATCCATCGGAGCTTCCTAGCAATTTCTAGGATTTTTGCAAGTTAATCACTTAATTGACCAATTGAAAACTGACATGTCAACATTATTAACTTACCAAAAATTGGTGCAGAAAATAGAGGAAAAGACTTGGCCGCCCTTGGGTCATGTACATGCAAATAGGGGTAGAAGAGTCAATTGACTCTATTCCCTTTCTCCTTCCTCGTAATGCTTCCCCTGTGTTCTCCACGTACAGGACGCCGCTGGCCACCCTATTCTCTTGTGATGTCGTCGTCTGCCGCCACCTCCCTCGGGTGTGAACCCCACCACACTTGGTTCATCGCAGCTCCATGGCGGTTCTCCAACCTGCTCCTTTCTCTCTCACACGCACACAAGGGGCACTCTGCAGGTGGCGTACAACGTTGCCGGTGTCCTCTCTGGAGCTCACAACGAGGTGGATAATGATGTCGACCACCAGGTTCCTCCCTTCCTGGTCAGGCGGAAGGAAAACCTCCCCTTCCTTCGCATTCGGAAGCTCTAAGCATCAACGAGTATCTACTCCCGAAAGACCAGCGCCTCACTCGAGCGCCGCCTATTCGGCTCCTCCTACGGCTGTGACTCCATGACCCCCAGGAAGAAAACTCACCATTGTTGCTCCTGCGACCAGGCTTGGTCGACTGCAGATGGCCCTGACCTCCGTCTCACACTCACAAGGTGACGCATGTACAGGCCATCCGGGGTCTGCAACCCACAGTTGTTGGTCGGCCCTAAGCCGCATCGCTTAACTATCGTGGCTAACAGTAGGGAGCCGAACTACGGAGAAGGAAAAGAATCCCGCTGCAGCCAGGGTTCATCCACGGGACTATCTTCAGTCAAGAGTAATGGAGTGCCGCCTCCCTTTATATCTATACTTTGTTCACCACAACTGCAAAGACCTGTCCTTTATATAGATAACCCTCCTACAAAGTTTAGGGTTACGAGAGAAAGATAAAAGGAAGATATGGGTGGCAAACCCGTCTAGCATCCCTGTGTACCCACGTGACTTCCTTTCTTGATTAAAAAGGTACGCTTAGAAAGGTATTTATATATGTAATTGTTAAGAGAAAGTCATTCAATATCCTTTCCTTATGGGTCTAATATGTCCCAATCAGTTCCGACTTTATTTGGTTAGCACTTCCAAAAACTATTAAAGAAAGTACATCACCACGTAAAATCTAGATTATTTCTTCCTCTCTTATCAAGTTAATCCCACTTTTGGAAGAACGCTTCTTAATGCTTTTTATCAAAACATGGACAAGGGTTGAGACCCAAATTTAAAAAGAAAATATGTTTTTCTTAATATGCAAGTCTCCCCCTTAAGGAACATTTTAACCGTTAAAACAAATTTTTTCCTCTTTCTTTCTTTTCTATTATTTTTATTTTGGCCATAATTTATATTAGAAACTATGTGGATTCGAAATCCACTCTATTATGAACAAACACTTATTTATTCTAGAGAAATCCACATTATTCTTAGCATTATCTCATACTCTTTTATTATTAGATTTCTTTCTATCACTATTCTCTTTCAAACATATTGGGCTTTGTTACTCAATAGGCCCACAAAACCATTCATGCAAAAATGATTATCATCAAAATACTTAAATCATACAACTTTCATAATAATACATTTTATTGAAGAAATTGCATTCAAAATCATATACGCCCAAAATTGGGGTTGTAACAGTGACTCTTCAACATAGGAAGATGGCTACAATACATCATAATTGTCATATAGTATGATCTATCCAAATAAACTTTACTTGTATGTTAGAACAATCAACTTGTCCTATTGAAATGCTCTTCAAATTAGATTTAAAATCTATGTTCTAAACCTGACATTATGTTATTAATCAACAATCATGTTTTATATGTCGATGAATCCATCTGAAGTTCCAAGGTGTCATTGTGGTCTACTTGTAGCCTTGCGGATTAACACAGATGATGCATGGTTATATGACTTTGGCATTTTGAGTGAAAGGTCGGGAAAAATGTATTACATATGTCCTACTAGTCAAGTGCGATAGTAAATCCATAAACAATCGATTGCCCTTGTGTAGGTTACCCATTTGTTGTCATTAGCTTGAACTTGGGAATACATTTTAGGGAAAACACTGATGCACATACTTCCATTGGGAAATTGATCTTCCCTCAACAACTGGTTCTTTGAAGGCTGAGATTATGTTACTAACCGACGAGTGCAAGTCAGTGTGGGGCCATGCGATGAACATGAAGGAATTTGTTAAAATCCATCACAACTCTGAAGATATATACACCTCCAAAAAGTATGAGTATGAGGTTCTACAAACCTCTATTGATAAGTTGGAGGAAACTTGTAGTTTTCTTTTGGACATTCCTTCACCTCCTATAACGCCATAATGTTGAATGGAAGAGTTAGATTTAGATTGTCCTATTGATTTAGATTGTCTATCGTTGGATGTTATTCACATTACAAACTTTCTTAATTCATCCTTTGATATAAACGTTGAATTACATTATAAGGTTGTTGATTTTTGTCATAAATGTTGGTGAATGTTTTATATATAGATCAGATAGAAGGGTGTATGCTATTTAAAAATGAGTAATCATATTATATCACATAATTGTGATGTACACCCTTACATTTAAAATATATTACTTACATAATCTATAATATGGCTGGGCATCCAATGAGTGTGTTTGCTTTATGACGTCCAGAGCACGATCAGATCCTACTTGATGCCATTTGAAGTCAGTATGACATGGGGAGATGTATCTATGGATTTTATACTCGAGAGGCTTGGATGGAGACATGTACTGACATTCAAAACATAATGTGGATGCATTTCATAACTTTGAACCAGTTGAAAACCATTTGAAAGAACCCAAAGAAAGACTTTATCAAACAAAATCGTTTCCTTTTGGCACATTTATTGCCTCCTTATCCCTTAGTGCAAAAAGTGATCTCCCCAGGAGTTGCAGAACACTTAAACAATGTTGAAAACAATGTAGGAGTAGGTCATGAGGGCAACGAATGAAGTTGCTGTTGGATCCTAGATGGGTGATTGGATGCTCCAGAGGGAGGGGATGAATAGAGCCTCAAACAAAATTCATTAGACCTTCAAGATATATCACAATATAAGGTTGCTAAATAGGAAATTTGAGTGCAACTAAAACATGCATAGCAAGGGAGAGAGAGATTGAACATACACCAAGTGACAAGCTATGTAGAGTGGTTCCAAACTTCAAAGTAAAAGTGATTCAGTCCACTACCTAGAGAGTTCAACCTCTAGGATTTCTTAACCATTGCACTCTTATATTCATTCATAAGACTTAAAATACATGACCACCAAAGGACTTACCCATCCAAGAACCAAGAGTATTCCACCTTACTAATGACTTACCCACTTTGCCAAGAGTCTTCATCCTTCTCCAAGGTCTTACCCACTCTAGCACAAGTCTTCTTCCTTCAAGGACTTTTCTACTCTTTTTGGATCTTCAACCTTTGACTTCACCTTCACTCGGAGAAGCTTCCACCAAGGAATTACCCACTTGAGCAAGGAGTCTTCTACCTTCACCAAGGTCTTACCCACTCTTTCTCCAAGTCTTTGGCCTTGATCTTCACCAAGGGACTCCTTCCCTTGTTCTTCTTCACCTCTCTTAGCTAAGAGAGAGAACCTTCATCTTAATGGTTGAAATGAGAGATAGGGAGGTGGTAGAAGTGATAGCCTCACAAGATATACATGTAGGACTAGCTCTCTTATAGATTTCCTACTCACTCTAATGAATGTAACAAGTGATTAAGCTTAGAGAGAGAGGAGGCTGTAGGAAGCACTCAACTATAGAGGAGGAACCTCACATAGAGTTTTGCATTGAATGTTCAACCCTAGAATGAAGTCCAAGGGGTCCTATTTATAGCTGGGGATGCCACTTAGCCTTTGGAAACACTTAAGAATGAAAACTAGTCATTTTGTATCTTGCAACATATATATTTTCACTTGTTGTAACTCCACAACAGCTAGAAATACTTTTCTGCACTTTCCCGTACATTTCAATCCGTCGAGTTTCTATAAAGATAACTCGACCGATCTCACTAAGAGACAAGACCAATTTAGGCCATCGGTCGAGTTTGTCCTGGGGTAACTTGACCGATTCACTTAAATTAGTTTTGGTCTGCATAGGGATCGGTCGAGTTCTGTGAAATGTAAACTCAACTGATCAAAAGTTATTTTTACGATCCAATCAGGATCGGTTGAGTTTGCAACTCGACTGATGAATAACCTGATGTGAATTTTGGAAAATGGATTTTGAGTGCTTAGATATTCGATCTAAGTGCTCCTAGTTTTTTCTAATCTTAATTACAAGTCATCGAATCGTTACAAGTGATTTATAACATGATTCTAATGGATTTACATCATATTCCAAAAACGTGCACTTGTATTGACTTTGACTTGTCTTTTCTCCAAATTGAGATATGCAAGTTAGGGCATTTGGAGTGTGTCTATGCATAATCTAAAATCACTCAAGTAGAGACATTAGACATAATTAATTGGAATGGTTTAGTCATCATGAAAACAAGGATTTAGTCAATTTAGATCTTGAGTCAACAATTGCAAGAATACCTCTTTTTACTACTTTGTGTATGCTCTATTTTTAACCTTTTACAATTGGACCCCTGTGTTTGATTGATGTTAAAGAAACATCATAAGCTTGCTACTTTATGTATGATCTTTTTTATCATAATGATGGTTTTTTATTGCTTCAACATATATATGCACATTAAATATTTATATTTGAATTATCGTATTATGTCCGCACCATTGTAAAATGAACCCTTACCACTGCAATATATTACATACAAAATTTGTAATCATGGTCGGGCAAGGTAAAACGTCGTATGCCATATGGTGTACAAAGAATGATTTGGTCCTCAAAGGTTTGATGAGAAACCAATATGACCTAGGGAGATGTGAGAATGGAGAATAATATACTATACATGCTTGGAGGGAGGCGCGTCGTGACTTTTGAAACATAACGGGGGTGCCTTACATCTCTCTTAGCGAGGTGCAAATTCGATAGTAGTACCTCAGGAGAGAGTTCATTAGAGAACATCATTTCATTTTGGGAGCTTTTGCACCTCCTCAACCATTGGTCGTACAACGCGTCATTCCGCACAATTTTACATAAAAGGAAAAAATCACAAGGGGGATCCAATGACCCAAAATAAAAAGGAATTCTACAATCATAGGAATTTATATGAATTCAAACAAGGAAATATGAATGTTCAACAATTGAATTTTGATGAGAAATAGTAGTTCATAATATGATTCGTTAAATGAGTATAGACTTCAGTAATGATGCCTAAAATAAAATAGAGATTGAACATACCTTAAGGTCATGCCTAAATATTCAGTAACACTCCTTAGGAACATAATCATGGGCTTTCACAACCTAATCATCATATTTATGTATTAATTTAACATTTGATATCAATAAAGTTACTAAGTAGAAAATGATCCTACTGTTAGTTGGAAATTTTGGTCTCAAAATTACCCCATTATAACTGGCATATTTTGTGATTCCAAAAATGTACCTATATGTATTATTAGGATGGACCAATAATTACTTAAGAATTTTACAAGTTAAACTAATTTCTGATAGAGAAAAGAAAAAAAAGTGAAATGACCAATTTACCCATGTGAGAAATTTGAGACATCCAGCCCCCATTTGGTTCGGGACCCAATCTAGATTCTCTCCTGTCATTTTATGCTAGGTCATCATAATCTCGTCTGGGTTAGCTTGTATGGGCATTTGGTTCGTTGTCTTGAAACAACCCCATTTTGGGATTCATTATCTCCAAATTTGGACCAACTTGGTCCCGGTCTGTGCGAGATTGCAAATTGTAATCTAGATTTGGTACAATTATCTTGTTCCCCCTGACACCCCGACTCCCCCTTAATTACTCCTTCTCACATAGCAGCTGCTCCCGAGCAAGACAAAAGCCAACGCCTGCTCCCGAGAAACCTGCCATGCCATCTTCTAGTAGTGAAGATGAAGTGGTCTACCCTTACCCCGACGACGGAACATGTTCTCTGAGGTAGAACATGAGGCAAAACCCTATTGCCCGTGGTATACGGTCTGGCTGTGTGAGTAGTAGCACATGCGGAACAGGTGGTAAACGGAGGAGAATTAAAAGGTGAACAACTTCTAGCAGGTAAAGGCTTGTTGTCATCGGTCTAGTCATGTCTGCTGCCATGAATTTGACCATTCTTTGCCAAGTTTTCAAGGAAGAGGCGGGAAGGGGCAGAGGCGAGAGAGAAACCCTATCTCCTGGGGTCTTCATTGTGTTATAAAATAGGAGTTTCCTTAGTCGAATTGCTCATAATACAGCTGCACATCATTCTCCAGATAATCACAGACGTGGCTGGTTCAGATTCCTCCTTTGTTGACTCATATTCCTCCTTTGCCGACCTCTCCTCACTGCTTAGGTGGGTCGTCTTGTCCAATAGGTTTTGTTTGTTTTTCCATTTTTTCTCCTGATTTTGGAAACATACTAACGGTTATTCATTGTTTATTTGTTGTTTTCTTTGTGCTGCTCGATCGATCTAGAAGCTGTGGCAAATGTGGGTACTTTTATTCAATCCCAGGTATTCCATCCCCGTATTTTTTGTTATCTTCTTTCTGATCCTCGATCAGGGGCGGAATGTCTTCAAATGCACATTGTCTGTAATATGAATATGAGTGATGATTTTGGTATATGTTTTGATTTTAGATGTATAACAACCCAAACATAGTCGAGCACATGTTGCTACATAGATTAGGTCATGTTGATGAATTTCAATACTGGTCTAAATACATGGAAAGGCTCAAAATTTCTAAAAAGTGGTGAACATGGATTATGATTGATCGATATCCTGCAACTTTTTAGTTTTTAGAATTATTTACATTCATAAACATAGCTTAATTTGTAATATTAATGTACGCCCATAAAAAGAAACCAATATAAGTTGTCTTCATTTTAAAATTTCATCAACATAGTGGTGGTAAAAATCTCATCCTATTACATCTTGGTTTAGAATAGTCTTGTTGGAAGGTGTGGAAATACATTTGTATTTTATCATGTAAGCCATGATGTTATCGTAGTACATGACCAATGGTCCTATAGAAAAATATTGATCAAATGGGTAATCTAAGTAGTAGATATTGTAATATCAATATTATATTTGTGATTGCTTAAGATGGAATCTCCTCATTACCAATCATAGATATATAAAATCATTACAACATGATCAATTATCCTCCATTGAAACAATTTTGAGTTACATATATGGTCATCTACTTCTCTTTGTTAATATGTCAACATATAACTTGGTCCATCCACTTCCTAGCATTATTCATATATTCTTGACTATATTCTTATGAAATTGATTCCTATCTTAAGTTCACCATTCAAAGCTAACCATTTCTTTTATTCACCCACATAATGGAATATAAAACACCCCAAACTCCTCATGAATCTCCTCTCCCATCAAGGCAACAATATCTCTATAAATTACATAATACATGTTATAAGAATATACACATCTTGTGATGATCCTTGCAACTATCTTTTAATCTCATAAACCATGACCACTCAGCAAGGGAATTTTTCTACCGCAATTCCTTTCTATAATGAGTGTCAATAAATTTTTAGCTAGGGTTGTTATGAATTTGGGTCTGATCCTAATATGAGCTCAATGACAAATTAAGATGTGAAAGTCATTAATGAAAGTCGATGTCACAAAATCCTACTAGGAGAACCTTGTTTTGGTATAGGAAAGACAATGAATGGTTGCATGTGGTTTTATGACTCATTTGAGAGAGTGTGGTACACAAGTGGTCAGGGTGTGACAAAGTGACTACATGAATTATAAAGATATATTTAATAAATAGGAATGTTTATAATTGCTAAATGACATTTAACATAAGGTGAAGGAACACACACTTACATGTTGTAGGTTAAGCATGTTTGTAAAATAAGGTATCTCACTTCTTGGGCGATGTTTTTGACATAGTTGAATGTAAATTTTGTCACCATACATTTACATGTGCTCTTCAGTATCAGTATGGCACTTAGATAGATGTTGATCTATGAGTAAATAATTTATTATAAAATGATTATGATATGTTCTTGATACTATTGTATCTATATAGCATGGTTAAACATTTTTGTAAGCCATTATCTCGATGTTGTAGACATGTATTTGTGTAGGACCCTTTCTTGTGCTAAACTCATCTTAGGAGGATACTGAAGGGAATTAGTTGATGAATATGGTTTAATGGTCATTTAGTTATTCACGTATATTTTTAATTGTACAAAAAGTAAATATCTACCTTTTTTAAGGGTATCACATTTCAGATAATAATATATCTTTTTATCCCACCTCAGCCCCATTGCATTTCAATTGGAGGGTTAGGTAATTGGATCAACAAAAGCCAACCATTACAAATACATGACACAATGTATGAGAAAAAATTGTCAAAGACAAATATTTACTTGTAAGATATTGTCTTTAGTTCATGCAAAAAAGATATTAACTTGTACATACCAATGGTTGTCATAACTCTACTTCTTAAATAATATGATTGTCCTATTTTAGTTTGTACAAAATAGTGCAGTCTATGATTGACCTAGATCACAATTCAAGCACAAAATGCATGCTGCTTACAGAGATCTCTATCTATAAACTTTGATTAATTAGGAAAAGGCATGGTATAGTTTGGCAATAGGCATGGCATAGTTTGGTAATTGTTGGCCATTGTATCATTTTGGATTTGCATTTTTAAAAAGATTTTGCTTCTCAGTCTTCAACAGGGATCTGAACATAGCTTTTAAAACTTAGGTCATCGTTTTGTTTCATCTAAACATGAGTTAGAATGCTTATGGTAGTCAATAAATGTGGTATGATTCATAGTCTTTGCATAATACATTTGTGTTCTACACAACATTTTCCATATGTTTAAATGTATT
The DNA here is from genome assembly GCA_963693085.1 of Alisma plantago-aquatica. Classification (NCBI taxonomy): domain Eukaryota; kingdom Viridiplantae; phylum Streptophyta; class Magnoliopsida; order Alismatales; family Alismataceae; genus Alisma; species Alisma plantago-aquatica. The sequence goes on from OY856414.1 coordinate 333,487,406, forward strand.
TGTTATTTTATGGAATTCAGTATGTTTAACTGGGTTTAAGAAAGGGTACAAATTATTTTATAATATTGGTTTGTCTCTCTTTTATTTAATCTCCCATTGTTGGGATCCCACAACCAGGTTGTTGCATTTTATTCTTCAGCGGATACAAATATTATTGAATCTAAAAATCCAACTCTTGCAATTTTATCAATTCTTCAGAATGAAAACCAACTTTGGCATGAAAAGTCTAAAATAAACTGAACTGATTTGAAACCTAGGCAAGTTGAACATGATTTTCCACAGGAAAATTTATGCTATTTGGTGTGTGACTTTTATGTTATATGAAAATATTCTTTAGTCTGAATTGCAACTACTGCACAGATGCTAATGTTCAGTATGAAATCCAACTTGAATCGGATTTTATACACAAAATCTATGCTTCTATGATATATTGTTCAGTCTGAAATCCAACTCTAAAATCCAACCCTTGCACATAAAATACTACGCAGTCTGACCACGTTTTATGTCAGCAATCCAAAATTTGGGCCCATCATCTACATTTGTATCATCTGACTTTTGACTGTTCACGTAGTTGTACCCAACTTCCCCTATATTTAACATGATTGACAGGAATTGAAAGTATGTTACATTGATGTCGTGCTCTATTGGAGAAAATGTTCTACTATGATGCACATTAACACCTAGGTTGAACACCTTTTAATCTAAACACCATATTGTCATGTTGTATTGCAGCACCCGTGATAGCATGTCTTCTGCAGATCCCAAGTTCCGTATTATATGGTCGAGGGAGTCTGATGAGGAGGCAGTATGACATAGGTAGGAGTATATACAGGCAGTTACTAGGGAGGCTTGGTGGGAGACACTCCGTGATTGGCAGAATAGGATGGCGAACACAAAGTGTACATTGGACCAATTGAAAACTCAGTGGAAGAACTCAAGAAAGGAATTTGTGAATTTGAAGCTTGTGACCAATGAGAGAAGTGTTGGATGGGATAAGACCAGGAACACGCCCATACTACCAGACACCCCAGAGTGGAAAGAGACACTTTTGGTAAGTAGAATAACACACTGACATGTCATTCATGTTTTGTAATTAAATTTATCCTCCTAATTGAAACTATTTGACAATAGGGAAATAAGGAACTAGAAAGGATGATTAACTGACCCTTCTACTATTACCATGACATTGAGTTAATGGGGGGAAGGAATAATGCTAGAGTCCATCACACAATGTCTTCAACAGATAGATAAGTGCCATCGAACGTCACCTCTGAGGATGATGTTGCTGTCCACTTGGATGCTTCTGATACTCCTGTCAATATAGATAGCACCGGTGTTGCAGTAGACACAACCTTTTTTGGCACTCAGAGTGAGTGAGACAATAGAGGAACATATAAATAAGGCACTAGTACAAGGATTCCTACCCACAAGCATAGGAAGTGAACATCAATGACACCTTAGCGATGTTCAATATCCAACGATGTGGTTTCTAAATTCATAAAGGTGCATGCAAAGGTGCACGAGTTAGGGACCGGTGTAGCCACCCGAGCCATTGAAAAGGAAGAGTTTGCAATGATTTTGCAACATTTCCACGAGACTTTACCAAATGCCCCTACCTATGTTTTTACTACTCTTGTTAATTCCATGAAGGAGTCAACCAACCACAATAACTACCTTAGCCTCCTACATACCCCACACAAAGTTATGATATGGTTGCAAGACCTTTGTGAAAGGTCCCACACTACTAATGCAACACCGTCACCTTCCATAACCCCCTCTTTTGGGCTGTCTCCACAAGCATTTCCTACACATCCCCCTTGGCCTTTTAGCAACACATCAGGTATGCCATCCATGCGTCGTACTGCCAATGATGAAGTTGGCACAAGAGGGACTAGCAGAGGTGACACACCATAGTTAGACTCAACACCATCAATTGGTTGTTCCTTGAATTATTTGATAAGTATGAGAACATTAACTACATTTGGTTATTTTTATGCTTATTGTTGTAATATTTAATTATGTAGCAAACACGTTAATTTGATATTCATATATAATTTAGTTGCAGTTTTGTTTATGCACACCATGAGTTGTTATCTTATTCTTGTTATAGAAATCATATCTTAGTTGTGTCTTGCTTATAATTGTAGGCATCATGTCTGGTACTAACCACACACGTACACTAGACCTAATTACAAAATTTTTGGATATTGTGTCTGGGCCAGCAAATTGTATTGCTAAAGAAATAGCTGACTTAATAGAGACAGCCATTATGGCTCATGATGACATAATACATCCATTACCTAGGTTAGTTAGTATTAGGAGTGGTCACCAAAAAGTTTTAGAAATCATACATGGACATGAGCAGAGGACATATGACCTGTACTGAATGCATCCACATACAATTTTAACCCTCGTGGACAAGCTTGAGAGTCGCATTTTATTACGTAGTAGTAGAGGTGTCTCATCAGTCGAGGTTGTATGCTACTTCCTTCAGATGGTTGGTCATGGCCATACCAATCATGTTTTAGCTGAGGACTACATTCACTCTAGTGATACCATAAGCAAAAAATTCAATGAAGTATTAGACATGATGTGTGGCTTGTGTCACGAGTATATTGTGATGCAAACCACAACCACAACACCACATCGTCACATCTCGGAGAGCTCAAGGTTCTACCCTTACTTCAAGGTAATAGTTTTTTTTTGAAAAGTGACGATTCATGGTAACATTAGAATGTAAGCTGAAGAAGTCATTGTCTTGTTTTATGATGCCATTGGTGCAATTGATGGGACACACGTCCCAGTTTTGGTTAGACGCGATAAGCAGAACCACCATCAAAATAGAAAAGGCTATGTATCACTGAATTTCATGGCTGTAGTAAACTTCTCAATGGAGTTTACATACATCCTCACAGGATGGGAGGGTTCTGTAGCAGACTAGAGGATCCTATAATTTGTGCGAACCACATGTGGTTTCGAAGTACCCACCAGAAAGTGTCACCTGGTTGATGCAGGCTATTCCAACACCTGCATATTCCTAGCACATTATCACAACACAACTTACCATATAGCTGAGTATCGCGGAAAGAGACACACATGCAACAACAAGAGGGAGATGTTTAACCACCGACACACACAATTATACAATATTATTGAAAGAGCTTTTGGTGTGTTGAAGAGGAGGTTTGCTAACCTAAAAAAAGGCATGATGTATTCTGTGCATTCATAATGTCGCCTAATATTGGCATGTTGTATTCTACACAATTCCACACGATGCCAAAATGATGGTGATGTAATGATGGATGGTTTTATAGAAGACAGTTTTCCAACTGACTTCCCAAGAACTGGGGTCGACTTGAGTTCCGTCCAACAAACAATCGATGCTTGAGAGGATGATGTATTGCATAATAACATTTCTAGTTTAATTTAGGAAAATCAATGACCTTCCTTTATTTGTTGTCATTTTTATAGTCATTTTAAACTCATTTACCACTTGACATGTGCTCTAATCCTCATTAGATTTGTTTCATAAAATTTTTGTATGGATCCTAATTATAAATGTCACATAATGCTTTATTAGATTGTCTTAAAATGGAGAATTGAAGGCCATCGTGTCCATGTGGCCTCCAATGCACCGTACGAGTCTATATGGATACCACAGATGCAACAAATGGACGATTTGAAGACAACAACCCCCACAGGCCATATTTTACATGTGGTATGGGTCTTGTTCCAAACAGATGTTGTATGATGTTGACCACACAGCGAGTACAACCTACTGTGGCCACCCTTACTGCAATTTGGGATGCACTAGTAACACAACTTACTTATGTACGCAACAAACGCAAGCACTGGTCTGCACAATGCAACTTTGTCTGTTCGACAAGGACAGACACCAATAGGCTAATAACAGAAATTTCAACTCTGAGGAAGAGGCACCCATATCTTTGTGAACTACTTAATCTATAGATGATAGTGACTGTTACGACCCCACCTCCCAGTAACCCCCAGTTAAGGGAGACCGTGAAGTAGAAGCCACACCTATAATTTCCGGATCAAAGGTTTGACAATTAACCAAGAATAATTATTAAATTTTAACAGACTATACTGAAAAGCTGTAAGAAAATAAACTTTTGCATACCTTTTGAAAATTTGGATCTCTAAACTTCTATCCACATATGAAGTTCTATTCTAACTAATCCTCCTTGTATTTCATTTCGTGAATTCACAATATGTCGATTTATTGTTTGTCCTTTTGGCTTTGTACCTAAAACGCCGACAAACAAAATGTCAGTCAGTCGAAGCTGGTATGTGGGGGAAACAATAATTATGTAAATACGTTAACAATGTAATCATTCAATTAATCATTTAACAACCAAGATTACATTTTAGATATAACTCCGCGATCCAAGAGTACCCTATCCTCTATGTTGTCCCCATTAAACCCCTCATGATCCACCTATAGGTGAACTGATTTCTAGGGTTGAGTCACATGGCACTACTCATAGGTAGCCCACTCCTTAACTCATGGCAGGCTAATGAGTCTCGTGGCACTACACGTAGGTAGCCCAGTTTCTAACTCTCAGTAACCTAGACCTTGCTCTAGGATTACCCCTTTTTTTTAGCCTTTTCAAAGCAATAGAGGTGGACCTAGATCTAGTCAGTTATAAATGCACATTTATAGTGATAATCATAGTCACTTTATAGTTGCATGAAATAAATAAACATCCAACAATTATTTTCAAGCAACCGATTAAAACTTCGGGAATCGCCGTGAAACTAGAGCGATTATTCATAAGCGTAACCACATACCTGATTTGATGAGTCATGTAGATTATTCAACATATACTTCATGTATATACAATCAATCCAATCAACAGATCCAAGCAAGTAATTCAATCATCACATAATTCCTGAAAAGAATATGTACTCTATTTATTACACACTTTATCAAGAATCTACTTTATTGACTTGGATTCTCTTTCTAGGGTTTCTGTATCCATTTTAGGGTTTCCATTGTAATTATGGTTTACCTTGCACTTTTATTCTTACACACCCTAGTTAGGAAAAATAGCTCACAAACCCTAAGGATTCCCAACCTATTTCGTCCAACAGGCTTAGGATCATCTTCTAACAACATATTTCCATATGTTCGATTTAAACATGATTTTCTCTTTATTTACCCTAAATTAGTCTACTTTTCATGTAAAATAGATTGAAACTCTATTTTAATGTTCAACAAGTCAATACTTCTCAAATTAACCTACTAAACCTCAAAGATTCGTCCTTTATATGAAATTAGGGTTTCTAATAAACTTTTAATACTTTTTCTATCAAATTAATATACTTTTGCTATTAGGAACGAAATCAAGTTCAAAAACTATTTTTATCAGGTTCCTCATATTTTTCTGCTCAATTTTCATATATTAAGTTTATCCATCGGAGCTTCCTAGCAATTTCTAGGATTTTTGCAAGTTAATCACTTAATTGACCAATTGAAAACTAACATGTCAGCATTATTAACTTACCAAAAATCGGTGCAGAAAATAGAGGAAAAGACTTGGCCGCCCTTGGGTCATGTACGTGCAAACAGGGGTAGAAGAGTCAATTGACTCTATTCCCTTTCTCCTTCCTCGCAACGCTACCCCTGTGTTCTCTACGTACATGACGCCGCTGGCCACCCTATTCTCTTATGACATCATCATCTGCCGCCACCTCCCTCGGGTGTGAACCCCACCACACTTGGTTCATCGCCGCTCCATGGTGGTTCTCCAACTTGCCCCTTTCTCTCTCACATGCACACAAGGGGCACTCTGCAGGTGGCGTCCAACACTGCCGGTATCCTCTCTGGAGCTCACAATGAGGTGGATAATGATGTCGACCACCAGCTTCTTCCCTTCCTGGTCGGGCGGAAGGACAACCTCCCCTTCCTTCGCATTCGGAAGCTCTAAGCATCAACGAGTATCTACTCCCGAAAGACCAGCGCCTCACTCGAGCGCCGCCTACTCGACTCCTCCTACGGCTGCGACTCCATGACCCCCAGGAAGAAAACTCACCATTGCTGCTCCTGCGACCAGGCTTGGTCGAATGTAGATGGCCCTGACCTCCATCTCGCACTCATAGGGTGACACATGTACAGGCCATCTGGGGTCTGCAACCCACGATTGTTGGTCGGCCCTAAGCCGCATCGCTTAACTGTCGTGGCTAACAGTAGGGAGCCGAACTACGGAGAAGGAAAAGAATCCCGCTGCAGCCAGGGTTCATCCACGAGACTATCTTCAGTCAAGAGTAATGGAGTGCCACCTCCCTTGATATCTATACTTTGTTCACCACAACTGCAAAGACCTGTCCTTTATATAGATAAACCTCCTGCAAAGTTTAGGGTTACGAGAGAAAGATAAAAGGAAGATATGGGTGGCAAACCCGTCTAGCATCCCTGTGTACCCATGTGACTTCCTTTCTTGATTAAAAAGGTACTCTTAGAAAGGTATTTATATATGTAATTGTTAAGAGAAAGTCATTCAATATCCTTTCCTTATGGGTCTAATATGTCCCAATCAGTTCCGACTTTATTTGGTTAGCACTTCCAAAAACTATTAAAGAAAGTACATCACCACGTAAAATCTAGATTATTTCTTCCTCTCTTATCAAGTTAATCCCACTTTTGGAAGAACGCTTCTTAATGATTTTTATCAAAACATGGACAAGGGTTGAGACCCAAATTTAAAAAGAAAATATGTTTTTCTTAATATGCAAGTCTCCCCCTTAAGGAACATTTTAACCGTTAAAACAAATCTTTTCCTCTTTCATTCTTTTCTATTATTTTATTTTGGCCATAATTTATATTAGAAACTATGTGGATTCGAAATCCACTCTATTATGAACAAACACTTATTTATTCTAGAGAAATCCACATTATTCTAAGAATTATCTCATACTCTTTTATTATTAGATTTCTTTCTATCACTATTCTCTTTCAAACATATTGGGCTTTGTTACTCAATAGGCCCACAAAAACCATTCATGCAAAAAGGATTATCATCAAAATACTTAAATCATACACCTTTCATAATAATACATTTTATTGAAGAAATTGTATTCAAAATTATATACGCCCAAAATTGGGGTTGTAACAGTGACTCTTCAACTGAGGAAGATGGCTACAATACATCATAATTGTCATATAGTATGATCTATCCAAATAAAATTTACTTGTATGTTAGAACAATCAACTTGTCCTATCGAAATGCTCTTCAAATTAGATTTAAAATCTATGTTCTAAACCTGACATTATGTTATTAATCAACAATCATGTTTTTAATGTTGATGAATCCATATGAAGTTCCAAGGTGTCATTGTGGTCTACTTGTAGCCTTGCGGAATAACACAGAGGATGCATGGTTATATGACTTTGGCATTTTGAGTGAAAGGTCGGGAAAAATGTATTACATATGTCCTACTAGTTAGGTGTGATAGTAAATCCATAAAAAATCGATTTCCCTTGTGTAGGTTACCCATTTGTTGTCATTAGCTTGAACTTGGGAATACATTTCAGGGAAAAGACTGATGCACATACTTCCATTGGGAAATTGATCTTCCCCCAACAACTGGTTCTTTGAAGGCTGAGATTATGTTACTAACCGACGAGTGCAAGTCAGTGTGGGGCCATGCGATGAACATGAAGGACTTTGTTAAAATCCATCACAACTCTGAAGATATATACACCTCCAAAAAGTATGAGTATGAGGTTCTACAAACCTCTATTGATAAGTTGGAGGAAACTTGTAGTTTTCTTTTAGACATTCCTTCACCTCCTATAACGCCATAATGTTGAATGGAAGAGTTAGATTTAGATTGTCCTATTGATTTAGATTGTCTATCGTTGGATGTTATTCACATTACAAACTTTCTTAATTCATCCTTTGATATAAATGTTGAATTACATTATAAGGTTGTTGATTTTTGTCATAAATGTTGGTGAATGTTTTATATATAGATCAGATAGAAGGGTGTATGCTATTTAAAAATGAGTAATCATATTATATCACATAATTGTGATATACACCCTTACATTTAAAATATATTACTTACATAATCTATAATATGGCTGGGCATCCAATGACTGTGTTTGCTTTATGACGTCCATAGCACGATCAGATCCTACTTGATGCCATGAGAAGTCAGTATGACATGGGGAGATGTATCTATGGATTTTATACTCGAGAGGCTTGGATGGAGACATGTACTGACATTCAAAACATAATGTGGATGTATTTCATAACTTTGAACCAGTTGAAAACCATTTGGAAGAACCCAAAGAAAGACTTTATAAGACAAAATCGTTTCCTTTTGGCACATTTATTGCCTCCTTATCCCTTAGTGCAATATGTGATCTCCCCAGGAGTTGCAGAACACTTAAACAATGTTGAAAACAATGTAGGAGTAGGTCATGAGGGCAACAAATGAAGTTGATGTTGGATCCTAGATGGGTGATTGGATGCTCTAGAGGGAGGGGATGAATAGAGACTCAAACAAAATTCATTAGACCTTCAAGATATATCACAAGATAAGGTTGCTAAATAGGAAATTTGAGTGCAACTAAAACATGCATAGCAAGGGAGAGAGAGATTGAACATACACCAAGTGACAAGCTATGTAGAGTGGTTCCAAACTTCAAAGTAAAAGTGATTTAGTCCACTACCTAGAGAGTTCAACCTCTAGGATTTCTTAACCATTGCACTCTTATATTCATTCATAAGACTTAAAATACATGATCACCAAAGGACTTACCCATCCAAGAACCAAGAGTATTCCACCTTACCAATGACTTACCCACTTTGCCAAGAGTCTTCAGCCTTCTCCAAGGTCTTACCTACTCTAGCACAAGTCTTCTTCCTTCAAGGACTTTTCTACTCTTTTTGGATCTTCAACCTTTGATTTCACCTTCACTCGGAGAAGCTTCCACCAAGGACTTACCCACTTGAGCAAGGAGTCTTCTACCTTCAGCAAGGTCTTACCCACTCTTTCTCCAAGTCTTTGGCCTTAATCTTCACCAAAGGACTCCTTCCCTTGTTCTTCTTCACCTCTCTTAGCCAAGAGAGAGAACCTTCATCTTAATGGTTGAAATGAGAGATAGGAAGGTGGTAGAAGTGATAGCCTCACAAGATATACATGTAGGACTAGCTCTCTTATAGATTTCCTACTCACTCTAATGAATGTAACAAGTGATTAAGCTTAGAGAGAGAGGAGGTTGTAGGAAGCACTCAACTATAGAAGAGGAACCTCACATAGAGTTTTGCATTGAATGCTCAACCCTAGAATGAAGTCCAAGGGGTCCTATTTATAGCTGGGGATGCCACTTAGCCTTTGGAAACACTTAAGAATGAAAACTAGTCGTTTTGTATCTTGCAACAGATATATTTTCACTTGTTGTAACTCCACAACGGCTAGAAACACTTTTCTGCACTTTCCCGTACATTTCAATCCGTTGAGTTTCTATAAAGATAACTCGACCGATCTCACTAAGAGACAAGACCAATTTAGGCCATCGGTCGAGTTTGTCCTGGGGTAACTTGACCGATTCACTTAAATTAGTTTTGGTCTGCATAGGGATCGGTCGAGTTCTGTGAAATGTAAACTCAACTGATCAAAAGTTATTTTTACAATCCAATCAGGATCGGTTGAGTTTGCAACTCGACTGATGAACAACCTGATGTGAATTTTGGAAAATGGCTTTTGAGTGCTTAGATATTCGATCTAAGTGCTCCTGGTTTTTTCTAAGCTTAATTACAAGTCATCGAATCGTTACAAGTGATTTATAACATGATTCTAATGGATTTACATCTTATTCCAAAAACATGCACTTGTATTGACTTTGACTTGTCTTTTCTCCAAATTGAGATACGCAAGTTAGGGCATTTGGAGTGTGTCTATGCATAATCTAAAATCACTCAAGTAGAGACATTAAACACAATTAATTGGAATGGTTTAGTCATCATGAAAACAAGGATTTAGTCAATTTAGATCTTGAGTCAACAATTGCAAGAATACCTCTTTTTACTACTTTGTGTATGCTCTATTTTTAACCTTTTACAATTGGACCCCTCTGTTTGATTGATGTTAAAGAAACATCATAAGCTTTCTACTTTATGTATGATCTTTTTTATCATAATGATGGTTTTTTATTGCTTCAACATATATATGCACATTAAATATTTATATTTGAATTATCGTATTATGTCCGCACCATTGTAAAATGAACCCTTACCACTGCAATATATTACATACAAAATTTGTAATCGTGGTCGGGCAAGGTAAAATGCCGTATGCCATATGGTGTACAAAGAATGATTTGTTCCTCAAAGGTTTGATGAGAAACCAATATGACCTAGGGAGATGTGAGAATGGAGAATAATATACTATACATGCTTGGAGGGAGGCGCGTCGTGACTTTTGAAACATAACGGGGGTGCCTTACATCTCTCTTAGCGAGGTGCAAATTCGATACTAGTACCTCAGGAGAGAGTTCATTAGAGAACATCATTTCATTTTGGGAGCTTTTGCACCTCCTCAATCATTGGTCGTACAATGCGTCATTCCGCACAATTTTGTGATGACTCGACACACTTACCCCCAGGAATTACAGAATACCTAAAGAAAGTTGAAAACAATAATGACGCACCTACATGATTAGGTGGTGAAGGAAATGAATGAAGTTGCAAGAAATTATTCACCACCTTAGGGACGTTCATTTTTTTTGTTTTGCATGCATTTAAAAACGTGCATGATCCAATGATTATGAACACTAATTGCAAACTATTGTGATCATTAGTTTGTTACTATGAATATTTGGTCAAACAAGTACTTATTTATATTTGTTCACCAACTTTTATTTTTATAATGATTATGAACCATTACATGTTGAAGTTTGTCAAATACACTAACTATTTATTTCAATTTCTCTTACCTATTTCCTAGTTTGTGTAACTTATTGTCATCCTTACTTTATTGTTAAATAATTTGATCAGACTTGTACTTATTTATTATGTTTAGATGTTGAAGTCATTTTCAAAGTCTCGTTCAAAATTCGAAAAATGATGATGTCGCGTGCAAGGATAAAGAAATATGTGAATGAAAAACTGGTGTGCAAGCATAAGTGTTGCAAGCCTTTCCAGTCTCATTCCCCAAATGTGAGCTCAAAACAAAGCAACGACAGTGTGACTCACCCAGTTTGTCATCCGTCGTTGTTGTTTGATTGGCTGAAAGACAACATCAATGAACAGGACAAGGCAACACCACAGGAAGACTGTCCCGTGTCATGAGACGAGTACGGCGATGCCCTAAGTTGGGCCAATTGGGACGGTCACACCTGAGATTAACAAAAAACTACCTTTGCACCAAAGAATGGGAAACACAGTGGCTGGTCTCCATCTTAGACTGCTTCTACGTTTCTAGATCTAGGCAACTACATGGCATACTGTTCCTTTTTTTGTCTAGTCTTCGTTGAACAATGCCACATTTGCCTAATACTTAGACATAATATTATCTTATTTGTGAAATTTCAGTTGTGATGTATGACATGTCATCTCAATTTCTGTTGAACAATTACTTTTATATTATGTGGAACAATTACTTTTATACGTATTTCAATTAAAATATGAATCTGATATGTTTGGTTTACTTTAATACCGTTGCTTGAACAAATTTCCTTGTCCCTTACATCTAATTGCATTTTATTTTATCCTTTGTTGTGCATGTATCAAGCATCTATATTAATTTAAAGCCATTTCTCTCATCTACTTTTTTTTATCAAATACATTGGCTCCACTTATGTCACATATTTTGTCATCAAATACATTGGTTTGATAGTTATTAATCTATGCTACTGACGCTCTCGCACACAATGAATCATTTTCAATGGGATGAAAAGTCAGATGCTGCACTCGACACAATGTTGGGTCGTCAGTACTACTTGCGACGCTTGCATAGGCCTCATGTACGTCAAGGTTGGCGTGATGCCCTTGTAGAATTTCATACATTAACTGGGAGGACTGACATAAACATGGATGCCTTTAAGGCAATGTGGAAAGTGCTAAAAATTGTAGATGTAGACAAGTCCCCACACTTACCCACCGACAATACAACTATAACTTGATCAAGTTGGAAGCTCTCAACCATGCACAACAACCATTAATTAGAGAGACATACAATCAACCTTAATGTTGTCCGACACTTATGTGATGACCTTTTTATAGTACCTAACATCATTTGACCTTTTTATATTTCAAATTGTAATGACACTTATGTGTAATTTATGTTGTATTGTGTAACAGAATATTGTGTATTATGACAAATTTAAGTTGTCTGTCTGTCGTCAATTATTTTGTTACTTACCTATTTATATAATAATATATAAGTATACATACATACAACAATACATGTGTCATGCATTCACACAGTAGCAGTTAAAGTAATATTTACTTTAAATATACATATAAAAATAATAATACTCAAACTCATATTAATAAAAGAAAATAACAAACAGAATCAATCTTGTATAAAATTATATATTTATTGTAAATATTAATCTTGTATTGCATAGTCAACACAGTTTTGCGGTCATTATTTTTAAAGCTGTTCTGTAAGAACATGGATAGCCAGATCTTGACTACATTGCCAAACAGAATCAGAATGGATCCTGACTGGTAACCAAATTGAATCAGACTGGATCTTGACTGGTAGCCAAACAGAATTAGACTGAATCCTGACTCAATCTTGATCAGCTGACCATAATCAGATTCGATTGTCAAACAGAATCAGAGTGGATCCAGACTAACCCAATCCGGATCTACTGACTAACTCCGACTAACCCAGTCCAGACTACATAATCCCAATCCCGAACCGAAGAGGGCCCAGTGTCACGCTGAAAATATAGTAACCTATAGCTACTGCAGATCTACAGTCAAAGCTGGTCTAGTGTTGGTGAAAAGACAAAACTTGAGAAAACTGGCCTTCAAAGTGGGCCAGTAAACCAACCATGGCCCGTCCCTTGCACCCATCATTACTGTTGGTGTGCTCCTTGAGTCATGATGGCCTGATGAGCCACTAGTAATGGCACAATGCTTGTCAGATTTGGGAGGGGTGTCTCGTGACAATAGGCAATTACGGAGAAGAAGATCACTCTGGCGATGTCATAACAGAACGTGTAGAAAGGAGTGCGAGAAGCTATGTGAAGCACCGCGTCAGCCCCTGTTTGGGAACGGACTGGGATTTCGTAGTCTGGACTGGATTAGACTGGGTTAGTCAGGATTCAGTCTGATTCTGTTTGGCAACCCAGCCTGATTCTGTTTGGCAACACAGTCTGATTCTGGTCAGCTGGTCTGGTTTGAGTCTGATTGCAGTCTGGTTTTGTTTGGCTACTAGACTGGATTCAGTCTGATTTTGTTTGGCAACGTAGTCAGTATCTGCTGATTCTGTGCTGATGTTGTAGAACTGTTTTAACAAGAATAAGTATGTGTAGTTGTGTTGCCGCTTTTAAGCAGAAGTTGGCTGAAGTGTATTATATTAAATAACAATTACATAATTTAATTAATGTATTTAAATTAAATAGTAGCAAAGGTGCGTAGCATGTCTGTAGGAGAACGTAATACCACATAAATTAAAAGATAATATATTGTTGGTTCTCGGGCGAATACATATGTAACATAGAAAATGAAACGAGAGGTCTGCCCTGGACCTAGACAACGACATAGTAACACAATCTAAGCTGGTGATCAAGCAGGCAACTTCATGCCTCATCGTTCTTCATGGCCTCGTCGTACTGTTCCCACGACACAGGACAGGGTTCGTCCAACACCTGATTTGTTTCCTGTTTGCTGGCGTCTTTTGGCCAGTCGAACAGCAACGGCAGATGGTGAGTAGGAGGAAACAAGGCTCGCAACATTTGGGCCCTCATTTGGCTTGTTCCTTCGGCTCTCTCATTTGGGCCCTCATCGCGTGGAGGCTCGCAACATGGTTTTTTGCAAACAAGATTTTCTTTTACATATTTTTTAATCTTCGACGGAGACATCAATATTTTTTCAAATTCTATCTTTGCCTTTGACCGTGACCGTGACCGTGACCGCGATGATGACATCTATAGTTAATAAATCAAATTTTAGTATTAGAAAATATGAATAATATAAAGATAACTGTGACAATATTGAATAAAAATAAATGTTGCAAACAAACTTAGCTACAAACAAGTAAGAAAGTGATTTATGTATTCAATACATAAACAAAAAGGTCCAAACAAACTTAGTTGCATACAAATAAATGTTGCGAGGTAAACAAAAACAACTACAAACTGTGACAATATTCACTCATCATTGTTAATAGGGTATTGAGCAACGCCAGGTGGGTAAATGCGACGAGTCGTCATGAAGTTGCGTTGCACGACCAATGGCGGGGGAGGCAATACATCTCCCAAAATAAAAAGATTGTCTGTTATGAACTCTCTCCTTATGTGTTGCCACCTCATCTGCAACTCAGTCAAAGATATGGGCTCCCCAGTTATGTTTTGGAAGTGACGCCATGCCTCCATCCAAGCCTGTGTAGTATATACTCCATTAACACATCTCCCCAATTCATATTGGTTTCTCATCATACCTCTGAGAACCATATCAAGCTCCCTACACCACATAAAGGAAGGCGTCCTTTGAGGCCCAGCCATATTACAGATTCTGTAAGTAATATGTTTTATATGTAAGTGTGTATCGCATAATTAAGGGAATATAAAATGCATATTCAATGTTAGCTATCATTTATCAACATAACGGTGAAAAAACATACACCCTCCATAAAACATACAACAACATTATGATGAATAACGGTGAAAAATCGACACACCAAACTAAATGTAGTTCTCTGCCATTAAACGTTATGGCGTCACCGTGGGTGAAGGAATGTCTAAAAGAAGACTACATTCTTCCTCCAGACTGGCAACGTAGCGTTCTACACTGTCATGCTCATACTTTTTTTGGGTGTATATATCATCGTAGTTGTGATGAATTTCAACACAGTCCTTCATGTTCATTGCTTGGCCCCACACTGACTTGCACTCGACAGTTAGTAACATAATCTCATCTTTCAAAGAATCAATTGTTGGGGGGAGATCGACTGCCCAACGGAAGTATCTGCACTGATCTCTTCCCTACAATGTATAATAAAATTTAATGAATGACAACGAATGTGCAGCATACACAACGGCAACCTATTATGTATGTATTTACTAGTGCACCTCACGAGAAGGACATATGTAATACATTTCGCCCGGCCTTTCACTCAGAATTCCAAAATCGTACAACCCTGCATCCTCTTTGTTAAGCCGCAAGGCTGCATCTAACCCACAATCACACCTCGGAACTCCAGATGGATCCATTGACATCTAAAACATAATTGAGGATTAGTAAAAACATTGTCGGCTTCTGAACATAGATTTCAAATACAACTTTCCGAACATAAAATAGGCCTAAGTGCTTGTTCTACATCTATGATGTATTGTATCCATCCTCGTTTGAAGAGTCATTACTGCTCGTGATGTGAAGTACTTGTTGAAGATATTGGCACCTCTCACGTAGAGTGGTAATACCTTGTTCAAGCCTATCGATGTCTGCTCTTGTCGAACTGACAAAGTCACATTGTTCAGACCATAGCTTGCGTTCGTTGCGGGCATATGCAAGTTGTGTTAGCATAGCATCCCTAACTGCAGTAAGTGTGGCAACCGTGGGTGGTACACGCTGCACAGACAATCTCATCTGACATCTGTTCGAAACAAGGCCCCTACCACATGTAAAATACGGTCTGTGCGGGTTGTTGTTTTCAAAACGTCCATTTTCCGCGTCCGCTTCATCCATATACACACGTACAGTGCATGTAAGGCCGCATGTACAGCAAGGCATTCCATTCTCCATTTCAAAACAACCTATTGATTCATTATGTCATGTATATTATTAGGATGTAGAAGAAAGTTTGTAAAAAAAACAACTAAAGCCTACAAAGTAATGTCGTGGATAATTTTTCAAATAATGTCGAACACTATTACAGATACAATTGTAAGTCAACGGGCATCCCATAGCAAATTAGAAATGGATTCACGTAAACGCTCGCCCTCCCTTGAATCGGCATGAGTTGTTTGTTGGAGGGAACTCAGGTCAACCCCAGCAGGGGGAACGGCAGATGTTGAAATGTCATCTGCGAGTTCGTCCATTATACTGTCACCATCATGTTGGCGGCGTATGAAATTATGGAGGATACAACACGCCATTACGAGGCGACACTACGAATGTATGGGATATGTCGCCCCCTTTTTAAGGTAGGCAAACCGCCGCTTCAGCACCCCAAATGCTCTTTCTACAATATTACGTAATTGTGCGTGGCAGTGGTTGAACATCTCCTTCTTGCTGGTGTAGGCATGTCTGTTTCCTCGGTACTCAGAAATATGGTAAGCTGTGTTGCGATACGGTGCAAGGAATCGCCGAGTGTTGGCATACCCTGCATCTACTAGGTAAAACTTTTCCGGCGGAACTTTAAACCCGCCTATGGTCGTCGCTGACTGTAGGACCCGTTGGTCAGCAGCCGATCCCTCCCACCCAGTTAGGACATATGTAAACTCCATGGAGAAGTCAACTACAGCCAAGACATTAAGAGAGACATTCCCTTTTCTGTCTCGGTAGCGATTTTGCTTGTCTCGTTTAACTAAGACGGGGATGTGTGTTCTGTCAATTGCCCCGATGGAATTCTATAACACCAAAATAGGTTGTCAACATACAAAATATTTCCAAATGATTAAAGATTGTAGGGTCTAACTATTACCTTGAAGTAAGGGTAGAACCTTGGGGTCTCCAATATACGAGAATGTGTTGTCGTGCATGTCGCTGCAGTTTGCATGACAATGTACTCATTGGACAACGAACACACAACGTCCAAGACTTCGTTGAACTTCCTACTTATGGTCTCACCAGAGTGAATGTAGTCCTCAGCCAAAGCACGATTTGTATGTCCATGGCCAACCATTTGTAGGAAGTAGCACACAGCCTCAACCGAACTGACGCCTCTAGTGCTTCGTAACAAGGCGCGACTCTCAAGCTTGTCCACAAGGGCCAATATAGAATGTGGTCTCATTCGATATAGGTCATAAGCCCTTTGTTCATGACCGTTTAAAATTTCTAAGACCTTCTGGTGGACACTCCTAATGCTAACTGACCTAGGTATTGTAGGTGGTATGTCGGAAATGTCGTCAATGATGGAGTTTGCTATGGACTCAACTATTGTATCAACAATGTGATTAGCTGGACCAGACAATGTATGTAGAATGTGCGTGAGGAGGCCAGGTGTTTCTGTTTGGTCAGTGGTTGACATTATGCCTACAAGTGGAAGCATAGCAACGTTGTCATGGCAAGGACAAGGAAAATAACTAGGCTACAATCATATGTAATTGTGGACACATAAAATAATGCCTTCCAGGACACATAAAATAACTAGGTAGTGAAATAAAATATTACAACAGTTAATCAATAATGTCTGGACGGGAATAAAAATATTACAACAATTCGGCAAATAAGATAAAGCCCAAAGAAAATGTTTGGATGGGAAATAGATTATTACAACAACGAAAGAACTTTCTACTGATTTGATGAGTTAAATGCCTGGCTGGTAAAGTTTGGTGATCCAAAAGGGCCAACATCATTGGACGAAGGAATGAATGGACGGTGAGATGACGCAAAGTTTGTTGGTCCGGAAGGGCCAGCATCATTGGACGAAGGAAATAATGGACGGTGAGATGACGCAAACGACGATGCCATACTTGGTATGTTGCTGAAGTTGGGTGTTGGGGATTGCGGGAAAAATGCATGGTGAGATGGCATAAACAAGGATGGCATTGAAGGTGTTGGTGTTGCATTGGCAGCTTGGAACGAGGATGGCATTGAAGGTGTTGATGTTGCATTGGCAGCTTGGGACCTTTCCCAAAGGTCTTGCAACCATATGGTTATCTTTTGAGGTGTGTCTATAAGGCTTAGGTAGATGGAGCGGTTTGTTGAGTCCTTAATGGCGTTCACAAGTGTTGTAAATACAGGAGTGGGGGCATCTGGGTAAGTGTCCTGGAAATGTTGTAAGATGGTTGTAAATTCTTTCTTTTCAAAGGATCTAGTTTCCACACCAATGCCTAACTCGTGAACCTTTGCATAAACCTGTGTGAATTCAGATAACACTTCATTTGATAACCCACATCAGTCTTGAGCCATTGATGGCCGCTTCTTGCGCCTAACGACAGGAGGCCTCCCGCCACCACTCGGTGTATCTGTTCCGCCTCCCCCGGTTTCTCCCTCGCTTTGCATCCCAAATGCGCCCATATTACGTTCTCCAGCTTGGCTTCCAGTGTTCATGGGTGTGTCTGGGTCATCTAAGTCGACAACGATTTCATCCTCGGAGGCAACGTCAGAAGGGATATGTGTGTCCGTTGAAGACATTGCATGATGTCCTCTAGCAATGTTCCTCCCCGCCATCATCTCGATGTCATAGTAGTGGGGAAACGGCTTGTTAAGCAACCTAGCAAGGTCCTTGTTTGCCTAAGTATAAAAAAAATGTTTATTATGAAATGAAAGTGTTAATAGATGACTTTTTTTTCAATTTAAGGGACTGGTTATTGGATATACCGCAAGGCTCTCCCTCCATTCAGGGCTGTCGGGCAGCGTTGGCTTATGCCTTGTGTCATCCCATCCAACGCCGCTCTTATTCGTCACAAGCTTCAAAGCGGCATAGTCCCTCCTCAAGTTCTTCCACCGAGTTTTCAACTGGTCTGTATTGCAGGCCGTCTTCCCCATCCTATTTTGCATTTCCACAGTTGCCTCCCTCCAAGCCTCCCTAGTGAAATGACCATTGACACACTTGCCTAGGTCATATTGTCTGCGCAATGCAGATACTAGAGCGGCATCAGAGTCTCTTTGCCAAACACTACGAAACTTGGGGTCGGCGGAAGACATACCCCCGTAGGTGCTGCAATATATTATGATACACAAATCGTTATATCGTTTATCTTTTCAGATAAAGTATTTACTTAGATAGTGTCGTCTAAGCTGTAATGACACTACAAAATTACCTTGTTCATCAGTTGCATATAATTTCTATATATTAGTTCCAATAAAATATATAACGATCTGAAGCCGTGTTATATAAATTTTAGGTTAAACATCCATAAAAAGAACTCAGAACTTTTCAGTAACAAATTTTAAGGTCTTCAGATCTAATATTGGCACTCCAACAACCACAAAAAATAATTCAAAACAAAGCAAGCTGGAACAGTGTATTAATGAGAGCATTATACGAGTTCCCCACTTATTCAATAATGCCATTAATATTGATTAACAAATTTCAACAAACCAATGTCCTGTTTCTGCAAAAGAGGCAATTTAGAGCATTGGTAAATATAAAATATCTGCAAAAGAGGCAATTTAGAAGACAGAGAAGAGAACCAACTATAATATCTAGCAAGAGTGGTGACAAGTAAGATGATCATATTTAGGGAAAGAGGAAGTGAACCTAGTAGTGAATTAGATGATTTTACACCGACTTCTCAATTTGTCTCAGAGTGGAAATGATGGACTCAATTTCAAAGTATAAAATATATTATCTGATCCTAAATTCAGACACATGCTAGGTATTATCATAGATTAAATCAGTAGATTAAATTGTTCCCCCTTATTACAACAATGAAGACCTGTAATACAGACCTAGGTATTCTATACAACAATGAAGACCTGTAATCAGTTAGTACAGTTATTTTTTCGACAATAATATCAACCAAAAAAGGAGAGAAAGAAGGAACTTTGGGCTAGATATCAACCAAAAAGGTTGTATTATAGCAATACAAACATATTTGTTATATGAGTTGAAACAGAGGAAGTTGGTTTGTTGGGCTATACAATAATTGAAAATACAGACCTGTAATACAGACCTAGGTATTCTATATACAACTTTTGCATAGAAGAAACATCTATTTATGCTAAGTTGGTTTGTTGGGCTCTACAATAATTGAAAATAGTATTGCCATATATGCAACATGTAGATATTGGAAATGAAAAATTATCAAAACAGATCATGTTATCTTAGTGCACAGGAGTCTACAAAGCAGATATTTATCAATGAAAAATGTAGATATTGGACTCTACAAAGCAGATATTTATCAATGAAAAATGTAGATATTGGAAATGAAAAATTATCAAAACTGATTATGTTATCTTAGTGCACATGCGTTCATTAGGGCTAAAGCAATACATAATATATTTTAAACTAAAAAAATAATGACCTATTAAATTGATTGGTACTGAATCAAGCTAAAGCACAAATTCAGACATCACTGTAGGGCTCAAAGCACACTTAAGGGGATCAGATATATGTTAAAGTTTGGTCCATCATAATAGACCTAATTGTAGGGCATTGAAATGCAACCAAGTAAACTGTTGGACATGAAATGCAACAAAAATTATTCAGTACACAATTGTAAAATCATTCTGATTTATTTGGTATGATTGTATAATGGTTCAATAATGAGAATTTTTTTGGGTTCTAAATGAAGCTCAAGCACGAATTCAGACCTCAATGTAAGGCTTAGAGCACACTTAAGGGGATGTTCCAACTTAAATAAAAACAATACATAAAAGGTTTTAAATTGAACAAATGATAACCTATCAAATTGATTGGTACTGAATCAAGCTCAAGCATGAAATTAGACCTCAATGTAGGGCTTAGAGCACACTTAAGGGGATCAAATAGTTGTTCCAACTTAAATAAAAACAATACATAATAGATTTTAAACTGAACAAATAATGACCTATTAAATTGATTGGTACTGAATAAAGCTCAAGCACGAATTCAAACCTCAATGTTGGGCTTAGAGCACACTTAAGGGGATTAGATATATGTCCCAAATTAAATAAAAATAATACATAATAGGTGGATTCCAATTTTAGACCATCATAGTAGACCTAGGTCAAGGGGTCATACCTCAGTCAAGGGTTGTGGACAAGGTGCCAAATTAAATTCAACATAAAACAAAGTAGGCTGATTAGGGAAATATGCCACTATTTATGAACACATTAAATATTCAGTACACAATAGTAATGCACATCAGGCTCTGTCAGACAGAAAATAGTCAACCGACCATTGAGGGAAAATCAATCATATTTATTCTGAATTATGTGGTATATGGGTTTTAGTGGTTAAATAGTAGACATGTTAAACTGATTGTCACTGAATGAAGCTCAAACACGAATTCAGACCTCATTCTAGGGCTCAGGGCACATCAAACTAAATAATAATAGGTATTGTGATCAATCAGTACAGTTGATGAGGCTATGTTTATGAGAATAGAGAATGTACACTACACAATAATAGGTTCCAAATTAAATTAAAATAATACATAATAGGTGGATTCCAATTTTGGACCATCATAGTAGACCTAGGTCAAGGGGTCAGACCTCAGTTAAGGGTTGTGGACAAGGTACCAAATTAAATTCAACATAAAACAAAGTAGGTGGATGAACACATAAAATATTCAGCACACAATAGTAATGCACATCAGGCACTCTTGGACAGAAAATAGTCAACCAACAATTGAGGGTAAATCATTCATATTTATTCTGAATTATGTGGCATGAGGGTTTAGTTTTTAAATAGTAGACCTATTAAACTGATTGCTACTAAATGAAGCTCAAGCAAGAATTTAGACCTCATTCTAGGGCTCAGAGCACATTAAACTGAACAATAATAGGTACTGTGGTCAATCAGTACAGTTGATTTGGCTATATTTATGAGCATAGAGAATGTACATTACACAATAATAGGTTCCAACTCAAATAAAAATAATATATAATAGGTGGATTCCAATTTTGGACCAACTATCTAGACCTAGGTCAAGGTGCTATAATAGGTGGATTCCAATAATATACAAATGTAGGTTAAACTCTAAATTTCTAGAAATCAAACTCTAGAAACTGAATCCATTTCTTCCTCCTCTCAGCTCAAAAACCCTAGAAATGGAGATTAGGAGACAACAAGTGAGAAAAGAGGGAGATTTGATATCACTTTGAATCAAACCATACGAGGGATGGCATATTGACATGTGAGATAAGACTCACTATGAAAGGCAATTCTATGAAGCTAAACATACTTGATTTCATCATATCTCAGATGGTGAAACCCTAGGTCAAAATCTCCACCACTTTGTCTTCTCAAACCCCTAGCTCTCTTCTCTATCTAGGATTTCATTTATCTAGAACCAATCATGAGGTATGAGATCTCCTTGGTTGATAGGTTACACTTTTTTTTTCAACAAATTTTTCTATCATAAAGCATTTTACTGAAAAGCATCTACTGAATAGGTCAATCTTATCTAAAAATTATCAAAACTTATCATGAAGACCTGTAATCTGTTAGTACAGTTATTTTTTCGACAATAATATCAACCAAAAAGGGAGAGAAAGAAGGAACTTTGGGCTAGATATCAACTTGTATTATAGCAATACAAACATATTTGTTATATGAGTTGAAACAGAGGAAGTTGGGTCAAGAAAATCATTTATTTTACAGACCTACGTATTCTATACAGAATACAGACCATTTTTTACAGACCTAGGTATTCTTAGCTTCATGATAAGATGGGAATGTGACTAAATGTGGAAAGGCATCCAATAGAAGTTTCAATAGTTGACTAAAGATGTGTTTGTCCAGTGAAGCATACATTTTAAATTAAATAGTCGTAGAAGAAATGATAGTGTTGAAAATTTCTTTCAACCAGGGTAAAGCTCATTATTAGAAAGAAGGAACTTTGGGGTAGATATCAACCAAAAAAGTTGTATTATTCCCTGGCCGTATTCAAACACAACGATTAACAATAATACTACAGATTCTGACTGTCATACACAACGATTAACAATAATACTACACAGATGGATATATTGTTGGAAAAAGCATAACAACGACAAACATTGATTAAACTATGCCATCGACTGATAAAATGTGACTGTCATACACAATGATAACTTGTTTGGAACCAATGTCGGGTGAATAAATACACAAATTGATGAGCAATCCACCTCAGAAAAGTCTGCTCTAATCGACATCACAAACAAAGCGTCGGCTACCCTATTTCATAACCAACCTTAGCAGCAAGGGGCGAGAAAGAAGAAGCACTGCGGAATCTTGGCTGTGTGTAGCGCCGCCGGAGCACCAGGGAGGAGAACCGCCGAATTTCAGCCACGGACGATCAGCTTCCGCGAACAGCTGCTCCAACAGGCGTAAGTGGAAGTGAATAACCTCGCAGCACAAGCCGAATATGAAGGCAGACGGGGGCTTCGGCTTGGAGCTAGGGTTTCTCCTTCTCCTGTGCATCGACAAGATGGGACAATGTCAGATTGAGATAGTCGAAGACCAGGGCAGGGTATGGGTTACCTTGATTTTGAGGGATGTAGCCGCCCCAGTAGACCGGCGGTTGCAGACGGCTGAATAAATTCTCCACGCGGGCGCTTCGCCCGACGATGACCTACCTCCATCCGCGATTTCGTCGAGGTCGCAGACATCGCTTTTACTTCTCTCACACACGGACCAACAGTATTGCCCGCAGAGAACAGATGCGAAGCGTCGGGAGGCAGACCGCCGAGAGGGAGAAGGCTAGGGCGAGAGGGAGGGGCGACAGGGAGGGGGCGCGAGGGATCGGGGTGTGGGGGTTGTAAACCGGATTGAGATTCGCGATCCAGCCTCGACCGGGACTGGGATTATGCGGATTATGGGATTCCGTTATCCCAAAACGGGGATCGAACTGGGTTGGCTTCCAAACACATTTTTCGACCAAACCGGACCGGATCGGGCCCTCGTGGCGCTAAACGACGGGCGCTAATCCCGATCCAGTCCGTTCCCAAACAGGGGCTTCAAAGTCTGTGATGACATAACTAAGGCTTGTTTCTCAACATAAAAAAAAAAAAGCAGCGCGTCAAATATATTGGACAACAGATGAGAGAATACCTTGCTCGCGATTGCAGACAATACCATCACGGATCAGACAGGGAAAATACACATATTCACAAAAGAGGCAACCTACTGCTGCTAATCGTTGCCCTGGATTTTAGTCCCGGAAGCGTCGTCAGATACCCACGATGGGTTGCAGGATTCCTGGGGCACATGGGCGACTAACGTGCCTTGTCGGTGAGCTTCCAGAAAGAAGATGACGACGACGTTTGTTGTTGGATAGATTTGGAGAACCCAAGATGAAATGAGTTTGTGAGATTAAAGTCGGAGGGTAAACGATTGTTACTGTGTTATCAATTTATACCGGGGTACACACATCGCCACATCTTATCAATCCTTGTTGGAGGTGACAATCAACCTTGGCTGGATAATACAGGGATCCACTAGAGAAATTGAGGGCACGAAGCCGTGAAGTGATTAAAGTGATGTGGGAGAAACTTTCTGGGTGACTGCGGAGAATAGGGGAGGGGCGAGACGAGGGCTCTCATATTGGCTGTGGTGGAGGTAGTCCCAGAACGGGTTTGGGTGTTTGGTGTATAGCTCGCCACTCATCGTGAGGAATGGATCACAAGAAAGAAATTCCGACGAGGATTCAGTTGGCAAAGAAGTCGTGAGGACTCGGCGGAAGAATCCTACACATCGTCATCATAACACGCGCGAGAGAAAACGGGGGAAGCTTAAAAAAAAAACCCGGAGGATATTTGTATTCATTCCGTTCCTCGTACCTGCTAAGAAAATTCGTGGTATACAACCACTCATCTATAATGCTATAAAAAGAAAAAGTTTTTTTAACTAATTACAAACACATGCCATTCTACCCTTCTCAGCCAATCAAAATACACAAATTTAAAATGCTTCCCTCTCCTTTACCCTCACTCTTCTCACAATTTCACATGTTTTTTTTTCTTTCTTTCATTGTGATGGATTTTTCTCACACACGTCTGGCTTTTCTCACGCACGTCTCCCTTCACTACCACGTTTCGTGACCACTCACTTAGAACCGCCCTCCGCAACTATCCATATTCATCATATTATCTTTTAGAAAAACTGTGTTTTCCTCTCAGATAGTTGCTCGGAGTGAAATCAAAATGCCAGTATGGAATGGACTCCCGTAGCATTAGTATAACCGTCTTCCATCACTTCTATTTAAACCTCAATAGCGGGAGTAAACAATATACTTTCATTTTGCCTCCACGACAGATTCACCCAAGTTCAATCGACCAATCCTCCTGCATTTATTGTTTCATGTTTGAGTCTGTTATTCTAACAAGTATTTCTACTCGTGTAGGCCGTCTTTCCTTGGTATTACTATGCAACCCGTCTTTCTTTGGTATTGTTGTGGACTTCACGTCCAATCAGATTGATCAGTAGAAGCTTGGAAAGCTGGAACCACCGTAGGCACCATGGATTGTTTTATTGTTGCGCATCAAGTGTTGGAGATAAAATATATCCCTCATGGTTTATCCATACTTTGTTTTCTTTTCCATTAGTGAATACTAGCGGAAATTGATAGGTAAAAGGTTATTATCTTGTACGGCGAAGTGTTGCAGTTGTGCTAAGGCTAATGCGGTAAGCTAGGAGGCCGAAAGCAAATTTTATATCATTTACTCAAACCTGCTCATGCAGGTTCCTCTTAATACTCATCAAGGTGGACACCCACAACATGTCAACAATGGCATGGCCTCCTACAGATCAAAGCAATATGAGATATACGGCGCACCTGCAGATCGACTAAGGTAAAGATCTAAATCTTCACTCATTAACGTCTAAGGACAACAAAGTTATGCCTTTCAGGAAACATGTTAGCAAGTAAGGCTGACTATCACCATGCTCAAGCATGTAAAATGATATTCAAGTCATCCTTCACATTCTACTTACACGTGTAGCCACTACTTCTATAGGCACCAATAGCCTGGTCTCTCTCCACGTTGAAAATACAATTAGAGTTCCTCAACTGGCCAGCATGCCTGGATGAGTGGATTTCCATGGTGGTATGGATGCAGATGCCTATTTATCGTAGCCAGCATGTCTTGATGTCACCCCGTAGGTTCCACTTCACCACGTTGTACTGTACGATACATCCCACCTTGTATGTCATCGGAATCAGCACAAGCAAAAGTTCCGCACACATGACTCACCATATCATAATAAAATGTATCTGTTGTTTAATTAGTCCTGCGCAACGTTAACACCAAAGATGACCTCGAGGTCCTTGCCGACTAAATCCACTCTATCAAAGGAGGTACAAGATGGCCTTCTATAGCCAATCCCCGATTATCCCTCATTTCAGCCTCCCCCACCCCTATTCCCTTGCCGTAAAATTAAAATATAAGCCTACAATTGTGAATCATTATCTTAATAGTTGGCAAAATTTATTCTGTTCTCCAATAATTCGCCTTGAGTAAAAAAAAAGTGCTAGGTGGTATTGATGGAGCTTCCACTTACGTGGAATTGCGCGTACCACTAAAAATCCTAAAGATGGTAAATCCTTAGGTTTAGCCTTGCTTATACTAGATAGAGAGCTCCACCCACTATGCTAAGATACGTGGAAGTCTTATCGTAGTATAGTTAAGGGTCGAATCCACGGGACAACGGTCTTGTTGGGAGCAACAAGATAGAAACCATTGGAATTTCACTTAATCACTCAATAGTTGGTATTTAAATCAAAAGGTTGATTTGGTTATTTTTACACTAAGAGCAAGTAAAATAAAGCAAGCAAATAAATTTAAGGAAGTTAAACAATGATAAGAAGTCACTAGGGTGTGATCGGTTTTTCACCGCCACTACACATGGATCAAGACATATAAAATAAAACATAACCTGCAATAAGAGTTTAGTCAGTTAATATCTTTGTAGATTTAGTTTCCTTTCGGAGAACTAACTACGAGAAGTGCGGGAATGTTGCAAAGTCAGCCATCCCCGATCGAATGGTCAACTACTTTGCATCATTCCCTTCGCAAAGTGTGTTCCTCGACTCATCAAGGTTGTACTTTCATACGTCAACTGATTCCATTTTATTGCATGAAAGTACAACGATGGGAGTGAGTATACTCCACTTCTTGAAAGACACTCCTAGATACCGAAACAGATGCATGGTGGATACATGCACCAAGAACCAACATGCAAACGAGTTTCGAATCTAATAGTACAAACGTAGACAATTCATACTAAAAGATAAAAGGTAACACAAGTTGGTGATCAAGCAACAAGCATTCATTAAACGTTTGATGTTGAACTGAAAAGATACAAACTCTATATTACAAACTATGGATTACATTTACATGACATGAAAACATGGGTAGCGGGGCTACTCCCCGCACCCTAGTGAGAGAGACTACTCGCTCATGACTAGGACAAGGAAGGAGGCAAGAAGAGAGAGAGAGAGAGCGTCATCCCCACAAAGGAGAGAGGAAAGTCAACCCCTTGGAGAGAGAGAAACGATCCACCAGCTTCACAGGTTGCTTGATGACGAGATCTCCCTCTTCCACCTTCTTTGGTGGAGAGAGAGAAAGCAACTTCGAAATGGAGTGTGGGTCTCAGACCGGCAGCCCCTGGGCGGAGGATGGAAGTTGGATTGGCTCTGGAGTGATCGAGGCAGCCTTTGGACGTCTGAAAAAAACTCTCCCCCCGTGGAGGACCCTTGGGGTCTTATTTATAGGCCTTAAGTGAAGTCCAAACGGTTTGGAGACCGTTTGGATTTCAAGACCGTTTGTACCTCAAGACCGTTTGGACCTCAAGACCGTTTGGACCTCAAGACCGTTTGGACCTGAGATCGTTTGGACCTCGAGACCGTTTGGACCTCAAGACTGTTTGGACCTCATGCGGTCTTGAGACCGTGTGACTTCATGCGGTCTCCAGACCGTGTGATTCCATGCGGTTTCGGGACCGATTGGCTTCATGCGGTCTTGGGACCGTGTGACTCCATGCGGTCTCGGGACCGATTGGCTTCATGCGGTCTTGGGACCGTGTGACTCCATGCGGTCTCGGGACTGATTGGCTTCATGCGGTCTTGGGACCGTGTGACTCTATGCGGTCTCAGGACCGATTGGCTTCATACGGTTTTGGGACCGTTTGAGCTCATGCGGTCTTGAGGCTAGTTGAGTCTTTTATGATTTTTTTTGTGTCTTTTTCTGCACGTAAAAAGAAGAAAAGTTAGTCTAATGATATATTTACAATAAGAAGGAATATTTAGGTATTATATCTAATTCTATTTAAAAAAGAGTGTGAAAAACTAAAGAAAGGACTAAGATAATCAACCCAAAATTGGAGGTTATCACCCCCTAACTTAGAATTTAGCTTGTCCTCAAGTTAGATAGAGTTGAGGCATGTAATGGTGAGGTGATTTTATTTAGTTAAGATTTCCATAACCTTGCTTCAGTTCTAAATCAGAGATCTCCTGAGGTCATATTTGAGCTTCTGCTTGCCTTAATTCTTTCAGGTATAGAGAGTTGCGCGGATCTCAAGTTTCCTCTAAATCATGTAGCTCATATTGGGACCACCTTTTTATTATGTGCATGTCATTGACTCTAATCAGCTTTGTACTTCTTTTTGAAAACCTAACGGAAACTAGAGTGGTTATGAGGGTTGGCTAAGGGTTTTTGTATAACTCTCCCTTTTAGCGGGAGAGGGTTTATCTATGCTTTTAGGAACTCACTACCAGGCACGACACATCTGCCTTCATGAGGGCAGCTGAATGTATCGGCCGGGCGAGCCCTTTATTAGCCTTTTCATATATTTGGAGACCTTAGGATCTCACTACCGGACACGACACATCTGCCTTTGTGAGGGCAGCTGAATGTACCGGTCGGGTGAGACCTTTATCGGTTCTTCATATAAGTCCTTATGCATGGCACAACTCTCATGTTTTTATTCAACACTCTGGCTTTTATTCGAAAACTCACAGGCTTGGGATTTGGATATTTGAGTTTTTGGTTGGGCGGCGGGGCCTCTTTTATTGAAAAGAAGAAAACTGTTCTTAGAATTTCCCGACATGCACTTATTTTCTGGTTGGTGGTCCACTTGCGAGGTTCCTTGATTTGGATTTCACTGATTTCCCTCCTGTCCTTGAGAATATTTGGCTTGCTTCGGCTTTGATATTGACTTGTTGAAGAGTCTGATGTAGAACTGAAGAAAAATCGTGAAAGTCAAGCATGAAGGAAATGTATTAACTCGCCATTACATGCCTTTATGCTATTATTATTCTTATTCTTGAGGACTACTGGATTCTTAAGTCAGCAGGGGTTGATCTTGGTCCAAGAGAGATGCTATTCTATATGAGTGGGGTTTAATGTTAGGAAATCTAAAACAAAAAACAAAGGCTAAAAAATAAAGAGAAGGGAGAATTGAGAAGAAAGGTTTGTAGAAATGATACCTTGCCCTTGTCCAGTGTACTCCCCCCTAACTTATCACTCACTCTGTCTGCAGAGTGTCAAGGTGATAGGATGAGAAGTACAAGTAAAAGGGCATCAGGCTTCTGTTAATCCTTTGTTTGCGCTGTGTGTGCGGAGTAGGTCAGCAACGAACTTTCTGCGAAGGGTGTGGTAATCCACATCTGTCATATCCTCTACTGGTCTTTGAAGGGTCATGATGGTGTACATCCAATAGAGGACATGGAAGCCGCAGTCATTTGACTTGCGAATTTGCTGTGGACATTTGTGGTTGAAGGTTGGGTGATGAAAATGTTCTTTGCCATAAGCCCTTGAATGCTGACTTAAAAAGGCGATTAATTTGTTAGTACATTCCTTGGCTACTACCTCTGTGGGCGTCTTTGGTGTCACGACATAGTTCCTCTGTCATGGATTGTACTGGCTGTCAGAACTGTTGTAGATTGTAGTTGTTCCTTCTGGTAGGTTTGTTTCCAGGAGCATCCAGTGCTCATGATAAAGGAAGGGTAGCATGATGAATTTCGGCGTTGTGTGTTGTAGAAAGGAGATTAGCGCTTCAGTTGTTCCAAAGTTCTTTAGCTTTAAAAGATCATCCTTCATGTATGGTGACGCCATATATGTTGTGGGGTTATTTTGTCCGAGGAGAAATTGATAGGCGGCCATTAAGCTGACGGCGAGAGATCCTTTAAATTGGATAGTCTCTCGAAGCGTGTCTGCCATTATTAAAATGTCGCCAGACATGATTACGAGTTCATCTTTCTCGGCGGAGAGCCTCGACATGATGAGACGTAGTTCAATGTCGGAGAGACCTTTGCAAGCACTAAGGTCAAAGTCCGGGAAAGTTAGTTTTATGGCAGACAAAGGATCTATGTCACTTTTTCTTTGCTCGGGAGTTGCGGCTGTTGTTTTGGATTTCTCCAGCTCTTTCTGAGTTTGTCGGAAAGGTCGCCTTTGCGGCCGTTGTATTGCTGAAAAAAGGTAACGAGGGACGTCATCTGGTGCCATTGTCAGATCCTTGAAGAACCGTCTATCACAAATGAGCTCCATGGCGTAACATCCTCGCAAGGAGTGAAAATCTTCAGCGACTAGATCAGCAAAAGGGATTTCTTGGTTCAGTGCTTGGATGTGACGTATGGTGTAGAAAGCACAGTCCCCAGATCCCTCAGCAGCTTGAACATTTGGGTTTATAATTTGGAACCAGGGTTGTCTCCAGTCTTGGCGGAGAGATGGGCACGCAGCCCAGATTAGCTTGAGAAGGCGGAAAGGTATGCATCGGGCTTCACCTGCTTCTTCACCAACAAAGTTTATCGTACCGGCAGGTAGTTCAGTGCCGCAAAAATTATAAACCTTGGCGTCCCGTGCCTCGGTGTCTACAATCATAAAAAGCCAGTGGTTCAAAACTTGGAAGGGCACTGTGAGATAACGTGCCCGCCGTGCTAAACCGGCACGCAGCCGCTCTATGGATTTTACTCGTATATCTTTGTATAAAAGGCCAATAGATAGAGCAGGTGAGGCGTTAAAAACTGGCTGCTGCCTCTTAGAGCTTATGTATACTTCTATACAATTGGCGAGCATGACACAGAAGATAGCCATTGGCATCGTGGACCGTGGTCGCAGGATGTTGCGGAAGTCTTCTCGTGTCAGCTTGCGCTTAGTTTTTGTGTTATGGTAGATGATGTCTTCCCCTGCCTTTGCATCATCCACAATAGTGTTCAGTATAAAAATGTCCTGATCATCTAATGTGGAGATGGCCGCCATATCCAGGTCATGCATTTTGTGCGGTAGAGGTGGTGGTGGGGGAAGCTCCTGCGGAGGGGTGGAAAGAGGTTGCTCCAGGACTTCTGCATAGCCCTGTAGATCATCATCCGAATCGGAGGCAGAATCGATTTCTTCATCTGTATATAAACTCACTCCTTCTGCCTCGTCCTGGTCTTGTGGGAAGGGCTCTGATGTGGCAGGTGCGGAGAAGGGTGGAGTGGTTGTTGTGGGTGGGCTTGCGCTGGTTCCTAATATACATTGGTGGAACTCAGCAAAAGCTGCGTCTTTGGCTGACTCCCCGATGGACCCCAGAGCAGAATAGTCAAGGAATTGGTCCCCATATGACATGTTGACATTATCATTGTGTGGGGACTTGGGGTGATGTCCACCGTCATGTTGACCTTTGTCGGAACCTTTCTGAGAAGGGTTTGCTGCTTGACCTGGGTCCTCCCCATCGTCAGATTTATCACCTGATGAGGTGGTATCATTGTTTGAATTGGCAGATGAGTTGGAGTCTTCTTCTTCGTCACTATCGCCATCTTTGTCAGCCGCTGCCTTGTCTGCTGGCTTTTTGCTTGCGGTCTTTTTGCACCACCGGTGGGTGGCTTGTAACTCATCGAAAGCTACTTGCACATGTTCGTGTGTTTCGAGCAGTGCGTCGTGGGTTTCTTTGAGGTCGGTATATCGGCCCTCGGCGGAGAGGAGACGTGCTGTAAGATCTGTTACTTGAGCACGTAGTTGTTGGATTTCATTATTAGTTGACTCCTCTTGGCGATTATGTAATTGTGTGAGGGTGCTGCTGATGGTGTCCAAGCGCGCGCTCAGAACTTCTTGTTGTTGCTGGAGCTCGCGGAGAGTCTCAGGCAGAGGTTGGGTCTGCGTAGAGATCTCATCGACTTGCTTTGCCGTCGCTTCTTGCTGGCGCTTTGCTCCAAGGACTAGTTCCGGCAAGTTGTTGTAGTGGCTGTTGATGTGCTCAACTTGCTTAGCCACCTCATCTTGTCGTTGCTGAAAGCCTTGGAGGATGTTGGGCAAGGCTCGGTTGTGTTCGTCGATCTTGGCCACCTGTCTTGATAAACCCTGCACACAAGAAAGAATAGAATGTAAAATGTTAGAAGGATCGGTGAGAAGGTTTCGGACGACGTCGAATTGACGGCCGAACTCCTCACCGATATTGGCAAAGGGGACCCCAGGAGCGAATGGGTGGGATGGCTGGGGTCTGCATGGAATGGTGGTAGTGTCTTGCAGAAGAGACACTGATGATACCCCGAGCTGCGTGGTGACTATGGATGGAGTCACCAGCGGTGTCGGGGTGGTGGTGGATGTGAAAGGTGGTGGTATCTCAGGTGAAAATTGTGATAATGATGGGGTGGAGACTGTGGAGGTGAATGGGAAAGTGTTAAAGTCGGGCATAGGGGTGGAGAAGGGGGAGCTCGAAGGGAAAAGGGGTGAAGAAGATGATGTGAATGGTTGCGTGGATGTGGTGAAGAAGGGAAGAGTAGTGGATGTTGCTAAGGTGGAGGGTGGAGTGGTGGTGGCGGTTAGCTGATCATTTAGACTCTTGATGAAAGAATTGATTGATGAGGTGGTTATGTTTTCTTCGTGGAGGGGATCAGCCTCTGGATTTGGCCTTGATGTCGGTGTCCCCGACAGCTGTTGTGCCTGCAACTGCCTTCTGGAAGATCGTTTGACAGGTATTTTTGATGGTCGAGCTGCTGGGGCTGTGATACTTAGCTCCATCTGTCCCGCTTTTGTTTTCTTTTCTGCTACTTTAACCGAAGCTAAGAGTTGTGTGAGCTCCTCGTCAGAGAAGAGGAGCTTTTCTGTGTCATAGTTTGCAAGCTCCGGAAGCGGGAGGAGCGTTCTTAATGACTTGACTGTAGGGAAGAAGACATAATGCAATTTCACATCCTTTTCCTTAATAATGAAGGAGTTCTTCAAAGTTGGTTCATTAGTAAGGATGTCGCCCTTTATTTGCGTGCAGCGAGGTAGAGGTCTGTCCATCTTGAGGTATTTTATGATGGATGTGACATGGCCCCCCAAGCATATTTCCTTCCCCAGGGCGTAAGCTGATAATTTCTGGATCATTTGTCGTCCAATGTTGACTGGCCTTCCATTTAGAATTGACTAGAGAACAAAGAGATCCGAGATTATAATGTTTCCTCCCTCATTCCTGGGGAAGAGTGTGCTAGCTAGAATTTTATGTAGGGTGCGCACAAATCCAGAGTGTATGTTCGATGCTTTACACGTTTTGGCATCATAGGTGGGGAGCCCAGTGAGAGATTTCCAAAATTTGTGTCTGTTGAACTCAGCGTGCTCGGTTCCCACAGCCTTGGCTTTAATTTAGCTGCTCCTGGTTGTCAATAAAAATTTCGTTCAACATGTTTTCGGTTAAGACAACCTTGGTGCCGAAGATTTGGGTGACCAACCTTCTGTCACCTCCATCCCGTGATCTATCCATGATATCTACGGGTTTTTTGTAAGAAAGGTGAAAAATTCAGTGGTGGGCTCAGAGTATGAGATCTCAGGTACTAAACATATCCTTTCAAGGTTGGCTTTGTTTAGCGTTTTGAAGATTCGGTCATGGATCCCCATCTTAATTAGTACGCTGGAGCAAACATACTTAGTGGGTTTGAGAATTTTGTCAGTGGAGGGGATGATATGTATGAAGCGATTTTCTGGTGGTGGTGCTGTGGTGGTGACGGGAGGGAAGGTGGGGGTGGTAACAGGGATGGTGATGGTAGGTGTTGCAAGGGGTTGATCCATAGCAGAGGTAGGACGAACTTGCTTTCTGGCTCGTTTCTTGGAGGGTTGTCCGATTGCAGTTTCCTAGACCTTGCGTTTCCCCTTTTGTTCTTCGGTTGGGGATTCCTCCTCGGGGTTTGGCTCATATTCTGAGCCTTCATCATCATCAGAAGAGATTTCTTCTATTTCTTCTTCAGGTGCCTCTGCTAGGCATTTGTTGATTCGGTCGATTTCGCACAGAACCTCCATGATTTTGACGTTTGGAGGTGCCTTTCCGGTCGCATTGTAGTTGTCAATGATCTTTTGAAGCTTGGCGTGATCCTCGATCAGTTCCTGAGTTGTCCAAAAGGGTGCGTCTTCATCACCTATTGGTTGCTTTGCTGGTGCAGCCATGTCTAAAAAAAATAGAGAGTTGTGTATCAGAATAACAAGTTTTAAAAGAAAATTGTATGTGTTTTTATGTGTATTTATGTTTTTTATAAAATGCGGGTGTGAAAGAGACCAAACGGTTTCAGGATCGTTTGGTCCCAAACAGTTTCAGGACCGTTTGGTTCCAAACGGTTTTGAGACCGTTTGGTCCCAAACGATTTCGGAATCGTTTGGTTCTAGACGGTTTCAGGACCGTTTGGTCCCAAACGATTTCGGGACCGTTTGGTCCCAAACGGTTTGAAAACCGTTGGGAGGCCGAAACACCGGGAGCGCAACGGGCAATTGTTGATGGTAAGGTGAAACATCGGTGGTAAGGCGAAGATGGCGCTGATGGTGGTGGTAGAGAAAGAGCTTGCGGGGGCGTTGAAGACATCGGCGGTGGAAAAGACAGTTGCAGAGGCGGTACGGGAGAGCGGGAAACCGCGGTGGTAAGGCAGGCGTCGGCGACGGAGGAGCGGCGTGTTGAACTACCTTGTAGAAATGTCGGAGGTGGCGATGGTGGTGCAAAGAGAGGCGGCGACCGAAGCACGATCACCGTGAAGACGCACGAATCCGGGAAAGAGGACGGCGGAAATCACGGGTTGCGCGGGAACGGGAGCAGAAGTGATGGAACAACACTTGCGTGGGGAAACTCGGGAGTCGAAGGGAGAAGAAGAAGGGAAGAGGGTTAATATTTATAGGAAATAGAGGGTTGACCTTGCAAAACCCTCAGGTCAAACGGTTTGACGACCGTTTGGACGCCAAACGGTTTTCAAGACCGTTTGGCTCCAAACGGTTTCAAGACCGTTTGGCTCCAAATGGTTTCAAGACCGTTTGGGAGGGTTAAGGTTATTTTGATATTTTATATTTTTATGAATGTTTTGGTTAAGTGAGTTTTTGTAATTTTCAGATGATAAATCGAAAGGAACAGAAAATAAAAAGCAAAAGTTCAGATCTTGAGAAAGAGTTTTACGTCGCTGGCTCGATGAAGTTTTGATGTTTTTAATCTGACGTCGTGGCATCCTTGATTTCGATGGTCTGTCTCAACATCATATCTTCTGGAGTGTAGTATTTCTTTAAGCAATGGACGTTGACCGTCCTTTCTCCTCTGTTGTTGTCGATAATTATGACAGCTCCAGTTGGGTATACATGCTTTATGGTGAAGGGCCCGAACCATTTTGTTCGAAGTTTTCCGGGGAATAACTTGAGCTTGGAGTTAAAAAGGAGTACTTTGTCGCCGACGGTGATGTCTTTCCTCTTAAGATGACCGTCGTGCCACATTGTGGTCTGCTCCTTATAGATTCTGGCACTCTGATAGGCGGTCATTCGGAGCTCTTCTAGCTCCTGCAACTGGAGTTGTCTATTCTCTCCTGTACTTTTAAGATCGAAATTTAGTTGTTTGATGGCCCACTAGACTTTGTGTTCCAGTTCTACTGGAAGATGACATGACTTCCCGGACACCAAACGGAACGGGGTTGTTCCGATTGATGTTTTATAGGCTGTTCGGTATGCCCAAAGGGCATCGGGAAGTTTGGTGGACCAATCAGTGCGGTTTCTGTTCACCGTTTTTTCAAGAATCGCCTTTAATTGTCTATTTGATATCTCAACCTGACCACTAGTCTGTGGATGGTAAGGCGTGGCGACTTTGTGATTGACTCCGTACTTTTTCAGTAAGGCTTCGAAACTTCATTCCAAGAAATGGGTCCCGCCATCTGATATGACAGTTCTTGGAACTCCAAATCTTGGGAAAATAATATCTTTGAACAATTTGATAACAGACTTGGAATCGCTAGACATAGTGGGTACAACTTCGACCCACTTTGAGACGTAGTCCACCGCGACCAAGATGTAAGAGAAGCCATAGGATGAAGGGAAAGGGGCCATGTAGTCTACCCCCCACACATCGAAAAGCTCAATTTCCTGCCACATAGTGAGGGGCATTTCATCTCTTTTTGATATGTTGCCAGAAAATTGGCATTTGTTACAAGCTTTCACAAAATCGTATGAATCCTTTGATATGGTGGGCCAGAATATACCAGATTGTAAAACTTTTATAGTTGTTTTCTTAGCACTCATGTGCCCCCTCGTGGGTCCTGAATGGCAATGCTCGAGGACCGGGGTTATTTTTTCTTCTGGCAAGCAACGACGGAAAAGTCCGTCAGCACAAAGGTGAAACAGGTAGGGTTCATCCCAATAATATTGTTTTATGTCATGAAGGAACTTCCTTTTGTCATGGTAGGAAGCAGAGGGGTGTATAATCCCTGTGGCTAGATAATTGATGATATCCGTGTACCAAGGGAATCCATGGGTGGCCTTCATAAGCTGGTCGTCTGGAAGATAATCCCGGATAGGGATTTTATCTTCTTCTTCAACCTCGATATGGCTGAGATGATCAGCTACAACGTTCTCCACTCCACTTTTATCCTTAATTTCCAAGTCGAATTCCTGAAGCATCAGCACCCAGCGGATGAGCCTGGGTTTGGCATCTTGCTTTTGAATCAGGTATCGAATGGCGGAGTGGTCGGTATAAACAATGACCTTAGAACCAATCAAATACGAACAAAATTTTTCGAACGCGTAGATGACAGCCAGAAACTCTTTCTCTGTGGTAGTATAGTTTTTCTGTGCTTCATCTAGCGTTTTGGATGCGTAGTAGATGATGTAAGGTTTCTTATCAATTCACTATCCTAAAACGGCCCCTATAGCTTAATCAATTGTGTCGCATATGATTTCAAAAGGCTGCGACCAATCTGGGGCTCTTAGAATAGGTGCGAAGATTAAAGCATTCTTGAGGGTGGAGAAACTTTGCATACATTCTCGATTGAATGTGAACTCAATATGTTTAGTCACAAGCTGGGTTATGGGTTTTGCTATCTTCGAAAAATCTTTGATGAATCTTCTGTAGAACCCCGCATGACCCAAGAAAGCTCTTACTCCCTTTATATCTTTCGGTGGTGACAGTTTCGAAATAACATCAATTTTTACTTTATCCACCTCGATCCCCCTGTCACTCACCCTGTGCCCGAGGACGACACCTTCTGATACCATGAAATGGCATTTCTCCCAATTCAGGATAAGGTTCGTTTCCTCACAACGTTGCAGAACTTGTCCAAGATTGATTAAACAGTTATCGAAGGAATCTCCGTAAACTGAGAAATCGTCCATAAACACTTCCATGACGGATTCAGTTAAACCGGTGAAGATGGCAGACATACACCGTTGGAATGTAGCGGGTGCGTTACACAACCCGAACGACATTCTTCTAAAGGCATATGTCCCAAAAGGACAGGTGAAGGTAGTTTTTTCCTGGTCTTCCGGGTGTATGGTATTTGGTAAAACCCGGAATAACCATCGAGATAGCAAAAATATTTCTGATGAGCTAGGCATTCCAGGACTTCATCAAGGAAGGGTAGAGGGTAGTGGTCTTTCCTCGTGGCTTTGTTCAGCTTCCTATAGTCAATACACATCCGCCACCCTGTTGCAGTCCTGGTGGATACTAACTCATTTTTGTCATTAAGCACTACGGTAGTGCCTCCTTTTTTTTGGAACAACCTGGACAGGGCTGACCCACTGGGAGTCAGAGATAGGGTAGATTATGCCAGCTTTGAGTAATTTGAGGACCTCCAGGAGAACCACCTCCTTAAGATTAGGATTCAGTTTTCTTTGGTGTTCGTGGGATGGCTTGAATTCTTCAACCATTGGAAGTCTGTGCATACACATGGTTGGATTTATGCCTGTTAGGTCAGTTATCTTATATCCAATGACCTTTTTATGCTTCTTCAGCTCATCCAGAAGCTTTTCTTCCTGATCTTCTGTAAGGGTAGAGCTGATGATGACCGGACATAGTTTTTCCTTATCTAAGAAAACATGTTTAAGCCCTGTGGGTAAAGTCTTCATTTCAGGGGCTTTTGGTGGCTCAGCTGCTTATATAATGGTAACAGCTTAAAGTTCTTCAAAAGTGGTCGTTGATGCTTCTTCGGCCTTTTCTAATTGTTGCAGACACTGTTGAACTAGTTCGTTCGCAGAGAATTCAACATCCGGATTGATTAGGACATTCTCTAGTTCGTCAGCTGGCTCAGATATTTCTAACTGAGACATTTGTTGTATTGCATCAAGAAGAAAAACCTCCACTTGGATACTAGGGACTTTCATGCTATTAAGGACTCGGAATTGAATTACTTCTTTTCCGAGCCTAAGAATGATGGTTCCAGCTTCGACGTCAATAAGCGCCCTGGCAGTAGCGAGGAAAGGTCTGCCGAAAATAATCGGGTATCTCAAGTCTTCTTTAATATCCATGATAACGAAGTCGCACGGGATGTAGGCATCCTTGCCTATCCTTACTGGGATATCTTCAATGATCCCCAGAGGTGCGGTTATGGTGGAATCAGCTAATTGAATAGTCATTGCTGTAGGCAGCAATTAAGTGAAACCCAGACATTTGCACATAGAATAAGGCATGATGGATATGCTGGCCCCTAGGTCAGCTAATCCTTTTTTAGTAGATGCATTTCCAATGCAACATTGGATTCCGAAGGAGCCTGGGTCCTTCTTCTTTTTGGGCATCTTGTTTAAGATGATGTCAGAAGTGGTCTGAGCAAGCTTAACAGTTTCTTGCTCCTCGGTGATGTACTTTCTTGATAGTAAGGTCTTGAGATATTTTGCCCAGGCCGGAACCTCAGAAAGAGAATCAAGGAGCGGGATATCAATGTACAGTTTCTTCATCGCCTCCTTGAACTTTTGAAACCTGGTGTCCATCTTCGTTTCTCGCAGTCTACCTGGATATGGGATTCTTGGTTTATATTGCACAACTTCAGGTTCTGCGGACACTTGGTCTTTATCTTTGCCCTTTGTGCCCTCTGAGGGCTTCTCCATTCTTTGTTGTGGGCTCTCATTCGTCATAAAAGCAGGTGTATCATCATTATCCGGGGTGATCTTGGCAGTCTTATGAAGAGTGTGTCCCGATCTCGTGGTGACAACATTCAACTGTTCATGTCTGTTTTGTCCATGCTTAGGATTTGATTCGGGCTGCCCTGCAAATGTGCCTGCCGGAGGCTTCAATTGTGCAGCAATCTGGGCAAGCTGGGCTTCTACTACTTTTTGCTGTGCTTGCTGATTAGCGAGCATAGTCTGTTGAGATTGCAACATCTTCATTATCAAGGGTATTTCATCTTCCGATTGAGAAGGAGTGTTTTTCAGAGGACTTTGTTGTTGGGCTTGTTGAGATTGTTGTGGTGGCAGCGCCAGCTGAGGTTGCTGAGTATGCAGCTGTGGATGGAGCGGAGGATGAGTGTACTGATAGTAGGC
Organism: Alisma plantago-aquatica; assembly: GCA_963693085.1. Taxonomy (NCBI): domain Eukaryota; kingdom Viridiplantae; phylum Streptophyta; class Magnoliopsida; order Alismatales; family Alismataceae; genus Alisma; species Alisma plantago-aquatica. The sequence continues at coordinate 333,527,062 of OY856414.1, forward strand.
CGATTGGTTTCTGGGGTAGTTAGCCCTAGGGAAGTTATTCCTGGAGTTCCCTTGATTTTGGTTGAAATTGTTTGGTAATCCAGGTGGTAACCTACTAGAGGATCCCCCCTGTGTCTGATGTTGTGGATTAGCGGTCCCAGCAGGGTTTCCATACTGAAATCCTGGATGATTCCTTGGCTGATTAGGGTTGTAATAGACTTGTCCAGGGATAGAGTGGATGGAGTTGACTTATTCCGGTAGTTGTTCTTCAGACTGGTCAGTGATGGGTTCATATGGTTGTGGTGGTGGGTGCAGATCCATCATCACATTATAAAGCATACCGCAGGAAAGGGTCGGATGGTCATAAGCATGACAGGCCTCACAGGTTCCTGTGGCGGCCTTGACTTGTTGAACTAGAGGATTTTTCTTCTTATCAAACTCTCCGAGAGAAGTCTTGAGAGCTTGTTGTTTATGAACTATGCTTTTCAAGGCTTCAGCTATTGCCTTCATCTCTATTGATTCTTCAGCTTTGTAAACCTTGAGGACACCTTTACCGGCTGACCGTCCCCAGTTAGACTGGTTTTCAGCTCTGAGTGTAACAATTTTCCAGGCGTCCTCATAATTCTTTCTGATGAAGTTTCCTCCAGATGAGGAATCCAAAAACTGTTTAATATCATCGCTCACTCCCCGATAGAAGGTTTCTATCAATTGGTTCTGGGAGATTCCATGATGAGGGCACTTTCGCAAAAGTTCTTTGAACCTTTCCCATGCTTCAGCAAGGGATTCTCCAGGAAGTTGAGAGAAGTGATTAATCTGCCCCCTGATCTCGTAAGTCAGTGAAGGGGGAAAGAACTTCTCCAAGAACTTTTCTTCCAGGGGAGCCCAGGTGGTAATTATTGGTTCCCTGTCAAGTGAGGTATACCAGCTCAGAGCTCTCCCAGACAAAGTGAAGTGAAACAGATGAAGCATTATTGCATCAAAGGCAACTCCGGCTTGTGGGACCAGGCGGCACAGTGCCTTAAACCTCTTCAGATGATCCATGCAGTCATCTCTAGAACCTCCAGAGAATGAGATGCCCTGCATGATCTGGATCCATTGGGTCTGAATCTCAAAGTTGGGAATGTTGATGATCGGATGTCGGACCGGATGGTTGTCTTCGTAGTTCTTTGGGACAGCATAATCCCTCAGCTGCTTGTTCCTTAGTTCTAACTGAGCAGCTTGGGTTGCTGCCTCATTCTCAGCTCTGATGCGGGCCTGTTCTTCCGCACGAATCTCCGCTTGAATCTGGGCACGGGTATCAGCGATGAGTTGTGCCCTTTGAGCGGCGATGGCGGCGTTGACCCTCTCCATCACCAATGCAGCCTGGCGTTGATCTTCAGCCATTTGCCTGGCTCTTTGGCGATTGAGTCTAATGCGACGGTGGAAGCTTCTCTCTACCTCAGAGTCGTACTCTGGATCAGGGGAGAATCCGAGGTTATGCGCTGATTGCATACACGTTTTCTACCTGAGTAGAGAGAAGAAAACACCTTTTAGATGATGGCGGAGATATAATGAATTCAAGAAGATATGGATTAATGATTAAAAGAAAGTGTAAAACCCTAACCAACTAGCAAGATACTAAATGAAATTAAAATGTTCCGTCGTCCCCGGCAACAACGCCAATTTTTGATGGAGCTTCCACTTATGTGGAATTGCACGCACCACTAAAAATCCTAAAGATGGTAAATCCTTAGGTTTAGCCTTTCTTATACTAGATAGAGAGCTCCACCCATGTATGCTAAGATACGTGGAAGTCTTATCGTAGTATAGTTAAGGGTCGAATCCACGGGATAACGGTCTTGTTGGGAGCAACAAGATAGAAACTGTTGGAATTTCACTTAATCACTCAATAGTTGGTATTTAAATCAAAAGGTTGATTTGATTGTTTTTAGACTAAGAGAAAGAAAAATAAAGCAAGCAAATAAATTTAAGGAAGTTAAACAATGATAAGAAGTCACTAGGGTGTGATCGGTTTTTCACTGCCACTACACATGGATCAAGACATGCAAAATAAAACATAACCTACAACAAGAGTTTAGTCAGTTAGTATCTTTGTAGATTTAGTTTCCTTTCAGAGAACTAACTACGAGAAGTGCGGGAATGTTGCAAAGTCAGCCATCCCCGATCGAATGGTCAACTACTTTGCATCATTCCCTTCGCAAAGTGTGTTCCTCGACTCATCAAGGTTGTACTTTCATACGTCAACTGATTCCATTTCATAGCATGAAAGTACAACGATGGGAGTGAGTATACTCCACTTCTTGAAAGACACTCCTAGATACCGAAACAGATGCATGGTGGATACATGCACCAAAAACCAACATGCAAACGAGTTTCGAATCTAATAGTACAAACGTAGACAATTCATACTAAAAGATAAAAGGTAGCACAAGTTGGTGATCAAACAACAAGCATGCATTAAACATTTGATTGTAACATCCCTGACCTGGGTTATAAGCTAACCCTAGGTGTTTTGCCTAAATATGTAATTAAATCCTTGTAATTAACTTTGGGCATGTAATTAAGTTTCTCAGAAACATATATTTCAGTTTTTGCTCCTTTTTATATAAAGTTGTAGCATTGTTTTGTAATACAGGGACCTATGTGCAAATTACCCATTTAGAAGGGTTAACTTGCAAATTGCACATGTTGAAATGTTCCTCTGATGTAGAAACATCATGAGAATGATTTTGATAAAGTTTGAGGGATTTCCCAAGCTTGGGCACCAAGGTGCAACTGTGGAAGCAATCCCGGTGCTTGAAACCCTAATTTGGGGTAAAATGCAATTTACCCAAATTAAGGGATGCTATGTGTAAAATATATCATCTAATGTATCTTTTAAGACTCTTTCCATCATTTAGAGAAGGAATGATGAAGAGGTCACCTCAATTGAATCATCAAGTTATGAAATATACCTTGTGATTGAATAATCAGGGTATATGTGCAATATCCCTTTTATGAATGTACCTTAGTATTAGATTGATCTTCCTTGCCCTCTTTTTCTTTACCTTAAGATAAGGTTTGTCCTTAGAATAAATAGGAAGGGACGATCAAGTAAAGAAGGAAGGACCTAGTTGGAATTATGGAAAACATATGGACTAATGTTGAAAATCCTACCCCATGTATATAAGCTCTCCTTCCCTTAGTTGCAAGGGAACTTACCCTTCGTTTCCTTACTGTTCTATTCACCCAAAAATGACCAAGGACTGCCTTGGAGCTAAGGAGGACGACCAAGGGTGCAAGGTAGGTTTGGATTCCTCTTCTTGCCTAAATTCATGGTTAAAACTCGAATTCAAGGTCAATTTCATGGCTAGCTCTCATGGCTCTATCTTTCTAGCCATCTTTTCTTGACTTTCCCTGGAGGTCTTCACCTTGGACAACCTGTGAGAGCTCAAGGACGCCATTAAAGCTTGGAGCTCGAAAGCTTGGAGCTCAAGAAGCAAGCTTTAGGCGGGTTTTATAACTCTAAACCCATGCTTTGTTATATACATCTTGATTATGCATGTAGATGATAGTTCTTCTTCTTCCTTACTTTCCTTTGCTACTTTGCAAGCAAATCCGTGGGATATCCTTGCTTTTCTTGAGCTAGGAGATGAAGAAATTAATTCCAAGAAGAATCCACCGCTTTTCACTTTGTTAAACGGTCTCATCAACTTGTTCTCTCGGTCTCAGGACCGCGAGGTGAGCAAACGGTCTCTAGACCGTGAGAGGGCAAACGGTCTTCAAGACCATTTGGCCCAGTTGACCGAGCGTGGACCGTATAAGAAATCTGTTCCTAATTATGTAGGCTAATTGCCCTAAAATATTGAGAGGTTAACTCCAAAGGAATCGGGAGATATGGCCTTTTTAAGTAACAACTTTAATTGAATTTATTCCTGATTTTTTTCAAACGGTCTGAAATTGCCTTTTTGGGAAAACGGTCTCAAGACCGTGTAAGGTCGTTGACCAAGCATTGACCATATGAAATTACTGTTCAAAATAATGTTAATTAACAACTCACCAAATTTTATGGACTTTTTCCAATCGAGCTAAGAGTTGAAGGGTGATTACTAGGGCAAACCCTAGATGAAATCAGTACTGAAATTATAATAATTTAATTAGGGTTGTTGGGGTTGATTGACCTAAACGGTCTCAAGAACGTTTGGGAATCATCCAAACAATCTCAAGAACGCGAGGGCAATCAACCAAGACTGTTTGGAGGTCTGGGTTCAAGAATAGTTGACCAATTGAAGGAACAATTATACCAAAATACATTGCAATTAAGTATTGATATAATCATCAACTCAATTGATCCAACCTTGATGAATTTTCACTAGAATCCAAAATTGGATGGGCAAACGGTCTTAAGACCGTTTGGAACTCATCCAAACGGTCTCAAGACCGCGAGGACAATCACCCAAGACCGTTTGAAGGTCTAGGGTTAAGCTAATTTGATCAATTGAGGACCCAATTACAATAAGTTATCAAATTGATTTAAATACTGATTTTGTGACTATATCATGGTTCAACCCCTATCAAATCACATTAGATTTTGATGAAATCTTGGGAAAACGGTCTCAAGACAGTGTGGAGTTCATCCACACGACCTCAAGACCGTTTGGGCCAAGTTTTGGCCCAATTGGATCTCAATTGAAGGGTTCAACCTTGTGTTGATGCACATTGTTGAGTGTTGATGGTTGAACATTGATAGACCTTATTTGAATCGACTTCAACCCTAATTGGTCAACAATTGAGGGTCAATTGAATGACCAAATGGTTAAACATAACCCTAATTGACTTAATCTATAAGTGGTCATCATGGCTTTGACCTTTAGAGGGCTTCAACATTGGTTGACATAATTGGTTGTAACTTTGAACCTTGTTGACGGCTAAACGGTTTGAGACCATGAGAGGGCTCGTGGTCTCAAGACCGTGAGAGGGCTCATGGTCTCAAGACCGAGAGAGGGATCACGGTCTCAAGACTGAGAGACCTCAAACGGTCTCATGACCGAGAGCCATCAAACGGTCTCAAGACCGAGAGCCATCAAACGACCTCAACCCAACTTGCCCTCTCGGTCTTGAAACCATCATGATTCAATGATGCCTAATCTAAGCTCTAATGATAACCTAGGACATCAAGGGATCAGTTGACTAATGATTGGACCCATGAAGGTGGTCAATGGGGTGAATTACCAAATTACCCTTGAAGGGTCAATTGAGTAAATACCATGATCAGATTAAACCTTAATTACATGAGAATGATGTTGTTAGCCATGATGACTCTATCCAACTTGATCTAGTCTGATGTTATCAGCAACCACTAGTATGAAGAGAGAGATAGTACTTTAGAGAGAGAAAGTACCCTAGAGAGAGAAAGTACCCTAGAGAGAGAAAGTAACCCTAATTGGGTGGAAACTTAAGTAAAGCATCTTCAATGCACATGAATGTGCGTAATTAGGGTATGATCTACTTGTGAGAGGTCATAGAAACCCTAATTATGATAAATGATGAACCTTTAACTAATCTGAGAGCATCAATGATGATGTTACTCATACATGATAATGATATGAGTTCAATTCACCTTAATGTGAATAGTAAACCCTAATCCAAGGGTGATGACATGTAATGTGAATAGTAAACCCTAATTCAAGGGTAATGGCATGTAAATGAGTATTAAACTCCAATTGATGAGAATCAGAGGATTTAACTCTTATGACAAGAGTGGGAAATGTATTCCTTATTTCTGTATTACCTTTGTCAGTTAAATTAACCATGCAGGTTCTGATATGAAGGTGATCTTATCCAGGTATGGATGTTGATGTTATATTCATTGAAGGCATGTTGTTAGACTTATGAATAAGAAAAGTAACTTGATGCCTTGTCAATGGCATCCTATGATGATAATGGGCTGTGAGAGCCATGAATACCATCAAAGTCATGCTTTAGAGATGACTTGTGATGAGTATAATAAGAAATTATGATTGATATGAGTTAGGCTTGTTACATTTAGTATTCTTCTTTTATAGCTTTTATGCTACTGTTATTGTTTGAAAAACAATGTATGTTGTTAAAGAATACTAAATGTACCTAACTAATCAAGTATAATGTAGAGCCCTGATCATAGATCCATCATTGTCAGAGATCAAGTGATGGTGAAACAGGTTTTCCTCAGGGAACTCCTGGAGCACATACTTTTGAGTATGTGGGGTACATGGATGTGTAGAACCTTACATCCTAGTGTAGGAATGTGATGTAGATGTGTAATCCGTCAATCCTTCACTATATTTCCATGCCGTATCAGTGGTAGGTAAACATGAAACCTCCTGATGATGAAGAAATCACAGATATCCGTATCAGTGGAGATAAACATGAAATCTCCTGATGACGAAGAGAGTACAGAACGCCACTGTGACTCTAGAATAGCGAAGGACCAGTTTACCCTGGTGAGGTATAGTAGTAGAGACACGAGATGTCCTACAAGTGATCCTCTTACTGACTGAGGAAGGTGAAGGTCATGAGAATCTGGCTCTCTTAATGACCTATGTATGATATTGATGTGACTTCTCAGCGATCAGTTGGAGTATGAGTGGTATGCCTCATCTCCACAGGGCATAATGTTGTTTGTAAAACATAATCAACCACGTGGTATACTTGTTAGAGATAACTCCAAGTTAGTGGATTGATGTTACACTGTAATAGTGCTTATATTTCTTCATATCTCATAAATGTTGAGACCTTGTTATAGCTGCAACTGTTACTGATTACTTTGAAGGCTTTACTGCTTAAGATAATCTTTGATGTTATAATAAAGCTTCTGGCGGAGAGTTATAACTCTCGCTGGGACAATTATGTAGAATTGTCTCACCCCGTAGACTTCAAATTTTTAGGTGGACGTCGGAGACGAAGGAACCAGCCTACAGGTGACCAGTCTCAGCAACAGCAGCACCATGAGCAGTAGTAGAATCTCAGGTGGAGATTTATCCTGCCATGTGGTGTAGTTAGAGTCAGTCCTGTATGCCCTCTGTACTCTCAGGTCTTGGAGTCTTTTGTATAAGTTCTTGAGATTTTGTATCTTGATGTATATAATTACTCAAGAAGTAATTATCATGAGATGTAAACAGTTTATCTGTTGTTATGAAAGAAGCTTTTATGGATTCAAGCTCTTGTCTTGAAAAGTTTTAATTTCCCGTGATTTTTGTCTTCCGCTGTTTATCGAATCGCTTCCTCTAAGTTTTAATCGTGTTTATGTCATGGTTTGGAGATCGGAGCCCACAATTAGTGGTATCAGAGCTCTAGGTCAGTTGAGTCTACAGAGGCATATGACTTAGGATTTCGAGTCTATCTTTAGTACTCCTTCCTTATCTAATAGAATCTTCTGCTCCTCAGGAGAAGAAGATACATAAGGATGTCAGAACATCATGATGAGTACGTGGCAGAAAGTAGTGCTAGTGCACCTCGAGGCGGTGCAAGGATTCCACGAATAGAACAGCCTGCACCTGAGTCACCAAGAGAGCCACCCCAGTTTGACCCAGCCGACATGGGTAACCCAGCTGTACAGACGATGTTCGGGCAGTTTATGACTGCCATGACACACATAACCGACAGGATGCCCATGCCTGCACCTAGGGCACCTGTCCATCCTGAAGCACAAGGTATCGGTAAGACGTTCGAACGACTTCGTCGTGTCGGAGCTATCGAGTACTTCGGGACTGCCGACCCCGCCGATGCTGACCTTTGGTTGACAGAGTTGGAGAAGGCTTTCAGGATTCTTATCATCCTGAAAGCTGAGAAGGTTAGACATGCTGTCTATCTTCTCAAAGGCAGTGCTGGTCACTGGTGGAACATGGAAGAGCAGAAGAGACCTGGAGTAGAGTTCTCATGGGAAGAGTTTCGTCGGGAATTTATCAATAGATATTTTCCAAAGACCTTCCTAGATGAGAAGATCTCTCAGTTTGAGAGACTAAGGCAGGGTATGATGAACATTAGCGAGTATGAAGCTAAGTTCATGGAGTTGCTGCGGTTCTGTCCGCACATGGCTGCTACGGATGAGGAAAGAATCAGAAGATTTGAAAAGGGTTTGAATGCTGACATGTCAACCCCTGTGTCTGCCTTAGAAAACTGAGAGAGATTCTCTACCTTCGTTGAGTCAGTCCGAAGGATAGAGAGATCTGTGGTTGAGAAGAGACAAACTCAGAAAAGATATCCACAGTTCCAGGGTTCTTCATCTAGGGATTCCAAGAAACCTAGATTCTCTGCACCTAACCCTCCACCACCCAGATCAAGTTTTCAAACTCAATGGACACCGAGCAGAGGTAGAGGATGGAGTCAACCGCTTCAAGGAACTCACAGTTCTGCATCAGTGTCAGTTACTGGACCACCCAGACCACAACAACAGGAGAGGAGTTGTTACAACTGTGGTAAGGTGGGACACTTGATGAAGGATTGCCGTTCTAGGCCTGCCAGTGTGACACAACCTCCGAGACAGAATCAACAGGGATCTCAGAGTAGACAACATCAAGGAGCAGCTCGAGGACGTGGACAAGCATCTCAAGCTGGATCATCAGCACCACCTCAACACCAGGCGACTGCGAGGTTCTATGCTATGAACCCACCTGAAGCAGTGGTCAATCCACGGGTAGTGGTAGGTCAGATGAAACTTTTATATTCTGATATGTCTACATCCTGTGTTGTATCTGTTCTGATTGACCCGGGTGCTACGCACTCTTTCATCACTCATAGAGTGATTCGTAACTGCAATGTGACTGTTAGTCATAGGGCAGATAGTTTGTTGTTGGAGACTCCATTGAGTGGGTCTGCCGTTTTGCAGGAGGTATGTTCTCCCTGCATCCTCTTCTTTTCTGACCATCGCATTCAAGTGGATCTTATACCACTTGATATGCAGGGATTTGATATAATCCTCGGGATGGATACCTTGGAAAGGTATAGAGTTGTCTTGGATTGTGAGTCCAAGTTGGCTGTGTTTACTGATGAAAGCAACACATGGATCTTTCAAGGTGAGAGAAAGATTCTGCCCACCTGCCTTGTGTCAGCTATGGTTGCTGATAAGTTGTTGAGACAAGGATGTTATGCATTCCTAGCCCATGTGGTAGATGTTACCAAGGAAAGTTCCAATCCTGCTGAAGTTCCTATAGTCAGGGAATTCGAAGATGTGTTTCCTGAAGAACTTCCTGGTATACCACCACCTCGGGAGATTGATTTTGAAATCAATTTGATCCCAGATACGAAACCCATAGCCCAGACTCCGTATAGGATGGCGCCTGCCGAGATGGTAGAACTCAAGAAACAGCTTCAAGAGTTACTTGAGAGAGGTTTTATCCGACCGAGTACTTCACCTTGGGGTGCTCCGGTCTTGTTTGTTAAAAAGAAAGATGGGTCAATGCGGTTGTGCATCGACTACAGACAACTCAATAAAGTAACAATAAAGAATAATTATCCTCTACCAAGGATTGATGATGTCTTTGACCAGTTGCGTGGTGCAACCGTCTTTTCTAAAATAGACTTGAGGTCTGGATATCATCAACTCCGTATTAAGTATAGTGACATATCCAAGTCTGCCTTTAGGACAAGGTATGGTCACTATGAGTTCACGGTTATGTCGTTTGGACTAACCAATGCACCAGCTGCATTTATGGAACTCATGAATAGAATTTTTCGACCTTTCTTTGATCAGTGTGTTGTCGTCTTCATAGACGACATTCTTATCTATAGTAAGGATTCTCAGCAGCATGAACAACATCTTCGCCAAGCTTTGACCTTGTTAAGAGAACACAAGATGTATGCTAAGTTTAGCAAGTGTGAGTTCTGGCTGCCGGAGGTATCTTTTCTTGGACATGTGATATCTGCTTCGGGAATTCGTGTTGACCCTACAAAAGTAGAATCTATTCTACAATGGGAACAACCGAAGACACCGACGGAGATTTGAAGTTTCTTGGGGTTAGCTAGCTATTATCGAAGGTTTATTAAGAACTTTAGTTCTATAGCCTTACCTTTGACCAAGTTGACCCGGAAAGATGTTCCTTTTTCTTGGAGTGATAAGTGTCAACAGTCTTTCCAATTGTTGAAAGAGAGGTTGACAAGTTCACCTGTTCTTGTGCTACCTGAACAAGGAAAAGGATATGTAGTCTTCTGTGATGCTTCCAAGAATGGACTTGGATGTGTGTTGATGCAGGATAAACAAGTGATTTATTTTACTTCCCGACAGCTTAAGAAACACGAGGAGAATTACCCAACACACGATCTGGAGTTAGCTGTTGTGGTTCATGCCTTGAAGATCTGGAGACATTATCTCTATGGAGAAACATTCCAGATTTTCACAGACCACAAAAACCTTAAGTATATCTTCTCTCAGCATGAGCTCAACATGAGGCAACGTCGTTGGATGGAGTTAATCAAGGACTATGACTGTACAATTGATTATCATCCGGGCAAGGCCAATGTTGTTGCAGATGCCTTGAGTAGGAAATCAGCAACATCAACCATGGATAGAGCGCAACTAAACTCTTTAGTATGCTCTAGGAGAGATATGCTTATCTCCTTAAGGCAAGACAATGTACAATTGAAAGTGTCATTGTTAGCCGGTCTGTTAGCTGAGATGCATATTAAACCTACCCTAAGGGAGCAGATTAAAGAAGCACAGCTAGGTGATGCTGCAGTTCAACAGATTAGATCTGAGTACGGAAATGAAAAGCGAGATGGTTTCCATGACTCAGATGATCATGTAGCTTGTTATAATGGAAGGATAATAGTGCCAGATGTGGATAACTTGAGAAAGTTAGTCCTGGAAAAAGCCCATTATTCCATGTATGCTATGCATCCAGGGAGCACCAAGATGTATCGGAATTTGAAAGATCTGTATTGGTGGCCTGGAATGAAGAAGGATGTTGCAGAATTTGTTCTGAGGTGTCCTGTGTGTCAGCAAGTTAAAGCTGAACACCCGAAGCCTGTAGGGACAATGCAACCTTTACCCATACCACAGTGGAAGTGGGACCATGTGACCATGGACTTTGTTGTTGGCCTACCCAGGACGAGCAAAGGACATGATTCCATTTGGGTAGTTGTTGACAGGTTGACTAAGATGACACATTTCTTACCTGTCAAAACAACCTATTCTGCTGAAAGGTTATCACAGTTGTATGTGCAAGAGATAGTGCGTTTGCACAGAGCCTTAGGCACCAAGCTAAGGTTTAGTACGGCCTTTCATCCGCAGACTGATGGACAGTCGGAAAGGACCATACAGACCTTAGAAGACCTGTTGAGAGCATGTGCTCTCCAGTTTATCAGAAGTTGGGATCTACACCTAAGCTTAATAGAGTTTGCCTATAACAATAGCTATCAGCATAGTATTGATATGGCACCTTATGAGGCCTTGTATGGTAGACGTTGTAGATCACCTTTGTGTTGGTTTGAGACTGGTGAACATCAGTTGTTAGGTCCTGATCTTGTGCAGCAGACTACAGAGAAGATTAAAGTAATACAACAACAGATTAAGACTGCACAGGATAGGTAGAAATCTTATGCTGACAAGTGTCGTAGACCCTTAGAGTTCCAGGTTGGAGACAGAGTGTATCTCAAGGTCTCGCCTTGGAAAGGGGTCCTTCGTTTTGGAAGGAAAGGGAAGTTAGCTCCTAGATTTATGGGACCTTATCCAATCATTGAATGAATTGGAAAGGTAGCATATAGACTAGAGCTGCCTCCAGAGTTACAGAGGTTACACCCTGTGTTTCACATTTCTATGCTGAAGAAATGTCACCCCGACACCGAGTCAGTTCTACAACCTATGGAGGTAGAATTGAATGATGATATATCCTATGAGGAGGGACCAGTGTCAATCCTTGATAACAGAATTAAAAAGTTAAAGAAGAAAGATATAAGTCTTGTGAAAGTCCTATGGAACCACCGTGGTGTTGAAGAAGCCACTTGGGAACTAGAGGATGAGATGAGAAGGAAGTATCCTGCCCTTTTCTCTTAATATGTCTTATCGATTTCGGGGATGAAATCCTTGTAAGGGGTGGATAATTTGTAACATCCCCGACCTGGGTTATAAGCTAACCCTAGGTGTTTTGCCTAAATATGTAATTAAATCCTTGTGATTAACTTTGGGCATGTAATTAAGTTTCTCAGAAACATATATTTCAGTTTTTGCTCCTTTTTATATAAAGTTGTAGCATTGTTTTGTAATACAGGGACCTATGTGCAAATTACCCATTTAGAAGGGTTAACTTGCAAATTGCACATGTTGAAATGTTCCTCTGATGTAGAAACATCATGAGAATGATTTTGATAAAGTTTGAGGGATTTCCCAAGCTTGGGCACCAAGGTGCAACTGTGGAAGCAATCTCGGTGCTTGAAACCCTAATTTGGGGTAAAATGCAATTTACCCAAATTAAGGGATGCTATGTGTAAAATATATCATCTAATGTATCTTTTAAGACTCTTGCCATCATTTAGAGAAGGAATGATGAAGAGGTCACCTCAATTGAATAATCAAGTTATGAAATATACCTTGTGATTGAATAATCAGGGTATATGTGCAATATCCCTTTTATGAATGTACCTTAGTATTAGATTGATCTTCCTTGCCCTCTTTTTCTTTACCTTAAGATAAGGTTTGTCCTTAGAATAAAGAGGAAGGGACGAGCAAGTAAAGAAGGAAGGACCTAGTTGGAATTATGGAAAACATATGGACTAATGTTGAAAATCCTACCCCATGTATATAAGCTCTCCTTCCCTTAGTTGCAAGGGAACTTACCCTTCGTTTCCTTACTGTTCTATTCACCCAAAAACGACCAAGGAATGCCTTGGAGCTAAGGAGGACGACCAAGGGTGCAAGGTAGGTTTGGATTCCTCTTCTTGCCTAAATTCATGGTTAAAACTCGAATTCAAGGTCAATTTCATGGCTAGCTCTCATGGCTCTATCTTTCTAGCCATCTTTTCTTGACTTTCCCTGGAGGTCTTCACCTTGGCCAACCTGTGAGAGCTCAAGGACGCCATTAAAGCTTGGAGCTCGAAAGCTTGGAGCTCAAGAAGCAAGCTTTAGGCGGGTTTTATAACTCTAAACCCATGCTTTATTATATACATCTTGATTATGCATGTAGATGATAATTCTTCTTCTTCCTTACTTTCCTTTGCTACTTTGCAAGAAAATCCGTGGGATATCCTTGCTTTTCTTGATCTAGGAGATGAAGACATTAATTCCAAGAAGAATCCACCGCTTTTCACTTTGTTAAACGGTCTCATCAACTTGTTCTCTCGGTCTCAGGACCGCGAGGTGAGCAAACGGTCTCTAGACCGCGAGAGGGCAAACGGTCTTCAAGACCGTTTGGCCCCATTGACCGAGCGTGGAACGTATAAGAAATCTGTTCCTAATTATGTAGGCTAATTACCCTCAAAAATTGAGAGGTTAACTCCAAAGGAATCGGGAGATATGGCCTTTTTAAGTAACAACTTTAATTGAATTTATTCCTGATTTTTTTCAAACGGTCTGAAATTGCCTTTTTGGGCAAACGGTCTCAAGACCGTGTAAGGTCGTTGACCAAGCGTTTACCATATGAAATTACTGTTCAAAATAATTTTAATTAACAACTCACCAAATTTTATGGACTTTTTCCAATCGAGCTAAGAGTTGAAGGGTGATTACTAGGGCAAACCCTAGATGAAATCAGTACTGAAATTATAATAATTTAATTAGGGTTTTTGGGGTTGATTGACCTAAATGGTATCTAGACCGTTTGGGAATCATCCAAACGATCTCAAGACCACGAGGGCAATCAACCAAGACCGTTTGGAGGTCTGGGGTCAAGAATAGTTGACCAATTGAAGGAACAATTATACCAAAATAAATTGCAATTAAGTATTGATATAATCATCAACTCAATTGATCCAACCTTGATGAATTTTCACTAGAATCCAAAATTGGATGGGCAAACGGTCTTAAGACCGTTTGAAACTCATCCAAACGGTCTCAAGACCACAAGGACAATCACCCAAGACCGTTTGAAGGTCTAGGGTTAAGCTAATTTGATCAATTGAGGACCCAATTACAATAAGTTATCAAATTGATTTAAATACTGATTTTGTGACTCAATCATGGTTCAACCCCTATCAAATCACATTCGATTTTGATGAAATCTTGGGCAAACGGTCTCAAGACCGTGTGGAGTTCATCCACACGACCTCAAGACCGTTTGGGCCAAGTTTGGGCCCAATTGGAGCTCAATTGAAGGGTTCAACCTTGTGTTGATGCACATTGTTGAGTGTTGATGGTTGAACATTGATAGACCTTATTTGAATCAACTTCAACCCTAATTGGTCAACAATTGAGGGTCAATTGAATGACCAAATGGTTAAACATAACCCTAATTGACTTAATCTATAAGTGGTCATCATGGATTTGACCTTTAGAGGGCTTCAACATTGGTTGACATAATTGGTTGTAACTTTGAACCTTGTTGACGGCTAAACAATTTGAGACCATGAGAGGGCTCGCGGTCTCAAGACCGTGAGAGGGCTCGCTGTCTCAAGACCGTGAGAGGGCTCATGGTCTCAAGACCGTGAGAGGGCTCGCGGTCTCAAGACCGAGAGAGGGCTCACGGTCTCAAGACCGAGAGACCTCAAACGGTCTCATGACCGAGAGCCATCAAACGGTCTCAAGACCGAGAGCCATCAAACGACCTCAACCCAACTTGCCCTCTCGGTCTTGAAACCATAATGATTCAATGATGCCTAATCTAAGCTCTAATGATAACCTAGGACATCAAGGGATCAGTTGACTAATGATTGGACCCATGAAGGTGGTCAATGGGGTGAATTACCAAATTACCCTTGAAGGGTCAATTGAGTAAATACCATGATCAGATTAAACCTTAATTACATGAGAATGATGTTGTTAGCCATGATGACTCTATCCAACTTGATCTAGTCTGATGTTATCAGCAACCACTAGTATGAAGAGAGAGATAGTACTTTAGAGAGAGAAATTACCCTAGAGAGAGAAAGTAACCCTAATTGGGTGGAAACTTAAGTAAAGCATCTTCAATGCACATGAATGTGCGTAATTAGGGTATGATCTACTTGTGAGAGGTCATAGAAACCCTAATTATGATAAATGATGAACCTTTAACTAATCTGAGAGCATCAATGATGATGTTACTCATACATGATAATGATATGAGTTCAATTCACCTTAATGTGAATAGTAAACCCTAATCCAATGGTGATGACATGTAATGTGAATAGTAAACCCTAATTCAAGGGTAATGGCATGAAAATGAGTATTAAACTCCAATTGATGAGAATCAGAGGATTTAACTCTTATGACAAGAGTGGGAAATGTATTCCTTATTTTTGTATTACCTTTGTCAGTTAAATTAACCATGCAGGTTCTGATATGAAGGTGATCTTATCCAGGTATGGATGTTGATGTTATATTCATTGAAGGCATGTTGTTAGCCTTATGAATAAGAAAAGTAACTTGATGCCTTGTCAATGGCATCCTATGATGATAATGGGCTGTGAGAGCCATGAATACCATCAAAGTCATGCTTTAGAGATGACTTGTGATGAGTATAATAAGAAATTATGATTGATATGAGTTAGGCTTGTTACCTTTAGTATTCTTCTTTTATAGCTTTTATGCTACTGTTATTGTTTGAAAAACAATGTATGTTGTTAAAGAATACTAAATGTACCTAACTAATCAAGTATAATGTAGAGCCCTGTTCATAGATCCATCATTGTCAGAGATCAAGTGATGGTGAAACAGGTTTTCCTCAGGGAACTCCTGGAGCACATACTTTTGAGTATGTGGGGTACATGGATGTGTAGAACCTTACATCCTAGTGTAGGAATGTGATGTAGATGTGTAATCCGTCAATCCTTCACTATATTTCCATGCCGTATCAGTGGTAGGTAAACATGAAACCTCCTGATGATGAAGAAATCACAGATATCCGTATCAGTGGAGATAAACATGAAATCTCCTGATGACGAAGAGAGTACAGAATCCCACTGTGACTCTAGAATATCGAAGGACCAGTTTACCCTGGTGAGCTATAGTAGTAGAGACACGAGATGTCCTACAAGTGATCCTCTTACTGACTGAGGAAGGTGAAGGTCATGAGAATCCGGCTCTCTTAATGACCTATGTATGATACTGATGTGACTTCTCAACGATCAGTTGGAGTATGAGTGGTATGCCTCATCTCCATAGGGCATAATGTTGTTTGTAAAACATAATCAACCACGTGGTATACTGGTTAGAGATAACTCCAAGTTAGTGGATTGATGTTACACTGTAATAGTGCTTATATTTCTTCATATCTCATAAATGTTGAGACCTTGTTATAGCTGCAACTGTTACTGATTACTTTGAAGGCTTTACTGCTTAAGATAATCTTTGATGTTATAATAAAGCTTCTGGCGGAGAGTTATAACTCTCGCTGGGACAATTATGTAGAATTGTCTCACCCCGTAGACTTCAACTTTTTAGGTGGACGTCGGAGACGAAGGAACCAGACTACAGGTGACCAGTCTCAGCAAGAGCAGCACCAGGAGCAGTAGTAGAATCTCAGGTGGAGATTTATCCTGCCATGTGGTGTAGTTAGAGTCAGTCCTATGTGCCCTCTGTACTCTCAGGTCTTGGAGTCTTTTGTATAAGTTCTTGAGATTTTGTATCTTGATGTATATAATTACTCAAAAAGTAATTATCATGAGATGTAAACAGTTTAGCTGTTGTTATGAAAGAAGCTTTTATGGATTCAAGCTCTTGTCTCAAAAAGTTTTAATTTCCCGTGATTTTTGTCTTCCGCTGTTTATCGAATCGCTTCCGCTAAGTTTTAATCGTGTTTATGTCATGGTTTGGAGATCGGAGCCCACATTGATGTTGAACTGAAAAGATACAAACTCTATATTACAAACTATGGATTACATTTACATGACATGAAAACATGGGTAGCGGGGCTACTCCCCGCACCCTAGTGAGAGAGACTAGTCGCTCATGACTAGGACAAGGAAGGAGGCAAGAAGAGAGAGAGAGAGCGTAATCCCCACAAAGGAGAGAGGAAAGTCAACCCCTTGGAGAGAGAGAAACGATCCACCAGCTTCACAGGTTGCTTGATGACGAGATCTCCCTCTTCCCACCTTCTTTGGCGGAGAGAGAGAAAGCAGCTTCGAAATGGAGTGTGGGTCTTAGACCGGCAGCCCCTGGGTGGAGGATGCAAGTTGGATTGGCTCTGGAGTGATCGAGGCAGCCTTTGGACGTCTGAAAAAAACTCTCCCCCCGTGGAGGACCCTTGGGGTCTTATTTATAGGCCTTAAGTGAAGTCCAAACGATTTGGAGACCGTTTGGATTTCAAGACCGTTTGTACCTCAAGACTGTTTGGACCTCAAGACCGTTTGGACCTCAAGACCGTTTGGACCTGAGATCGTTTGGACCTGAGATCGTTTGGACCTCAAGACCGTTTGGACCTCAACACCGTTTGGACCTCATGTGGTCATTAGACCATGTGACTTCATGCGGTATCGAGACCGTGTGATTCCATGCGGTCTCGGGACCGATTGGCTTCATGCGGTCTTGGGACCGTGTGACTCCATTTGGTCTCGGGACCGATTGGCTTCATGCAGTCTTGGGACCGTGTGACTCCATCCGGTCTCGGGACCGATTGGCTTCATGCGGTCTTGGGACCGTGTGACTCCATGCGGTCTCGGGACCGATTGGCTTCATGCGGTCTTGGGACCGTTTGAGATCATGCGGTCTTGAGGCTAGTTGAGTCTTTTATGATTTTTTGTGTGTCTTTTTCTGGAAGAAAAGTTAGACTAATGATATATTTACAATAAGAAGGAATATTTAGGTATTATATCTAATTCTATTTAAGAAAGAGTGTGAAAAACTAAAGAAAGGACTAAGATAATCAACCCAAAATTGGAGGTTATCAGGTATCCATCTGCCATTTAGAATGCTTATGAGGTTTGGTTATTCTTCAACAGTCTTTGATCTAGAGAAACTTTTCAGTTGTATGCTTTTTCTCACACACTTGCATAGCTTTTCTAAGGATACAATATTGTTTCCTGCTATAATATATTTTTTATAGTCCAAATTGTATATCTTACATTTTTTGCATTATTAGTTTCTAATTATCTATTTTATACCCTTAATTGTATATATTGTTCTATGGTTGTATTTGCAGACCACTTTCTTGAGTTGTCTTTTTTCTCGATAGGTGTAAAATATCATCTCCTTTATCTACTAGAATGGTCGTTGATGCAAAAGCCTCATCACATACATCGTAGTAAAAATGAAATTGAATTATACTATGAAGTTGTTGCTCTTAAGTTGTGGCGTTTCAACATCGTGCAAGGACTGTTCAGTTTTGAGCTACTGATTCCACTATGTAGTGGTATAATTGAATCATCGGGCAAGAACACCGCCCAAACGGAAACAACGATCATTGCAAGGCATATTCCTTTCTTATTTCTTTTCTATATTTCTTTGTCTATTTACATGTATGCTTGTATTGTCACATATTCTTAAACAACTGATGTGAATATATAATCAACATTATCTATTTTATCTTTCTGAAATTCCCATCTTTTCGTTTTCGTAGTGGGTATTCACACGTTTTGCAATATATCGTAAGTCATGAAGCTTTAGGATATCCCAAAACGGCACCAAACTCACTCTTAAATTATCTCTCACTCTCCATTTATCACATGTTTTTATTCTTAATAAAAACAATGATACATGAATTGAATTTAATAAATATTTCCCATTGAACTCATATCTTTTTTTCTAATTACCTCACACTTGCCTAATACATAGTCAAACCCCTTACAAATGCTCTCCATGTCTTTTTCATCTCATCTCTTTCCAATCATTTCACATTTCTATTCTTAAACAAAAATAGATCAAGAAAAATGAAATTGCAGAAATAAATCTCTAATGACCTCTCGCTCTCTCAGCATACCTTCACCTTCATGTAATACTGCAAAAGTGGTAAGAAAGAAACAAAAAACATTAAATGTTTGACGAACCTATTCTCCTAAATGAACTCTCTCCATTCACATCTGTTAATATTGCAAATCCAATATCAATGTAAAAATAAAATTCCATTGATCATTTTCTCACCTTCATTATGTTCAACTTTTGAAAAATATTTCTTATTGTGTTTTCTTGTGCATGGGCACATGTGTGTTTACTAGTCTACAAAAAACCTATATGTCGAAGCAAGTATCAACCACTATATCTATCTTGTATCGTATGCCCTGTAGACATATGGGATACCTCTCCTATCTAGACCAAAAAAACCAGTCAACCTGTAAGGTATGTCGTGGAGATTATGGCTGCTTTTGGCATACAGATCTGGTCAGGTTAGATGTCATGGCTAAATTAACCAGTGGTATGTTAATCTTGTGTAAGATAACTGTTGTTTGAGGCAACGACAAATAAATTTGATGGTAAGATGTCCACTGTTTGGTATACAAGTAAGTAATCTTTTTTTGTCTAGATAAAGTCTATTGTGCCTTACCACACATGTGTTGAAAAATCTGTTAGAAGGATTTGATGGTAAATTGATATGCACGGCAGATTAACCTATACTCTGTCGTAAGGATTTCACGCGGCACATTATCTAGGAAAAATCTAATTAGCTTACCTTGCGGCAACCTATCTATCTTCTAAACGGCATCACAAACTGTAGTTTATATGCCGCGTCTAATTGTGGTTATTCTGCCGACACTTTACTGGTGAAACAAACACAGCCTATACGCCACCAGTTGGCCTCCAAGGTCTCTTCCCCAACTGGAAATCTCCCGAGCTGTCCTGTTGGTAGCCGCGTGTATGTGCAAAAAGTGTATCCCAAGACTCAAAAATCTGGCCCGGAGCCCTTCCACCAACCTCCTGTGTCTTCATAGACCCACTTATCAACCTGTGCACCAAAACAGAGTCGCATTCCACAATATCCATCGATAGACCTTCCGCCTCCACAATGTGCATGACCTGATCAATGCTGTTCAAAAAACACCTTAGCATATCACTGCCCTGGACTGGTTTGGTTATAACCAACTTGACTAGACCTCTTTCATCCCGGAGTGCCACCCCTAGAGTGGCCTCACCGTGAGTGTTCCTCTTGATGATGCTAAGGTTGAGCTTGTTCTTCCCCGGGTTAGGTGGATTCCAAAACCAAGTGCCATCAGCTTGTGCATCTGAGCATCCAAAGTGTCCTTCGTGAACCAGATGTCCGTGGCTACCCTCCTCAGAAAACGGACGAAGTCTATGAACGACATCCGTTCGATCAAGCAGGCTCACGCTTGGCGTCCGTATGATCGTGTGACCCGATGCTTACTTACCCGTGTGATATCTCCTAAAAGCCTGACTTTAGTCAAATGGAGGATGGCGGTGCATTTCTTCAATATATCACATTAACTTTATATTCCTCTTTGTGAAATACTTGTAGGAATGTATTTATTATCTAGTTAAGCCCAAAATAGGCATATTACTTATAGGATGCAAGGAACCCGGATTTGAGATCAATTTCACATTTTCAAAATGTTTAGTACTAGATTTCATTATTTGTATTTAAGTACTAATATTAATTACTCAATTTTGACATTGTAATACTCACTAAACTGATTAATTTCGTTTTATACTCATACAAAGATTTTAAAGTGCCAGGTTAGTGCCCAAAACTATCTGTTGAGTATATTTGCATATTAAGACCTACTATGAATGTATTATGGTTATTATACGATATATAAAGGGGCATCTATATATTCATGACATTATTAGACTCCAATTATTCCTAATGCATTTAGAGTTGGGGAAAATGACATTGAATAACAATATAATTGGATAGAGGCATTGAAGAATGGAGTGTTAACTATAAGCGAAGAATTATGTTATAGTATTCCTAGGTATTTTCTTGAGCAATTAATAGATAATGTATTGCATAAACTCCATGACCTTATATTTCTAAGATTAAGGAAGAATGGTGTGGGCAACAAAAGATAATGAGGCAAGCCAAAAGTGTAAGGGATGTACCTATAAGAGTATTTTACAAGTGTAAGGGATGTGCCTTTAAGAGTGTTTTAAGTTTCATGAATGGTTTTACCGTCCATCATGTTGTGTCTACAAATGGAAGAGTCAGTGATGGCCTCACCTTCATATCTGGAGAAGGATTTTAAGATTATAAATAGAAATATCAAGACATATTAAATAAAATATCGAATGTCATTCCTAAGATCATCTTCCCCTAAGTTCATTCTCTAATTGGATTCAATAGAGGTGAGGGTGAGAGCATATTTTTATTCCCAACAGAGGATTAAGTAGAATTTTGTGATGACATCGACAAACTAGGGCAAGACTTAATCATTTTATCCATGTGTTTGTACTTGAATACAACACCATTTGATGTCTACACATATCCCACAATCAATGATGAAGTAAGAGTAAATTTATAAATGTAGCATTGTAATGCATTATCATCAAAGAACTTTACTCCTCTAACTTCAATATAGGTTGATAAAGCCTTCTTCCACAAGGGTCCTTCTTGGTCAGGCGAGATGATGAAGTGATGGAACCCTGCATGAAATATAAGTCTAAAGAATATGAGGAGAGGGATAGTATGGCATCCCAAGATTTTAGGCCTTAGATAAAATAATCTTATAGATAATGATTGGACTATCCATTTAAACAATGTACATCTCCTTTCAAAGAGCCCATTATTAGGGACTTTGTGGTTAAGTGTGATAGTCCTAGAGTATTACAAGGAAGGGTGACCTACTCAGATTTGTCTTAGGATGTGCATGAGTGAGGACAAAAGCATGTAGAGGAGGCAAGTGCTGGTTTATGGGGACAATCATCATTCCTAGCATTTTGCAAGAGCCTTTGGCTAGGAGCCTGAGAATTAATAATCACCACAGCTAAATCTTCGAATATGACTTGGGATCATGTATCTATGTCACATCCCATTCTTGAGCCATGTGGTTTGAGAACATGGAGAAGGCTATTTGATAAGGCAAGTTGGATCCACCATTGCACTTGTAGTCTGGAATGGGAATTGTCAAATTGACATACATAGGTCATTATGTGCTTGATATAAAATAGGAAGAGATTATAAGGCCATATAGTAGAGCCATGAAAAGGACATCAAGAGGATATGTGGGGGAAACTAAGACATCTCATGATTTTACCTCTAATATAATAATCTTAAAAGGAATGTTTGGAGTACTCATATCAACAAGGTGCACCTTTTTAGGAAGGCCATCATAGGAACTTCGTGGTTAAGTGTTATTGACCTATAGTACTACCATGATAGTTGACCTGCTAGGAAGTTTCTACACATTCATCATTTCATAAGGAAGCATTCTTACCATTCATAATAAGCATAAATTATCTATGTAATGTTCATGCCATAATTTCCAGATGGAACACCATAGGAGAGAGAATGCACTTTTAAAGATGGTTGGATGCTACCATACTTATTTTTAGTGTGCGACATGACAAGACATATCTAGTGTATTTGAATTTCCCAACATGTTTTTGTAAAAGGGCATCATTAAGTTTCCTAGTAGATTTTATACCAGACCTCCAAGCTTTTTTAGGACTTGTGAATTGGCTCCAACTAAAAAAACTCACTACTTAAGTGCTAGAAAAACCTCCCTAGATAGAGTTCTTGATGATTTTATTAATCATGTCACACCTGGAGGATGATAACCTAGCTAATTGCATCATATAAACTAGTAGGGCACTAAGTAATGATTATTCTAGGATGACATACCATGCCTTTGTGTAACATTTCTTGTCCAAATGTTGCCTGATGGTTACATTGAGTGACATGCCGTGTCTTCCAAAAGACACACTGTGTTTTTGTCAGTTTCTACAAATTCTAAAAACAACCACCCCTCATTTTAAAGACAAGACCAGCTATATGTGGTGGTTATCACTTGTCATTTGAAGCACTTGATGACCAGAGAAAGTTGCAGAGCAAGAGAGAGGCAATTTTAGAGAAGAAGGAGAGGTTTCTTGGGAAAAAACCTCCATTCTTCGTCATTTTCTTTTCCAAGGGTGCATTAGAGCTTCTCTACTTCGGAAAACCTTCTCAGGAGGGAAGAAAGTCCGAATTGGAGTAGCTGCAAGGGTGAAACTTCATCCTCAAGTTAGAGTTTTACTCTTTCCACTTCACTCTTTCATTTCTCTTAGTTTGTCTTCTTTCTAATCATGGAAAACTCCAGAAATTATGAACTGTGCATGCGTTTCTTCATTATGTATGAGTAGAAATATATTTCTTGGGTATGGGATAGTAGATCCCATGTTGTTACTCATGTGAACTCGTAATTTACATCTGATGTTAGATAATTTGCTTCTCTAAGAGCTTCTACAGAGTTTTATTGCTTGTATGCTAGACTGGCCATCAAATATGCATGTTTTATGCTTCTTTATGTGATTCTAGAAATGTATGAGGGATTACATAGTAGATCTCTTGGAAAAAAACTCTTGACCACGAGAGTGGCTTGGGAATGTTGAGGATCCAAGGTTGCGTTCGAATCTAAACATAAACACGGGAGTGCTATGTGAAGATAAGGACCATCTCATGCCAGTGGGGGTGCATGATGATGGCAACCTTCCTTGCAAGTTAATTAGCATGTTTAATTTCATAGTTGCACATGATGTAATAGTATGGTAGTGAAATCTTATGTCTAAGATATCCTAAATCAAATCTAAATCCTTAAAATTTATTTCTTACTTTTGTTGTTTAACTAATCTTGATCGAAAGTCAACTATTGTAATCCGACTGAGATTGTTGAAAGTTAGTAATTTTACGCCTAGCTAGCCTAGATACTTGTGGTTTGACCTCGACTACAATTGACCCATATACTTGTAGGTGATTGACAAGTTGATAATTTTATTTAAAAATCGTTTGCCTTTGGCAATCAATAAGTTTTTGGCACCATTTCTGGGGAGCTACGATACTTTTAGTTAGAGTAAGAGTAAAAGTGCTAACTAGTATTCGAGACCAAGTCACTATTTTCCAATTTTCATATTGTGATACCTTTTTAGTATTGTGATTTTCACTCAATGTTTTCTTTTGTAGGTTGAATGCATTGTTCTAAGAGGTGTCTTAAGACATCCATCTTCTTAGACCTAGGAATTGAGCGAACCTTTTGCAGTCAAAGGAGAGCAAAGAAAGGTGATAACTCTACAAAATTGGAGGGATCACAACCATCATCATCTCATTCAACACCTTCAACATCACCATCACCCGATCGTCATCAAGAATCAGATATGGTGGACAACTGCCCACTTAAATAATTTGTTGTGCTGGCTGCCATCAACATCTGTGGAGCCATTGATCATCCAACTATTGAGGCAAACAACTTCTCTATCAACCCCACCATTATGTAGATGATCCAACAGAACTAGTTTGGAGGAACTCCTATGGAAGATACAAATCTTCACATAGCTGATTTTTTGTAGTACATGAACACCTTCAAGATAAACGGTGTTCTAGCTAAAGGAGTACATCTACTCCTATTCCCGTTCATATTACAAGACCGAGTCAAGGTGTGGCTCTCATCTTTGCCCAAGCAATCTATCAAGAGTTGGGATGAGCTATTGAATGCTTTTCTTACCAAGTACTTTCTTACTAGCAAGACAACTCAACTGAGGAGCCAACTTACCAACTTCAAGAAATAAGAAGGTTAAACACTCTATGACACACGGGAGAGATATAAGGATCTGCAACACCTTTATCCTCACCATGGTTTGAATAATTGGTTGTTGTTACAAACATTCTATAATAGGTTATTCTACAACACCGTATGTATGTGGATGCCGCTGCTAATGGAGAATTAATGAACAAAACTTATAAAGAAGCATATGACTTCATAGAAGATATGGCACTAAACCATTGTTAGTGGATTTCAGAAAGAACCAACCAACCTCACTCATCAAGTGGCACAACTGAGAATCCAGGTGGGAAACACACCATTGATGCAATTGATATTATTGCAGCCAAGCTTGATGCATTGTCACAGAAGTTTGAAAAGTTGTCTACACACTCCATCCAAGCAGCTGAGCAAGTATGTGAAGCATGTGGAACCCCCAATCATGGCTCTTCTTCTTTTTTTGCCCCACAAAAAAATGTTGGAGAGGCACATGAGCAAGTCGGTGTAGTAGGGAGTTTTCCTAATAAGCAACTCTACAATCCCTACTCCAACACCTATAACCCAGGATAGAGAGATCATCAAAATTTCTCTTACAGGAAGAATAACCCTTAGAACCAGCAATCAAATCAACACCAGAAAAACTAAGGCTAGAATCAACAACATCAAGTGAGCAACTGCCAACCCATGAATAAAACCAATCGCCATGATTCAACAACAATATGAACTACAATCAGCCTCAACCTAAATCAACTTTGGAAACCATGCTCGAGACTTTTGTGTCAACACAAATTCAAAAAAATGATGAGTTATGTGAATATGGGCTACTCTTGAAGGATGCTATCACTCAACTCTCTTCCAAGGTAGATGGTATTTCTACTCCATGAAGATGCTAGAAAATTAGATTTCCCAGCAAGCTTTAGAAAATCAAAGAGCCTCTTCTAATGCATTGCCAAATCAACAAGAGATGAACACCTGTGAATGTAAGTTCATTACCTTGGGGAGTGGAAACATTGTTGAAAGACCTTCGTTAGTAAATGAGGAGAAAGTTGAAGATGATAAAGAAGCTGATGTGGAGAAAAGTCAAAAGAAGAAATGTACAACTAGAGAGCAACCGTCTTACAAGCCTACTGCCCTTTTTCCTCAAAGGTTTGCACGACAGAAAGAAGAAGGTAAATTCCATAGGTTCATGGACATTCTTATCAAAATGTATGTCAACCTTCTATTAGCAGAAGTCATTGCTAAAATGCCTACCTATGTGAAGTTCCTAAAAGATCTCATCACCACAAGGAGGAGGATAGATCAAGTGGAAACTATCGTGCTATTTGAAATAACGAGATCCATTACTAAAAATAGATTATTCGAGAAACTTGATAATCAATGTTCCCTCACATTTCCATGCCAGATTGGCGACACAACAGTTGATAAAGGTTTAGTTGACCTTGGGCCCATCATAAGCCTTATTCCATTTACATTGTGGGGGTAGCTTGATATTGGAGAATTGAAGCCAACCAAGATGTCCATTCAACTAGTTGATCACACCATCAAGTACCCTAGAGGAATTGTTGAAGATGTGCCTATTCAAGTAGGCAAGTTTTTCATCCCTTGTGATTTCATTGTGATTACATGAATGAGATTCCATCCAATCCTATTCTCTTTGGAAGACCATTCCTCTACACATATGATTGTATAGTTTACATATGGGAGGGCAGGAGAACTCTTAGAGTAGGAGGGGATATAATGGATTTTTCTATCTTAGACATAATGAAAGTCCCAACCAAGATGGAAATTATCTGCCTAGTTGATTTTATTTACAAATTTCTAGAGGAAGATGAAGATTTTTATGATTTCCTTATTGCTATTGTGTTGAAATCGAGTCAGACACCACCATGGCAAAAAAATTTGGATATTAGTTCTGTTACCACATCACCTCTATCTCATGAAGATACTTCACTATTGAAAGAAGACTCTAGCAAGCTCAAAAAGGAGAACAAGGTAGAACTCAAACCCCTTCCACATAACTAAGGTGTGCTTTTATTGACCCAAATTATACTTCTCATGTTATCATAAATGCTGATTTAACCAATGAGCAAGAAGTCAAATTGTTGAATGAATTGCATTTACATAAAGAAGTAATCAATTATTCTATCGATGATTTGAAAGGCATCAATCCCTCCATTTGCATGCATAGAATTAATATAGAGGAAGATGACAAACCTAGTGTTGAACCTCCTAGATGTTTAAATCAAAATATGCTTGAGGTTGTTAAGAAAGAGATTTTTAAATGATAAGATACAGGGATCATTTATCCCATTAGTGAAAACCCCTGGGTGAGTGCTATTCACACAGTACCCAAAAAGGGGGGTGCACATGTCATGAATGGAGACAACGATGAATTTATTAATATTCATGTTAACATAGGATGGTGCATGTGTATAAATTATAGAATATTAAACAAAGCAACCCGTAAAGACCACTTTCCGCTGCCCTTCATTGATTTAATGCTTGAGAGACTAGCCAATCATTCTAATTTCAGTTATCTTGACGGCTATTTGGGATTTTTCCAAATATCGATTTATCTGTTGGATCAGGAGAAGATGACTTTTACATGCACCTATGGTACCTATGCCTATAGGAGCATGACTTTCAGTCTTTGCAACGCACCAATGACTTTTCAACGTTGCATGATGGATATTTTCTCAGATTTATTAAACAAACAATGGAAGTTTTTATGGATGGACACATGGCACATTTATCAAAGCCACTATCCCATGCCTCAACCTCCAAATCCCACACCTCCATTGCCCCAACCTCATCCAGAGCCCACTCCTTTAGAGCCAATGCCTGTAGAGATTCCTGATGATGATGATTTGTTGAACCAGTATTTCCCAGTTGGTCATGATGACACTGACCCTTCATCTTGATTCCCTCCATGATAGGTAGCCAGTTGCTATCACCTTCAATTTTATTGATCTAGTGAGGACAATGTAGATTTCAAGCTTCGGGGGGGGGGGGGTTCAACTGGGCGGTAATGTAGTTGTAGTTTCTTTAGTTTATTTTTTATCATATTTTCCTTAGTACTTGTTTTAGTTTCTGTTCTTCTTATGGCAAATCTAGTATGATATAAGGCCTATCTTGTGCAATGGATTGATTTCCTCATGTGTTTAACTATCTTGTCCTCCCTCGTGAGAAATGCCATTTGTGGAAATTGTAAAAGGCATGCATAAATCAAATGGAACTTCATGGCCACCAACATGTGTTTAATTTTTGGGTTATGCTTTTATCCTGATCTTTCATCTTTCACATCCTTGATTGCTTAAAACATGTATGGTAATGATTTTTTTGTGAATAAATCAACTTTGCAACACTACTTAGAACGCAGGATGCCCTTGCCAAACTCTTAGTGTCTTTTCAACCACCCTTTTTCAGTGCAATTTTTTCAAATTAAATAAGTGGAATCTAGCCAATGTTGCAATTTAGTTAACTATCCTACATTTTGGGGAAAACATAGTGAAACCTAATCTCATCTAAAAATCTCTTTTGGTTCACCTCACCTTAATTACCCCATGAAAAGATGGCTAAAATTCCAACATATCATACTATCCTAGTGTAAGTCCGATCTGGCCACGTCGGTTAGGTGGAATGTCTTAAAAGAGGGTAAAATACCCCAATCGGCACTCCACATGTGCATAAGCCTACATTAGCAACCAAGTGCTGGAACCCATAACCCATTGTCGCACCTTTTGGGAAACAAGGAGAGGAAGCTAAAAATGTGTTAACATTGACTAAGATCCCATCATTTGTGTAACATCCCTGACCTGGGTTATGAGTTAACCCTAGGTGTTTTGCCTAAATATGTAATTAAATCTTTGTGATTAACTCTGAGCATGTAATTAAGTTTCTCAGAAACATATATTTCAGTATTTGCTCCTTTTTATTTAAAGTTGTAACATTGTTTTGATATACAGGGACCTATGTGCAATTTACCCAGTTGAAAGGGTTAGCTTGCAATTTGCACATGGTGAGATGTTCCTCTGATGTTGAGACATCATGAGAAATCTTTTTGGCAAAGTTTGAGGGATTTCCCAAGCTTGGGCACCAAGGTGCAGCTGTGGAAGCAATCTCGGTGCTTGAAACCCTAATTTGGGGTAAAATGCAATTTACCCAAATTAAGGGATGCAATTTGTAAAATATATCATCTAATGTATCTTTTAGAACTCTTGCCATCATTTAGAGAATAAATGATGAGGAAGTCACCTCAATTGAATTATCAAGTTATGAAATATACCTTGTGATTGAATAATCAGGGTATATGTACAATATCCCTTTTATGTATGTACCTTAGTATTAGATTGATCTTCTTTGCCCTCTTTTTTCTAGACCTTAAGAGAAGTTTTGTCCTTAGAATAAAGAGGAAGGGACGAGCAAGTAATGAAGGAAGGACCTAGTTGGATTAATGGGAAACTTATGGGCCTTTAATGAAACCTCACCCATGTATATATATACACTTTACCTCTCAAGCAAAGGAACCTTTCCTTCATGCATATCACTGTTTCCCCTTGCTTGGCCGACAAAGGACTGTCTTGGAACTCAAAGAGGAACGACCAAGGGTGCAAGGTAGGTTTGAATCCCTCTTCTTGCCTAATTCCATGGTTAGAACTCGAATTCAAGGTCAGTTTGGTGACTAACTCATGAAACCCTATCTTTCTAGCCATCCTTTCTCGTTTTTCCCTTGGAGTTTTCACCTTGGCCAACCTGTGGGAACTCAAGGACGCCGTTAGAGCTTGGATCTTGAAAGCTTGGAGCTCAAGGAGCAAGCTTTAGGCGGGTTTTATAACTCTAAACCCATGCTTTACTATGTACATCTCTTATATGCGGTTAGATGATAGCTCTTCATGTTTCCCTACTTTTCTTTGCTATTTTGCAAGCAAATCCATGGGATATCCGTACTGTTCTTGAGATAGGAGATGAAGGCGTGATTTCCAAGAAAAACCCACCACTTTTCACTTTCTTAAACGGTCCCAACAGTTTGCTCTCTCGGTCTCAGGACCGCGAGGTGAGCAAACGGTCTCTGGACCGCGAGAGGGAAAACGGTCTTCACGACCGTTTGGACCCGTTGACCAAGCATGGACCGTATAATAAATCTGTTCCTAATTATATAGGCTAATCATCCTCAACATTTGAGAGGATAACTCTAAAGGAATCGGGAGATATGACCTTTTTAAGTAACAACTTTAATTGAATTTATTCCTGATTTTCAAACGGTCTGAAATTGCCTTTTTGGGCAAATGGTCTCAAGACCATGTAAGGTCGTTGACCAAGCGTTGAACATATGAAATTACTGTTCAAAATTATGTTAATTAACAACTCACCAAGTTTAATGGTCTAATTCCAAACGAGCTAAGAGTTGAAGGGTGATTACTAGGGCTAACCCTAGATGAAATCAGTACTGAAATTATGGTGACCTAATTAAGGTTTTTAGGGTTGATTGACCTAAACGGTCTCAAGACCGTTTGGGGGTCATCCAAACGGTCTCAAGACCGCGAGGGCAATCAACCATGACCGTTTGGAGGTCTAGGGTCAAGAATAGCTGACCAATTGAAGGTACATTTATACCAAATTATATTGCAATTAAATATTGATATAATCATCAACTCAATAGGTCAGACCTTGATGAAATTGCACTAGAATCCAAAATTGGATGGGCAAACGGTCTCAAGACTGAGAGGACAATCACCCAAGACCGTTTGAAGGTTTAGGGTTGAGCTAATTTGACCAATTGAGGACCCAATTGCAAATAAGTTGTCAATTTAATCAAAATTCTGTTTTGTGGCTCAATCATGGTTCAACCCCTATCAAATCACATTAGACTTTGATGAAATCTTGGGCAAACGGTCTCAAGACCATGTGGGGTCCACCCACATGATCTCAAGACCGTTTGGGCCAAGTTTGGGCTCATTTGGAGCTCAATTGAAGGGTTCAACCTTGTGTTGATGCACATTGCTGAGTGTTGATGGGTGAACATTGATAAATCCTAATTGGATCGACTTCAACCCTAATTGGTCAACAATTGAGGGTCAATTGAATGACCAATTGGTTAAGCATAATCTTAATTGACCCAATCCATAAGTGGTCACCATGATTCTGACCTTTTGAGGGCTTCAACATTGGTTGACATCATCGGTTGTAACCATTGATCTTTGTTGATGGTTTAAGCGGTTGAGACCATGTGAGCTCGCGGTCTCAAGGTCGTGAGGAGGCTCGCGGTCTCAAGGTCGTGAGGAGGCTTGCGGTCTCAAGGTCGTGAGGAGGCTCGCGGTCTCAAGGTCGTGAGGAGGCTTGCGGTCTCAGGGTCGTGAGAGGGCTCACGGTCTCAAGACCGTGAGGGGCCTCGCGGTCCTGAGGTCAAGGTGAGAAAACGGTCAACATACCTTCGCGGTCTTGAAATCAGTTGAGATACCTTTGCGGTCTTGAAATCAGTTGAGAGACCTCGCGGTCTTGAATCAATAGAGAGGGCTCGCGGTCTTGAATCAATAGAGAGGGCTCGCGGTCTTGGAGTAGGATGAGGGCTCGCGGTCCTGAGGTCAAAGGTGGATCAAACGGTCTACACACCCTCGCGGTCTTGGAAGTCAAATTGGCTAAACGATCAACTCATTCAAACGGTCTCAAACCGATTGAAGGTTGATGGTTGAAATCGATCAAGGTGATTCATGGTTGACTTCATTCAATCAATTGATGATATAAATGGTTCAAGGTTGCCCTAATCAAACCCTAATGATAACCTAGGATATTAAGGGGTTAATTGACTAAGATTTTGACCATGATGATGATCAATGGGGTGAATTACCAAAATACCCCTGAAGGGTAAATTGAGTAATACCTTGATCAGATCAAACCCTAATCACATGATGATGATGTTTTAACTATGTTAGCCTATGATGACTTAATCCAACCTGATCTAGAGTGATGTTGACATCACCTAACAGTATGAGGAGAGAGAAAGTACTTCTAGAGAGAGAAGGTACTTCTAGAGAGAGAAAGTACCCTTTTCAGGTGGAAACTCAATTAAAGCATCTCCAATGCACTTGAGTGAGCATAATTAGGGTATGATCCATCTATGTGAGATCATAGTAAACCCTAATTCAAGGGTAATGGCATGCAAATGAGTATTAAATTCTAATTGATGAGAATTAGAGATTTAATTCTTATGACAAGAGTGGGAAAGTATATTCCTTATTTTGTATTACCTTTATCAGTTGTATTAACCATGCAGGTTCTGACATAAAGGTAATCATATCCAAGTATGGATGTTGATGTTATATTCATTCAAGGCATGTTGTTAGCCTTATGAATAAGTAAAGTAACTTGATGCCTTGTCAATGGCATCCCATAATGATAATGGGCTGTGAGAGCCATGAACACCATCAAAGTCATGCTTTAGAGATGACTTGTGATGAGGATAATGAAATGATGACTGATATGAGTTAGGCTTGTTACATTTAGTATTCTTCTTTTATAGTTGTTATGCTACTGTTATTGTTTGAAGAACAATGTATGTTGTTAAAAAGAATACTGAATGTACCTAACTAATCAAGTATAATGTAGAGCCCTGATCATAGATCCATCATTGTCAGAGATTAAGTGATGGTGAAACATGTTTTCTTCAGGGAACTCCTGGAGCACATACTTTTGAGTATGTGGGGTACATGGATGTGTAGAACCTTACATCCTAGTGTAGGAAAGTGATGTAGATGTGTAATCCGTCCATCCTTCACTATATTTCCATACCGTATCAGTGGTAGGTAAACATGAAACCTCCTGATGACGAAGAAAACACAGATATCCGTATCAGTGGAGATAAACATGAAATCTCCTGATGACGAAGAGAGTACAGAACGCCACTGTGACTCTAGAATAGCGAAGGACCAGTTAACCCTGGTGAGCTATTGTAGTAGAGACATGAGATGTCCTACAAGTGATCATCTTACTGACTGAGGAAAGTGAAGGTCATGAGAATCCGGCTCTCTTAATGACCTATGTATGATACTGATGTGACTTCGCAGCGATCAGTTGGAGTATGAGTGGTATACCTCATCTCCACAGGGCATAATATTGTTTGTAAAATATAATCAACCACGTAGTATACTTGTTAGAGATAACTCCAAGTTAGTTGATTGATGTTACACTGTAATAGTGCTTATATTTCTTCATACCTCATAAATGTTGAGTTCTTGGTTATAGATGTAACTGTTATCTAATACTTTGAAGGCTTTACTGCTTAAGATATTCTTTGATGGTATATTAAAGCTTCTGGCAGAGAGTTATAACTCTCGCTGGGACAATTATGTAAAATTGTCTCACCCCGTAGACTTCAACTTCTTTAGGTGAACGCCGGAGACGAAGGAACCAGCCTACAGGTGACCAGTCTCAGCAGCAGCAGCACCAGGAGCAGCAGTAATCTCAGGTGGAGATTTAGTCTGCCATGTGGTGTAGTTAGAGTCAGTCCTATGTGTCCTCTGTACTCTCAGGTCTTGGAGTCTTATGTTATGTGATCTTGAGATTTTGTATCTTGATGTATATAATTACTCAAGGAGTAATTATCCTGAGATGTAAACAAGTTTATCTCACTTTATGAAAGAAGTCTTTATGGATCCAAGCTCTTGTCTCGAAAAGTTTTAATTTCCCGTGATTTTTTTCTTCAGCTGATTATCGAATCGCTTCCGCTAAGTTTTAATCATGTTTATGTCATGGTTTGGAGATCAGAGCCCACAATTAGTGGTATCAGAGCTCTAGGTCAGTTGAGTCTACAGAGGCATAGGACTTAGGATGTCGAGTCTAACTTTAAGTACTCCTTCCTTATCTAATAGAATCTTCTGCTCCTCAGGAGAAGAAGATACCTAAGGATGTCAAAAAATCATGATGAGTACGTGGCGGAGAGTAGTGCTAGTGCACCTCGAGGTGGTGCAAGGGTTCCGAGGATAGAACAACCTGCACCTGAGTCGCCAAGAGAGCCACCCCAGTTCGACCCAGCTGACATGAGTAACCCAGCTGTACAGACGATGTTCGGGCAGTTCATGACTACCATGACACATATAACCGATAGGATGCCCATACCTGCACCGAGGGCACCTGTCCAGCCCGAAGCACAAGGTATCGGTAAGACATTCGAACGACTTCGTCGTGTCGGAGGTACCGAGTACTTCGAGACTGCCGACCCTGCAGATGCTGACTTATGGTTGACAGAGTTGGAGAAGGCTTTCAGAATTCTTATGATTCCGGAAGCTGAGAAGGTTAGACATGCTGTCTATCTTCTCAAAGGCAGTGCTGGTCACTGGTGGAACATGGAAGAGCAGAAGAGACCTGGAGTAGAGTTCTCATGGGAAGCGTTTCTTCGGGAATTTATCAATAGATATTTTCCAAAGACCTTCCTAGATGAGAATATCTCTCAGTTCGAGAAACTAAGGCAAGGTATGATGAACATTAGCGAGTATGAAGCTAAGTTCATGGAGTTGCTGCGGTTCTGTCCGCACATGGCTGCTACAGATGAGGAAAGAATCAGAAGATTCGAGAAGGGTTTGAATTCTGATATGTCAACCCCTGTATCTACCTTAGAGAACCGAGAGAGATTCTCTACCTTCATTGAGTCAGTCTGAAGGATAGAGAGATCTGTGGTTGAGAAGAGACAAACTCAGAAAAGATATCCACCGTTCCAGGGTTCTTCATCTAGGGATTCTAAGAAACCTAGATTCTCTGCATCTAACCCTCCACCACCCAGATCGAGTTTTCAAACTCAATGGACACCAAGCAGAGGTAGAGGACGGAGTCAACCGCTTCAAGGGACGCACAGTTCTGCATCTGTGTCAGTTACTGGACAACCTAGACCACAACAACAGGAGAGGAGTTGTTACAACTGTGGTAAGGTGGGACACTTGATGAAGGATTGTCGTTCTAGGCCTGCTAGTGTGACACAACAACCTCTGAGACAGAATCAACAGAGATCTCAGAGCAGACAACATCAAGGAGCAGCTCGAGGACGTGGACAAGCGTCTCAAGCTGGATCATCAACACCACCTTAACACCAGGTGACTGCGAGGTTCTATGCTATGAACCCACCTGAGGCAGTGGTCAATCCACGGGTAGTGGCAGGTCAGATGAAACTTTTATATTCTGATATGTCTACATCCTGTGTAGTATCCGTTCTGATTGATCCGAGTGCTACACACTCTTTCATCACTCGTGAAGTGATTCGTAACTGCAATGTGACTGTTAGTCATAGAGCAGATAGTTTGTTGTTAGAGACTCCGTTGAGTGGGTCTGCCGTTTTGCAGGAGGTATGTTCTCCCTGCATCCTCTTCTTTTCTGACCATCGCATTCAAGTGGACCTTATACCACTTGATATGCAAGGATTTGATATAATCCTTGGGATGGATACCTTAGAAAGGTATAGAGTTGTCTTGGATTGTGAGTCCAAGTTGGCTGTGTTTGCTGATGAAAGCAACACATGGATCTTTCAAGGAGAAAGAAAGATTTTGCCCACCTGTCTTGTATCAGCTATGGTTGCTGATAGGCTGTTGAGGCAAGGATGTTATGCATTCTTAGCCCATGTGGTAGATGTTACCAAGGAAAGTTCCAATCCTGCTGAAGTTCCTGTAGTCAGGGAATTCGAAGATGTATTTCCTGAAGAACTTCCTGGTATACCACCACCTCGGGAGATTGATTTTGAAATCAATCTGATCCCAGATACGAAACCCATAGCTCAGACTCCGTATAGAATGGCGCCTTCCGAGATGGCAGAACTCAAGAAACAGCTTCAAGAGTTACTTGAGAGATGTTTTATTCGACCGAGTACTTCACCTTGGGGTGCTCCGGTCTTGTTTGTTAAAAAGAAAGATGGGTCAATGCGGTTGTGCATCGACTATAGACAACTCAATAAAGTAACAATAAAGAATAAGTACCCTCTGCCGAGGATTGATGATCTCTTTGACCAGTTGCATGGTGCAACAATCTTTTCAAAGATAGACTTGAGGTCTGGATATCATCAACTCCGTATTAAGGATAGTGACATATCCAAGTCTGCCTTTAGGACAAGATATGGTCACTATGAGTTCACGGTTATGTCGTTTGGACTAACCAATGCACCAGCTGCATTTATGGAACTCATGAATAGAGTTTTTCGACCTTTCCTTGATCAATGTGTTGTCGTCTTCATAGATGACATTCTGATCTATAGTAAGGATGATCAGCAACATGAACAACATCTTCGCCAAGCTTTGACCTTGCTAAGAGAACATAAGCTGTATGCTAAGTTTAGCAAGTGTGAGTTTTGGCTACCGGAGGTATCTTTTCTTGGTCATGTGATATCTGCCTCGGGAATTCGTGTTGACCCTACGAAAGTAGAATCTGTTCTACAGTGGGAACAACCGAAGACACCGACGGAGATTCGAAGTTTCTTGGGGTTAGCTGGCTATTATCGAAGGTTCATTAAGAACTTTAGTTCTATAGCCTTACCTTTGACCAAGTTGACCCGGAAAGATGTTCCTTTTTCTTGGAGTGATAAGTGTCAACAGTCTTTTCAGTTGCTGAAGGAGAGATTGACAAGTGAACATGTGCTAGTGCTACCTGAACAAGGAAAAGGATATGTAGTCTTCTGTGATGCTTCCAAGAATGGACTTGGATGTGTGTTGATGCAGGATAAACAAGTGATTTCTTTTGCTTCCCGACAGCTTAAGAAACACGAGGAGAATTATCCGACACACGATCTAGAGTTAGCTGCTGTGGTTCATGCCTTGAAAATCTGGAGACACTATCTCTACGGAGAAACATTCCAGATTTTCACAGACCACAAAAACCTTAAGTATATCTTCTCTCAGCATGAGCTCAACATGAGGAAACGTCACTGGATGGAGTTAATCAAGGACTATGACTGTACAATTGATTACCATCCAGGCAAGGCCAATGTTGTTGCAGATGCCTTGAGTAGGAAATCAGCAACATCAACCATGAATAGAGCACAACTAAACTCATTAGTATGCTCTAGGAGAGATATGCTTATCTCGTTAAGGCAAGACAATGTACAGTTGAAGGTGTCATTGTTAGCCGGTTTGTTAGCTGAGATGCATATTAAACCTACCCTAAGAGAGCAGATTAAGGAAGCACAGCTAGGTGATGCTGCAGTTCAACAGATTAGATATGAGTATGGAAATGAGAAACAAGATGGTTTTCATGACTCAGAGGATCAGGTAGCTTGTTATAATGGAAGGATGATAGTGCCGGATGTGGACAACTTGAGAAAGTTAGTCCTGGAAGAAGCCCATTCTTCCATGTATGCTATGCATCCAGGGAGCACCTAGATGTATCAGAATTTGAAAGATCTGTATTGGTGGCCTGGAATGAAGAAGGATGTTGCAGAATTTGTTATGAGGTGTCCTGTGTGTCAGCAAGTTAAAGCTGAACACCAGAAGCTTGCAGGTACAATGCAACCTTTACCCATACCACAGTGGAAGTGGGACCATGTGACCATGGACTTTGTAGTTGGCCTACCCAGGACAAGCAAGGGACACGATTCCATTTGGGTAATTGTTGATAGGTTGACTAAGACAGTGCATTTCTTACCTGTCAAAACAACCTATTCTGCTGAAAGGTTATCAGAGTTGTATATTCAAGAGATAGTGCGTTTGCACGGAGTTCCTGTCACAATAGTTTCTGACAGAGGTCCTCAGTTTACGAGTCATTTTTGGGAACAGTTACACAGAGCCTTAGGCACCAAGCTGAGATTTAGTACGGCCTTTCATCCACAGACTGATGGACAATCGGAAAGGACCATACAAACCTTAGAAGACATGTTGAGGGCATGTGTTCTCCAGTTCACCGGAAGTTGGGATCTACACCTAAGCTTGATAGAGTTTGCCTATAACAATAGCTATCAACATAGTATTGATATGGCACCTTATGAAGCCTTGTATGGTAGACGTTGTAGATCACCTTTGTGTTGGTTTGAGACTGGTGAACATCAGTTGTTAGGTCCTGACCTTGTGCAGCAGACCACAGAAAAGATTAAAATAATACAACAAAACATTAAGACTGCTCAGGATAGGCAGAAATCTTATGCTGACAAACGTCGTAGACCCTTAGAGTTCCAGGTTGGAGATAGAGTGTATCTCAAGGTCTCACCTTGGAAAGGAGTCCTCCGTTTTGGAAGGAAAGGGAAGTTAGCTCCTAGATTTATGGGGCCTTATCCAATCATTGAACGGATTGGAAAGGTAGCATATAGACTAGAGCTGCCCCCAGAGTTACAGAGGTTACACCCTGTGTTTCACATTTCTATGTTGAAGAAATGTCACCCAGACACCAAGTCAGTTCTACAACCCATGGAAGTAGAATTGAATGATGATATGTCCTATGAGGAGGGACCAGTGTCAATCCTTGATAAAAGAATTAAAAAGTTAAAGAAGAAAAATGTAAGTCTTGTAAAAGTCCTATGGAATCACCGTGGCGTTGAAGAAGCCACTTGGGAACTAGAGGATGAGATGAGAAGGAAGTATCCTGCCCTTTTCTCTTGATATGTCTTATCGATTTCGGGGACGAAATCCTTGTAAGGGGTGGATAATTTGTAACATCCCTGACCTGGGTTATGAGTTAACCCTAGGTGTTTTGCCTAAATATGTAATTAAATCTTTGTGATTAACTCTGAGCATGTAATTAAGTTTCTCAGAAACATATATTTCAGTATTTGCTCCTTTTTATTTAAAGTTGTAACATTGTTTTGATATACAGGGACCTATGTGCAATTTACCCAGTTGAAAGGGTTAGCTTGCAATTTGCACATGATGAGATGTTCCTCTGATGTTGAGACATCATGAGAAATCTTTTTGGCAAAGTTTGAGGGATTTCCCAAGCTTGGGCACCAAGGTGCAGCTGTGGAAGCAATCCCGGTGCTTGAAACCCTAATTTGGGGTAAAATGCAATTTACCCAAATTAAGGGATGCAATTTGTAAAATATATCATCTAATGTATCTTTTAGAACTCTTGCCATCATTTAGATAAGAAATGATGAGGAAGTCACCTCAATTGAATTATCAAGTTATGAAATATACCTTGTGATTGAATAATCAGGGTATATGTACAATATCCCTTTTATGTATGTACCTTAGTATTAGATTGATCTTCTTTGCCCTATTTTTTCTAGACCTTAAGAGAAGTTTTGTCCTTAGAATAAAGAGGAAGGGACGAGCAAGTAATGAAGGAAGGACCTAGTTGGATTTATGGGAAACTTATGGGCCTTTAATGAAACCTCACCCATGTATATATATACACTTTACCTCTCAAGAAAAGGAACCATTCCTTCGTGCATATCACTGTTTCCCCTTGCTTGGCCGACTAAGGACTGTCTTGGAACTCAAAGAGGAACTACCAACGGTGCAAGGTAGGTTTGAATCCCTCTTCTTGCCTAATTCCATGGTTAGAACTCGAATTCAAGGTCAGTTTGGTGACTAACTCATGAAACCCTATCTTTCTAGCCATCCTTTCTCATTTTTCCCTTGGAGTTTTCACCTTGTCCAACCTGTGGGAACTCAAGGACACCGTTAGAGCTTGGATCTTGAAAGCTTGGAGCTCAAGGAGCAAGTTTTAGGCGGGTTTTATAACTCTAAACCCATGCTTTACTATGTACATCTCTTATATGCGGTTAGATGATAGCTCTTCATGTTTCCCTACTTTTCTTTGCTATTTTGCAATCAAATCCATGGGATATACGTACTGTTCTTGATCTAGGAGATTAAGGCGTGATTTCCAAGAAAAACCCACCGCTTTTCACTTTCTTAAACGGTCCCAACAGTTTGCTCTCTCGGTCTCAGGACCGCGCGGTGAGCAAACAGTCTCTGGACCGCGAAAGGGCAAACGGTCTTCACGACCGTTTGGACCCGTTGACCAAGCATGGACCGTATAAGAAATCTGTTCCTAATTATATAGGCTAATCACCCTCAAAACTTGAGAGGCTAACTCTAAAGGAATCGGGAGATATGACCTTTTTAAGTAACAACTTTAATTGAATTTATTCCTGATTTTCAAACGGTCTGAAATTGCCTTTTTGGGCAAATGGTCTCAAGACCGTGTAAGGTCGTTGACCAAGCGTTGACCATATGAAATTACTGTTCAAAATTATGTTAATTAACAACTCACCAAGTTTAATGGTCTAATTCCAAACGAGATAAGAGTTGAAGGGTGATTACTAGGGCTAACCCTAGATGAAATCAGTACTGAAATTATGGTGACCTAATTAAGGTTTTTAGGGTTGATTGACCTAAACGGTCTCAAGACCGTTTGGGGGTCATCCAAACGGTCTCAAGACCGCGAGGGCAATCAACCATGACCGTTTGGAGGTCTAGGGTCAAGAATAGCTGACCAATTGAAGGTACATTTATACCAAATTATATTGCAATTAAATATTGATATAATCATCAACTCAATAGGTCAGACCTTGATGAAATTGCACTAGAATCCAAAATTGGATGGGCAAACGGTCTCAGGACCGAGAGGACAATCACCCAAGACCGTTTGAAGGTTTAGGGTTGAGCTAATTTGACCAATTGAGGACCCAATTGCAAATAAGTTATCAATTTAATCAAAATTCTGTTTTGTGGCTCAATCATGGTTCAACCCCTATCAAATCACATTAGACTTTGATGAAATCTTGGGCAAACGGTCTCAAGACCATGTGGGGTCCACCCACATGATCTCAAGACCGTTTGGGCCAAGTTTGGGCCCATTTGGAGCTCAATTGAAGGGTTCAATCTTGTGTTGATGCACATTGCTGAGTGTTGATGGGTGAACATTGATAAATCCTAATTGGATCGACTTCAACCCTAATTGGTCAACAATTGAGGGTCAATTGAATGACCAATTGGTTAAGCATAATCTTAATTGACCCAATTCATAAGTGGTCACCATGATTCTGACCTTTTGAGGGCTTCAACATTGGTTGACATCATCGGTTGTAACCATTGATCTTTGTTGATGGTTTAAGCGGTTGAGACCATGTGAGCTCGCGGTCTCAAGGTCGTGAGGAGGCTCGCGGTCTCAAGGTCGTGAGGAGGCTCGCGGTCTCAAGGTCGTGAGGAGGCTCGCGGTCTCAAGGTCGTGAGGAGGCTCGCGGTCTCAAGGTCGTGATAGGGCTCATGGTCTCAAGACCGCGAGGGGCCTCGCGGTCCTGAGGTCAAGGTGAGCAAACGGTCAACATACCTTCGCGGTCTTGAAATCAGTTGAGATACCTTCGCGGTCTTGAAATCAGTTGAGAGACCTCGCGGTCTTGAATCAATAGAGAGGGCTTGCGGTCTTGAATCAATAGAGAGGGCTCGCGGTCTTGGAGTAGGATGAGGGCTCGCGGTCCTGAGGTCAAAGGTGGATCAAACGGTCTACACACCCTCGCGGTCTTGGAAGTCAAATTGGCTAAACGATCAACTCATTCAAACGGTCTCAAACTGATTGAAGGTTGATGGTTGAAATCGATCAAGGTGATTCATGGTTGACTTCATTCAATCAATTGATGATATAAATGGTTCAAGGTTGCCCTAATCAAACCCTAATGATAACCTAGGATATTAAGGGGTTAATTGACTAAGATTTTGACCATGATGATGATCAATGGGGTGAATTACCAAAATACCCCTGAAGGGTAAATTGAGTAATACCTTGATCAGATCAAACCCTAATCACATGATGATGATGTTTTAACTATGTTAGCCTATGATGACTTAATCCAACCTGATCTAGAGTGATGTTGACATCACCTAACAGTATGAGGAGAGAGAAAGTACTTCTAGAGAGAGAAGGTACTTCTAGAGAGAGAAAGTACCCTTTTCAGGTGGAAACTCAATTAAAGCATCTCCAATGCACTTGAGTGAGCATAATTAGGGTATGATCCATCTATGTGAGATCATAGTAAACCCTAATTCAAGGGTAATGGCATGCAAATGAGTATTAAATTCTAATTGATGAGAATTAGAGATTTAATTCTTATGACAAGAGTGGGAAAGTATATTCCTTATTTTGTATTACCTTTATCAGTTGTATTAACCATGCAGGTTCTGACATAAAGGTAATCATATCCAAGTATGGATGTTGATGTTATATTCATTCAAGGCATGTTGTTAGCCTTATGAATAAGTAAAGTAACTTGATGCCTTGTCAATGGCATCCCATAATGATAATGGGCTGTGAGAGCCATGAACACCATCAAAGTAATGCTTTAGAGATGACTTGTGATGAGGATAATGAAATGATGACTGATATGAGTTAGGCTTGTTACATTTAGTATTCTTCTTTTATAGTTGTTATGCTACTGTTATTGTTTGAAGAACAATGTATGTTGTTAAAAAGAATACTGAATGTACCTAACTAATCAAGTATAATGTAGAGCCCTGATCATAGATCCATCATTGTCAGAGATTAAGTGATGGTGAAACATGTTTTCTTCAGGGAACTCCTGGAGCACATACTTTTGAGTATGTGGGGTACATGGATGTGTAGAACCTTACATCCTAGTGTAGGAAAGTGATGTAGATGTGTAATCCGTCCATCCTTCACTATATTTCCATACCGTATGAGTGGTAGGTAAACATGAAACCTCCTGATGACGAAGAAAACACAGATATCCGTATCAGTGGAGATAAACATGAAATCTCATGATGACGAAGAGAGTACAGAACGCCACTGTGACTCTAGAATAGCGAAGGACCAGTTTACCCTGGTGATCTATAGTAGTAGAGACATGAGATGTACTACAAGTGATCCTCTTACTGACTGAGGAAAGTGAAGGTCATGAGAATCCGGCTCTCTTAATGACCTATGTATGATACTGATGTGACTTCGCAATGATCAGTTGGAGTATGAGTGGTATACCTCATCTCCACAGGGCATAATATTGTTTGTAAAATATAATCAACCACGTAGTATACTTGTTAGAGATAACTCCAAGTTAGTTGATTGATGTTACACTGTAATAGTGCTTATATTTCTTCATACCTCATAAATGTTGAGTTCTTGGTTATAGCTGTAACTGTTATCTAATACTTTGAAGGCTTTACTGCTTAAGATATTCTTTGATGGTATATTAAAGCTTCTGGCGGAGAGTTATAACTCTCGCTGGGACAATTATGTAAAATTGTCTCACCCCGTAGACTTCAACTTCTTTAGGTGAACGTCGGAGACGAAGGAACCATCCTACAGGTGACCAGTCTCAGCAGCAGCAGCACCAGGAGCAGCAGTAATCTCAGGTGGAGATTTAGTCTGCCATGTGGTGTAGTTAGAGTCAGTCCTATGTGTCCTCTGTACTCTCAGGTCTTGGAGTCTTGTGTTATGTGATCTTGAGATTTTGTATCTTGATGTATATAATTACTCAAGAAGTAATTATCCTGAGATGTAAACAAGTTTATCTCACTTTATGAAAGAAGTCTTTATGGATCCAAGCTCTTGTCTCGAAAAGTTTTAATTTCCCGTGATTTTTGTCTTCAGCTGATTATCAAATCGCTTCCTCTAAGTTTTAATCGTGTTTATGTCATGGTTTGGAGATCAGAGCCCACAATTTGCATCCTTAATAGCTGAGAGTTTTGGTTGCAGATTCACTAATTGTTTGAATTGGTCATCCAAGATCCATTTAGTGTTACCTAGTTGACTATTTCATTTAATTTGTTACCACCCTTGTTGAACTAAAAATCTCTTTCTTGAGTGTTTAAGTTGAAATCAAGGCTATGAGTATAAACTTGTTGATTATGGTTGGTTTGATCTCATTCATCTTTAATTTCATTTGATCTATAGATGAACTTGACAATTCCTTGATTTGTGTTTCTATGTTCTTTTTGCTTTAGGACAAGAAATAGTTCAAGCTTAGGGGGATTTTATGTGCGCATTTCATATCTACTTTTTTCACACTTTCACACACAAATTCAGT
The DNA here is from genome assembly GCA_963693085.1 of Alisma plantago-aquatica. Taxonomy (NCBI): domain Eukaryota; kingdom Viridiplantae; phylum Streptophyta; class Magnoliopsida; order Alismatales; family Alismataceae; genus Alisma; species Alisma plantago-aquatica. The sequence goes on from OY856414.1 coordinate 333,570,677, forward strand.
TCATTTTTCTCTCCATTAGGCCTTTAATCATATTTAATTTTCCATCTTTTTAGTTGTTTTACTCGTTACATGACTGCGATAGTAGGTACACAATAAAGATAGCAAAATGGGGCTAATCCAACCCAAATCCGACCTTAGTTGGATTCCCCATTGATTTGCATTTGATATAGAGTTATCTTGAAGAAATTGAAGAAGACACGCCGTGTCTTTAGTTGTACACGACGTGTAACTTTCCAAGAAGGGCAGTCTTCAACACAAAGCAGAAGACACGACGTGTGTTATTTAACACAATGTGTAATTTTCTAGAGGATTTTGTCTCCAACTGTAGAACAAAGACACAACGTGTCGTTTACCTAGACACCACATCTCTATATATTCAAAAGCTGAGATTCAAAGTCCTGCCAAAGTACATGGTGTGTGTTTATTAACACACAAAGTGTACTGTCTACCTAAATTGTCTTTAGTTACATCTACACGATGTGTATTTTCACTGAAACACTATGTACTCTTTGGGGAGAGCATTCTGCTTGACGGTTACATTGAGCGACACGCCGTGTCCTCCAAAAGATAGGCCGTGTCTTTGTCAGTTTCTACATATTTTGGAAACAACTACCCCTCATTTTAAAGGTGAGACCAGCCATATGGGGTAGTTATCACTCGTCATTTGAAGCACTTGATGACCAGAGAAAGTTGCAAAGCAAGAGAGAGGCAATTTTGGAAAAGGAGAGGTTTCTTGAAAAAAACCTCCATTATTCATCTTTTTCTTCTCCTTTTCTTCTCCCAGGGCGCAACAGAGCTTCTCTACTTTGGAAAAGCTTCTTTATAGGAAAGAAAGTCTAAGTTGGAGAAGATGCAAGGATGGAACTTCATCCTCAAGCTGGAGTTTTACTCTTTCTACTTCACTCTTTGGTTTCATTTAGATTTTCTTCTTTCTAATCATGGAAAACTCTAGAAATTGTGATCTGTGCATGTGTTTCTGCATTATGTATGAGTAGAACTCTCATTCTGGACATGGGAAAATAGCTCCCATGTTGTTACTCATGTGAAATTGTAATTTATGTCTAATGTTAGTTAATTTGCTTCTCCAAAAGTTTCTATGAAGTTTTATTGCTTGTACGCTTGATTAGACATCAAATATGCATGTTTTATGCTTCTTTATGCGATTCGGGAGAATGTACATGGAGTATTGAGTAGATATCTTGGAAACAAACTCTTGATCATTGGAGTGGATTGGGAATGTTGAGGATCTAAGGTTGCGTTCAAATCTAAACATAGACACGGGAGTGCTATGTGAAGATAAGGACCATCTAATGCCACCAGGAGGTGCATGATGATGGCAACCTTGCTTGCAAGTTGATTAGCATGTTTAGTTCCATAGTCACACATGATGTAATAGTATGGAAGTGAAATATTGTGTATAAGATCTCCCAAATATAATCTAAATCCTTAAAATTTAGTTCTTACTTTTTCTATTTAGCTAATCTTGATCAAAACTCAACTATTGTATTCCAATGTAGATTGTTGAAAGTTAGTAATTTTTTATGCCTAGCTATCCTAGCTCCTCGTGGTTCGACCTCAACTACAATTGATCCCATATACTTGCGGGTGATTGATGAGTTGAGATTTTTATTTAAAACTCACTTGCCTTTGGCAATCAATAGAAACCCTTAGGGTTTTTGCCATATTTTGGGCATGGATAATACCTACTTTGTTGATAATATGTATTTTGATCTATGGTTGCAGGTTCTTTAGAAATAAAGAAGATATATCACTTTAGAGAGCACCCACCAAGAGTCCTTCTCGAACTACTCAAGCATTTCTTGATAATAGAGACTTGCTTGATACTTCACCAACTAGGATTACATCATCAACAATGTATATGTGACATAGTATAGGGGCCCTTCAAGACCAATATCTATTTCCAATATCCACTATTAAGTTCCTTTTCGATGTGTTAATTCAATCTTTTAATGCAAAGAACAAAAATATAGGGAGACAATGTACATCTTTATTGGATCCCACTTGTAGCCTTAAAAGTTTTTGTGAGGGTGACATCTTATGCAAACTTTATATTGCCTAAAGTTATTAGCTGAGTTAGGATTCCTATTTGGGAGAGTGTGTCTTGAATGAAGGTCCATTTCATCCCATAGAAGGTTTTCAACAAGGAAATTTATTGGCAAGCTACATTTTCCCATTGATATTGACCCTCATAGAATATATGACTTCCTAGAGTAGGTGTACTTTTTTCCCTGATACTATTCCTATCACAAATTTGCATTTTCCTTTAGAGATCCACCCCAAGAGAAGTGAATTTAGGAATTCAACAATAATCATTGACATGAGCTTAGAGTGAATTTTGTTAGGGAGATTAGCCATAATTGGTTGTATGAGTTAGCTTCATATATCATCTGGATGAGAACCATTATGTAATATGACAATCCAAATAGTATGGGGCCTCCAAATAAGAGAAAGGGTAATTATTTTATATGTGTCAAGATTTTGATATTATTTTGGCAGTAGTGATAACATTCACAAAGAATTTGTTACACTTACATAGAATAAAAGATGAGATTAGTGGAGAAACTTTCTTCCTCCTTCATTTTTGAAGTTAAATAAACATTGTTGGGTATTTTTAACTTCCAAAAAAAATACATTAGAGAATTTGTTGCAAGATTGATATGGAAATTTGTAAGCCATGTAAAACACCCATGGGAACATTTCCCAAAATATACAAGATGAAGGGGGATATCTATATATAATTATTTGTATAAAATAATGTCTTGTAGTCTCTTACATCTTATAGTCTCTAGAGTTGGCATATATTTCTTTGTGGAATTTGTGCTAGAATTCATCCTAGTCCTAAAAATCCCATCTAATGGTAGTAAAAACAATATGAGATACTTCTCGGACAACTAATTTGGTCATTGGTATCCTCAAGATGGGACTTTGAACTTTTTTCTTATACTAATGTTGATTATTTTGTTTGTAGTGTTGATTCTATGAGTATTAGTGGAGCATGTTTTCTCTTTTCAGATTCCCTCATACTAGGTATAGAAAGACACAAAATATTGTTGTAGTATCAACAAACAAATCCAAATTAATGGCTTCTATAGTTTGTTGTACTCGATCTTATGGATGGCATGAATCTTTTTAGAATACAAAATAAATACACCTCATACATTAGCTATTTTGATTGACCAGTACATAAAATTACCAAAGAATCATATATTGCATAGTTTTGCTAAACATAGTAAACTCAAATATCACTTTCATTGTGACCACTGTGAAAAGATCCATTAGTCACAAACATGTGGAAACTGAGAAACAATTCCAAGGATGTATTAACAAAGACATTAGCCTTTTAATCCTATTTTAGTAGGGATAGATTTCTAATTGCTATATTATCATCTTTTATATGATCTGGATTTAGCAATTGCTTAATTTGTTATGTATTTTTTTCTTCTGAAATTATGCACGCATTCACACAACCATTTTAGTAAAATTATTCTTTATATCATTAATTTGTCATTTGTTACTACAGTTATTTTCAAATCCATGCCAATTGTTATGCTTTTACCCATTTTTTGGAATTATTTATTACTTGCTCTTAGATTTCAACTTCTTTGAGTAAATCGTGAAATGAATTTCTATATCCAATATTTATGAGATTTATTTCCTAGAATAATTTAGTTAGCATACATATATTATTTATACTACTAACATTATTCCAAAATCTTGGTACCTAAGTTAAATTGATTTGAGGTCAGTAACTTTTGAACCAAATACAAGTCTAATTGAGAGAGGCGTCAATCCAAGTTCAACCAAGAATGTAACACCCTTGACCTGGGTTATGAGGTAACCCTGGATGTTTTTCCTAAGTAAGATGATTTGAACCTTGTATTAATCTTTTGAAAAGTAATTAAGACTTAAGGAGAGCCCAAGTTTCAAGTTTGAGCATGTTTGAAGGATGTTTGTGTTATATATGATAGTTTTGGTGCAAATTGCAATTTACCCAAAATATGGGGTTGATGTGAAAATTATCACATCTATAATGTCCCTTCTCTCTCTTAGAATCATTTTTAGGAGATAGAAAGGAGGGGGCACCTTGTTTGAGTCTTGGTTGAGTGATAACACTCTTGGTGGTGAAAGAACCAAAGAATGTTGAGTATCTTGAACCCTAGATAAGGTTGTGTCGAGTTATGAAGAGTATATGGGAGTGCCTATTGGTTTAGAAACCATAGAGGAGGTCCCATATCAGTTTACAAACTTTTTGTAAGTATTCATATCGGGCTAAGCACCTTGAGTAGGTGAAGCATATCAGTTTAGGACTTCCTTGCAAAAGTTGTATCGGTTTGCACATAAAGTGATGTTGAGTTGTGATATCTTGTCAAGCAAGATACCCAATGGCTGATATCTCATCCTTGAATTATCCACAAGATTTTTTCATGATGATATAATCATGTATGCATGGAGTTACCATGCATGGACACGTGTCACCTAGTTACATATGGTGATGACACCTCACATATACTCTCTTTCTTGAAACTCAGCTATATAAGACCCTCTTTTCACAAGCAAGTAAACCTTTTGTCTCTTTTACCATCTCCTTCTTGGTGGACGACCCTAGGAGATCAAGGATCAATAGGACGGTCAAGAATCTTGTCTAAGGTGATGCTATGATCATCTTCAACCTTGGAGAATTATGTATCTCGGATCATAATTCTTTCTTTCTTTTCTTCTTCTCCAAGTTTCTAACTATAATACCTTCTTCTTGATGGAGGTGAATTCATAGAAGAGTCTTGGACTTTTATAAGTCATATTCAACCTTGGGAACGTGTATCTTTGAAGCTTGAAGCTCTAGTGGTGATCTTGAGGTGGGTTATATAACTTGAACTCAACTTTATTATTCACCTTCAATCATGCAATACTTGATGATTCCTTTTCAATTTTGACTTTCCTTGATTGAGTGATGATTCTATGAGATCTAATGGATATATGGGGCTGTTGTCCATGAACTAAAGTGTTAATGGATAAAGGGTTGTAGCTTGAATATTATGGAATTTCCTATGCACAAACCGATATTGGTTTGAGAAACCCTAATCTGATACAAGGTTATATGAAGGGAAACTGATACACATGAGTTACTAACTTGTTACCAGTTTGTTACATGTGAAGGACTATCAAACTTATAGCTATTTAGCCTATAATATAAGGCTAAAGATGGGGGCAGACCGATATCTTGAAGTTGAGTGAAGATATGTAGTCAACCCAACATACCCTAACCCTAGCAACTCGATACACCACTAACCCAATACACTACTAGCCCGACAAAAGTGTGATGGAAAACACACCTTGTCCAACACACCTTGGATGATACACCTTATATGACACACCAAGTAGTGGTGAGGTCGATACCTTGATAGGTGAAAGAATAAAAGACTGTTGATGATGGTAAACCCAATATTAGAAAAACCCTAGAGGTCGATATCACTTGGTGTTAGCTAGGGCAACACAATAAATGATGCTATGTCCAATACAAAAAGTGATAGGGTGGCCGATACACAAAGTGATAGGGTTTATGATACCCTAAATATAGGCTAAGATGTTATGCTTAAGTGAGGTGAAAATATTCTGATAAAGTGTGAAGAAGGTATTGCACCAAGGTATGGTGAATGTGAATCACCAAGATATGATTCATGGTCGATATCACTTGAAGCACCTTAAAACTGATATCACCCTAAGCACCTGTAAAACGTTATCACTTTGAAGTGCCATGGCTGACACAAGTGAAGAGCGTCATGTTTGATATATGTCTCTAACTTGACACAAGTGAGAGTGTCTAGGCCAACACAAAGGTTAGTGTGTAGGCCAATACACCTTGACGAGTGTAGGCCGACACATGATGAATATAATCAATTGATACACTATGAAGTAATAAAATGGATACACTTTGATAAGTGTAGGATGATAAATCCAAAAGAGGGTCTACCCAATGTAATAAGTATGTTGAAATTGATATCCTTGTAAGAACGAGAGAGAAACTTATACCACTCATGAGAAAGGTAATAATTCATGTTGATAATCAAGTAATGATAAACGATGAGAGTAATTAAGTATGCTTGAATACTTATGGTAATGATATAATCTCTTATGATGTGAATTAGGTTTTGGTTGTTAAATATGAACTTTGAAAACCCTAATCGACTATAAGGGAAACCCTAACCCTAATTATGAGAGGGTTGCAATTTGAATGATTCTCTTTATATAATGGAGATGATATTTAAATTGATATCTCTTTTATCATAAGATCCTAACCATGCAGGTGTTTTGAGATAATGAATATCCAACTATGTGCTATGGTGATGTGACATTATATAGATTGAATGGGCCTTGTGGTCCATGTGAAAAACTTGTACTACAAGTTTGATGTTATATGGGTTTTATGACCTATAGATGGTTGTTGCCTAGTGAGAGGTGACATTGTTTGATAATGAACCAAGGGGATTGAAACCCCATAGCATGTGATAATGATGAAATGAGATTCTCAATAGTGTGTTTAAAGGATTGAGATCCCAAGATAATTGTGATAAAGTAACAAGTATGTGTTACACTTGTTATGTGATTTCTTGAAGGACACTGTTCTTTGTAGCATTTACGCGTGTGGTATACTTGTAACTTGATTGATGCTAAAAGATGTTGTGATACACCTAAGTTACCAAGTGAAAATAAATTTTAGGTAACCTTAGACATAGATCCATTCAGTGTCATAACTTGTTGGATGGTGAAACAAGTTTAAATCAGAACACAAACTATTGAATATGCGAGGATGCATAGTTAATCATCTTCCTATATTTGTAAGATAATTATGTGATATGGATGGCCATGAGTCAGCCAATCCTTTTCTTAAATAATGTCCATGAGTGAACCAATTCTTTAATAACAATGGCCATGCATGAGCCAATCCTTTTATAAGAATGGCCATGAGTGAGCCAATCCTATTTATCTGAATAGCCATGAGTGAGCTATTCTCTAGCACCATGACCTATACCAAGGTGAGATAGTTGATTAAATAGTTGACTATAGGGCACTATCAACAATTGACTAATATATCTCTACGTTATCTCTCATACTGACCGGGACTAGTGGGTGAGGTCTTGGAGTCTGGATCTCCTTGGACCAAGTATGGCACTATTGGTAGCCCTTCATAGGGGGCGATTGGATTTGGGTGGTATGACTCAGATCCTCAGGGCATAAGTTAGGGCATAAAATAGGATCTAATGTGTGTGATTAAAATAAGCTTGTACTTGAATGTGAGTGTGTGCATTATAAGCTTGAGCACTGTGTGCCAAAGTGTGTGCTCATGAGATTGATTGTTGAAAGATTCAGTTATATGTGTAGCATATTTCTCTTGAGAATGGGATACATAAATATTGAATGAGGCTGTAATTATATTTATATGATATAATGGGTAGTTGTCATACATTTTGTTCATATTCCTTCTAAAGTGATTACTTGATTTACTGTTAAGTCATAGTTATCTGAAATGTTCAGTTATGATAATATTCTGCCATGCTCATAATACATGGTCAGATCTGTTTAGTATATCGTAGCTTTACTTTTTGTTCTAAATAATAATATATCTTTTATAATAATATTGTTGGAAGAGAGTTATATCGTTCCCTGAGACTTTTGTCTCACCCTGTGGGCTCTACAACTTTTTAGGTGGACGTACACGAGGTAGCAGAGATCGTGTAAGATGAGGCAGGAGAACACTAGGAAGAATACCTACAATTTTGAGGTGGTGTGCTGCTAGTTGTGTCTTGTTGTAGATAGAAGTCCTATGTTCGTCCCTATACTCTGAGGTCCTTGAGGGGATAGTCTCCCTATGGTTTCACAATTGATTTGAGATTTTGACTAATATGTTGTTGTTTCTTATAAGTTTACTCATGTACATATGCTGGTGATGACAAACTTGTGTCATATGGAACATGAATGCACCATGTTGTATATATATGACAGGCTTTGGGCCTTCTTGTAAAGTGTTTTCTGGCAATGGCTCTTTATGGAAAATGGTTTTAATTTTTAGTGTTTTTAGTAATCCGCTACTAATGGTTATTTCTGTGTAGTTTTGTGTAATCTCATTGTCTATGTGATAACAAGTGTTACATTTGTTGGTATTAGAGCTATAGGTTCACTGAGTCTATAGGGACATAGATAAGGTGTTGAGTCTCTTCTAGTATCCTCCAATATATCTTATAGTGACTTCTACCTATGCAGAAGAAAGGGTAAAACATAAAGATGTCTAGAGAACATGATGAACATGTTGCTAAGAGCAATGTTGATGCACCAGTATAAGGTGCAAGGGATCAGACAAAAGAGGAACAAGTTCCTGAGAATCCCCAATCTGATCCAGTCATGATAGAGAACCCTTCTTTTCATGCTCTCGTTGGGTAGGTTATGACAATAGTGATGCATATAGTGGACCAGACATTAGCAATACAACCTAGGGCACAAGTCTCTGATGTAGAATTTTTGAGTTCTGGTAAGACCTTTGAATGGGTACGCAGTGTAGGAGCTATAGAATATGCTAGAAAAGCTGACCCAACAAATGCTGATATGTGGCTCAGTGAGTTAGAAAAGGCTTTCAAGATCCTTAGTATCCCAAATGCTGACAAAGTGAAGCATGTTGTGTACCTTTTGAAGGGTAATGCTGGCCACTGGTGGGCCATAGAAGAGGTAAAAAGGAATGATGAAGAGGTTGGTTGGGAGTAATTTCATTGAGAATTCATCAATAAGTACTTTCCACAAACATACTTAGATGAAAATATCTTGTAGTTTGAGAAGACACGACAAGGGATCATGACAGTTAATGAGTATGAGTCTAGGTTAATGGAACTTTTATGATTTTGTCCTCAAATGACTGCTACTGAGTTAGAAAGGATCCGACATTTTGAGAAAGGATTGAATGTTGAGATGTCTACCTCAACAACTGCTTTGGAAAGTAGGGAAAGATTTTTTGCATTTGTGGAATCTGCGAGGAGGATAGAGAGATATGTGATAGGGAAGCATGAGGCAAATATTAAGAAGAGGTCTATACAATCACATGAGCAATTGTTTGGTGGTTCTAAGAAGCCAAAGTTTTCAATACCATTAGTTCAACAAGTATCTAGTGTAGCAAAGTGGTGGTCACTAAGTAAGGGAAGAGGATGGAGTTTACCTCTAGTTGGAGCCTCAAGCTCAGTTTCTAAGACAATGATGGGACCGGTAAGACCATGGTATGGGAGTAAGACATGTTATAAGTGTGGATAGGTTGGGCATACCAGACCGTTTTGTCCACAAAGGCACAATGAGGTGACACAACAACCAAGGCAGAATGGGAAAGGTTCACAAGGACCACAACTCAAAGGAACATGAGGATGTGGATGTGGACATGCATTGTAGATTGGTTCATCTACTTCAGGTAGTAGAGGACGAGGCCGACAGTAGGCAATGACTAGAGTCTATGCATTGAGTCAGCCTAAGACACTAAATGACCCATAAGGGGTAACATGTCAGATAATTTTTTTCCATCCTGACTTATTTTCTCCTTATTCTGCCTGTTAATCATAAGAAAGATAATTTTTGTTGAGTTTACTTTGAATTAATCTTATAGGAACATGAGAAAGATACACTTATAGAACCAGAGATACTAAGTCTTAGAACTTAAAAATAATATAAAACAAAAGTGCATACTACCTAATCTCAGTACTTGAATACCCTGACCAGGTATTCAATTATTGAAGGCAAGGTAAGTATGGGACTCTTAGACTACAATCTTTTTGATTACTCTAATAAAGTAGTCATTTTGATACAATATAAAGAGTATAATGAAATAGGAATTGTGGCAAAAAAATTCCTATCACATTCTAATTGTGATAAGGTGAAACCTGAGTTAATTTCAAACCAACTTATAGACAAAAGAAGATGTTTAATATAAGAATCTTACTTATTCATAAGTAAGTTTACTTTTTTGAGATTCCTTTTGTTGGCTTCATAAAAGTTTAATGAAGAGTTAAAAGAGTAAGTACCTTTCTCTTTTCTCTTCAAATTTCAGGGATAAAATCCTTGTTAGGGGTTGATGACTTGTTACACCCCTGACCTGGGTTATGAGGTAACCCTGGATGATTTTCCTAAGTAATATGATTTGAAATCTTTTGAAAAGTAATTAAGACTTAAGGAGAGCCCAAGTTTCAAATTTGAGCCTGTTTGAAGGTTGTTTGTGTTATATATGATAATTTTATTGCAAATTGCAATCTACCCAAAATTAAGGTTGATGTGTAAATTATCACCTTTAGATTGTCCCTTCTCTCTCTTAGAATCATTTAGAGGATAGATAAAGGAGGGGGAGCCTTGTTTGAGTCTTGGTTGAGTGATACCACTCTTGGTAGTGAAAGAGCCAAAGAATGTTGAGTATCTTGAACCCTAGATAAGGTTGTGTCGAGTTATGAAGAGTATATGGGAGTGCCTATTGGTTTAGAAACCATAGAGGAGGTCCCATATCAGTTTGGGAACTTTTTGGAAGTATTCATATCGTGCTAAGCACCTTGAGTAGGTCAATCATATAGGTTTAGGACTTTCTTGCTACAGTTGTATCGGTTTGCACATAAAGTGATGTTGAGTTGTGATATCTTATCAAGAAAGATACCCAATGGCTGATATCTCATCCTTGAACTATCAACACAAGTTTTTCATGATGAGATAATCATGTATGCATGGATTTACCATGCACTGACACATGTCACCTAGTTACATATGGTGATGACACCTCACATATACTCTCTGTCTTGAAATTCAACTATATAAGGCCGTCTTTTCACAAGCAAGTAAACCTTTTGAATCTTTTACCATCTCCTTCTTGGTGGACGACCCTAGGAGCTCAAGGAGCAAGAGGAAGGTTGAGAATATTGTCTAAGGTGATACCATGATCATCTTCAACCTTGGAGAATTATGTATCTCAAATCATAATTCTTTCTTTCTTTTCTTCTTCTCCAAGTTTCTAACTGTATACCTTCTTTTTATTGGAGGTGAAGCCATAGTTGAGTCTTGGACATTTGATAAGTCATCTTCAACCTTAGGAACGTGGATCTTTGAATCTTGAATCTCTAGTGGTGATCTTGATGCGGGTTATATAACTTGAACTCAACTTTATTATTATTCACCTATAATCATGCAATACTTGACGATTCCTTTTCAATTTTGACTTTCCTTGATTGAATGATGATTCTATGAGATATAGTGGATATATGATGCTATTTTCCATGAAATAAAGTGTTAATGGACGAATGGTTGAATCTTGAAGATGATGGAATCTCCTATGCACAAACCGATAATGGTTTGAGAAACCCTAACCCGATACAAGGTTATATGAAGGGAACCGATATACATGAGTTCCTAACCCATTACCGGTTTGTTACATGTGAAGGACTATCATCCTTACAGCTGTTTAGCCTGTCACCTAAGGTTAAAGATGGGTTCAAGATGATATCTTAGAGTTGAGTGAAGATATGTAGTCAACCCGATATACCCTAACCCTAGAAACCCGACACACCACTAAACTGATACACCTCTAGCAAAATACATGTGTGATGGGTGACACACCTTGGCCAACACACCTTGGCTGACACACCAAGTAGTGGTGAGGCTGATACCTTGATAGGTGTAAGAATATAAGGGTATTGATGATGGTTAACCCGATACTAGAAAAACCCTATAGGTCGATATCACTTGGTGATAGCTAGGGAAACACAATAGATGATTCTATGACCGATACACAAAGTGATAGGGTGGCCGATACCATAAAGAGAGGTCTAGATGTTATGCTTAAGTGAGGTGAAAATATTATGCTAAAGTTTGAAGAAGGTAATGCACCAAGGTATGGTGAAGGTGATACACCAAGATATGATTCATGGCCGACATCACTTGAAGCACCTTAAAATTGATATCACCCTAAGAACTTCTAAAATGATATCATTTTGATGTGCCACGACCGACACAAGTGAAGAGTGTCATGGTCGATATATGTCTCTAACCCGATACAAGTGAGAGTGTCAAGGCCGACACAAAGGTTAGTGTGTAGGCCAATACACCTTGATGAGTGGAGGTTGACACATGATGAATATTATCAATTGAGACACTATGAAGTAATAAGATGGATACACTTTGATAAGTGTAGGCTTATAAATCCTAAAGAGGGTCAAGCCAATGTAATAAGTATGTTGAAATTGATATCCTTGTAAGATTGAGAGAGAAGCTTATACCACTCATACGAGAAAAGTAATAATTCATGCTGATAATCAATTAATGATAATTGATGAGAGTAATTAAGTATGCTTGAATACTTATGGCAATGATATATGCTCTTATGATGTGATGTGACGTCCCCGGATTTTGGCTTCTCCATACCCTATTGGGAATGAGAGGTCAGAATCCAAAAAGATCATCCAATCATATCAGAGAGCGATGTTGAAGCAAAATACGCATACATGAACGTACAACAATAGACATACACCATAACATTCGCAACATTCAATATGAATATTATTACAACATGAATTACAGTTGTATATTGAAAGAGAAATTTTACAAGTCTCTTTCTAATATGATGAAGAAGAACACTCAGCTGGACTTAATTAAACCTGTGAAAGCTTATAATTCTATGTCTTTATCTCACCTTATTTTTGCTGACGATTTGATGATCTTTTTGAAAGCTACTACTAACAATGCTGCTCGTATCAATGAGATTCTGACTAAGTTTGGGGAGATTTCTGGTCTTAGACTGAATGTTAGCAAAAGTGCTGTGTGCTTTAGTAGAAGAGTCAATTCTGAGCCTATCCTTGAGATCCTTGGTATGCAGAGAAAGGATATTAGTGAGCTTAAATATCTGGGCATTCCTATGTTCATGGGCAAATTATCTAAGAAGCATTGTTTTAGTCTTCTTGATAAGTTTAAGAAAAAGTTGGACTCTTGGAAAGCTAAGTTGCTGAGTTTTGCGGGGAGACTGGAGCTTATCAAATCTACTTTGTCATCCTTATATTTACATTGGATAGCTTCTTTTCCTATTCCTTCTTCTGTGGCAGATTCTATTGATAAAATCATTAGGGATTTTCTTTGGGGTCAGTCTGAAAGTAAGAACAATATTCATCTTGTTGCTTGGGACAGAGTTAACTTGCCTTTTTCTGAGGGAGGTTTGGGTATAAGGAGATGTAAGGATGTTATTCGAGCTTGTATCTTAAATAATGCCTGGGACCTAGCTAGAGGAAAAGAGTGTCTGTGGGTGAGATGGATTAATGCAAAGTATTTTAAGAAGGAAACTTTTTGGAATATTGGTCCTTCCCAAAACTTCTCTTGGATGTTTAACAAGCTGGGATCTGTTAAAGATAAGCTCTTGAGTTTTGTAAAGTTCAAGGTAGGCCTCAATTCTCAATTCAAAGTGTGGAAAGTACCTTGGCTAAACGGGAAGTATTTATCTGAGTGTGATGAGAAGCTCAATCCTATTACTACTGGTATTGGATCTGAAGCAAGAGTTGCTTCTATCCTGAGGGGTGATAAATGGCTTATTCCTACTTCTAGAGCAGTTGGGTTGGTCATTAAATGCATTGAAGATGCTGGAGTTAAAGTGTTTGATTGTGATTCTGTTTCCTTTATGGAGAAATCTGATATAAGTTTGGAAGAGATGTGGGAGGTTATTAGGTACAAAGGTACTGAAATATCTTTCTTAAAATGGATGTGGAAGTGTAAAGTCCCTAAAGTTTTTCTTGTTCATGCTTGGAAAGTGTATCTCAATAAACTTCCTACTCAAGATTACTGTAGGATATTGGGGTTAAATGTGGTCTCAAGATGTCATCTATGTAAGGCAGAGTACGAAGATACTTGTCATATCTCTTTTAACTGCAGCTATTCAAAGGAGGTTTGGAATACTTGTGAGGATGGAGGCTTAATTAGTGCCATCCCTGCTGATCTGAATGACTTCAGAAATTTTAGTAAAAATGAAGAACTCATAGCTGGGTTTGTTATTATTTTTTATCTCTGGAATGAGAGGAATAAGAGGGCGCATGAGGTTCTTAATAGGGAATATGAAGTTCTTCTGAAAGTGATTACGAGGACTGTTAATGACATTATTTTTTGATGGGTGTGGTCCCTCCTGTTTTGGACGTCTTGAGCATGTTAAGAGGTTGTTTTCTGATCAGTGAAGGGGCTGGTTTGGCTGCTTCTTTTTGCTCTGATCCTTTACCTTTTGTTTGGAGCTGCTTGGAGATGGTTCTTGGATTGGGTGGTTTCTCTTTTTTCGATATGAAGGCTGATGGAGGGATATGAACTTGTTCCTGATGGTTAGCCTCCTGATCAGTGAAGGGGCTGGTTCAGCTGCTTCCTTTTGCTCGGATCCATTACCTTTTATTTGGAGCTGCTTGGAGATGGTTCTTGGATTGGGTGGTTTCTCTTTTTTCGATATGAAGGCTGATGGAGGGATTTGATTTTGTTCTTTCTGAACTATGCTGGTTCTTCTAGTTGCTTGATGCTTCTACTCTTTCTTTGGATCCTGGTTCGTTGAGGAGGCTGCTCAGTGTAGTGCTTTGAAGCTTCTTTTATCTGAGCAACAATTTTTGTTTCATATCTTCGATCCTTTTTTTCCTTGTATAGTTTTTTTCTTTCCCTCTTCTTCTGTTGTGAAGAAGAGAAGCATTGTACAGACACTATAGAAAAAAATACAAAAAAAGCAACATGAGTTTTTACCGACCAAAAAAAAAAATTTACAAGTCTATGAACATGTATGCTAGCAGGATCTTAGACAATAGGTACAACCTATACAACTTGCTCACATCTTATTCCTTTATCCCATTCTAGCTTTGGACCTAGAAAATACGAGAAACAAAATCATCAACAAAAGTTGGTACGTGGAATTAAAGAGCTATACTATGCTGGCATATTGAAAATACTTAAAAAAAAGAAGGAGAGAAAGAAACATTATTTAATGGCAGAAAATCAGGTAAACCCAAGTTCTTAATCATTTTTCAATGGACATGTATTATTATAGTGGACTTAGCACAAACATATATTATTGGGCCCTATCCCCGCGTACCTTGTACCATTAGGGATCTCCCTACGTACCTTGTACCATTAGGGAGGTGCTAGTCTACATTAATACTTTCCCTCTATAATAGGGAGATTAATGAACCATCAGTAACTAAATTCCATTTTCTTTCTTTAGTATTCTTATTGTTCAAGGCGGAAATGACAATACATATAGATCTACATCCAATAATGTATTTCAAATACACGCAAGCAAGTACATATATTTAACATCCAGCAAATCTAGTCATATAATTATATCCATGTACCTGAGTTCAAATATTCCTCACATATCCATGATCATCTAGAACTTTGTCCATGACCTGATTAAATATAATTCAGCATCATTAATACAAGGTTCATCATTATTAATGGTATTTAGGTTCAATTTAGGATTTAGGTCAAATCTAGGTGTTACTGATCTAAAATGTGTCTCTGGTATTTTTATAGTGATCCAGATGTCATTCTAAGGGTCTGGTTCAGATTTCATATTTTTCTGATGATTTACCTATTTTCTAGAATTAATATGAGGTTAAAAGCATCTAATTCCATTCTAATATCAAAAGACCTAGTATTTGGACATTTCATTAATATCAACGGTTGTATTTAGTATCCAAACTATATTAGTGTTCAAGAGTAATATTTCCAAGTTTTATGGCCACTATATGTTGATTATACTATTACAATAATCTTAAAAGAAGCATCATCTTGTAAATGAAAAATCAACCATAATACCGCTTCAAAGGTCTGATTTAACTTGCTTATAATAAACTAGGCATTTTTCTGAGTCCAGGGACATTTTGGGGGGATTTATTTGATACTGGTTCTATTTATAGTGCATTTTCTAAGATGAGATCTATTTCTGGAATATCAAAAGAGATTTACCTTGTCTGTAATTTCTATGGCCGTCAAATTGTAGGACGGAGACCTTAGATCTCGCCATGTGGGCCTTGCGAGAAATCCACCAGTGTTGACTTGATGAGCCAGTTGGCTTTCTGTCTAGACCGCTTGTTTTAGCTGGTGAGCCGGCTGGTTTGAGGGTGTTCTGGACGGCTTCGCCCTCACGAAAAAGATACGACTCCTGCTCCTGCGTGAGGTCCCATCCTCCGACCTGGGCACCACCACAAACAAGTCCTCATGTGAGGAATCATGTCCGCAAGAGAAGTACTTGTCTCCCAAGCTAATAGGTCTGGCTCCTCCTCTCTTCTCGATCTGCCCTGACTGGGCTTCCTCTAGTTGGAGCGTGAAGCCGCCGGCTCCGTTCTCTATTTGGGTGCCGCCTGTGCTGTTCTCCGGTGTGAGTGCAGCCCCAAATATGCTTGGGCTCCGGTGGCCAGAGAGGGTTCCTCACTGATGCCTTACTTCCTCAACTTGATGCCCCGCTGCGTCCTTCCCTAGGACTCCCCTAGGCGCCACCGCAAGGGAAAGATCTGGCGGGCTTTTGAACGAGTGCTCAACTCCAGACTAGGGCGATGGCTACCGAATCTCCTTCATGGTGGTGGTGGAATCGTTATGAATGGAAGCCTGTAGTCGACCTGTGAGGCCCCTTCAATCTGGTTGGCGGTCATGGCACCACCGCAAGGAAGGGAGAGGAGGGGTAATGGATTCTAGACCACCTGGCGACCAGATCCCCCACCTCATTGTGAGGTGCTCTGTTTTCTCTACAAAACAGAGCTTTTCTCACCTGCTGTGCGGCAAGGAAGCGGCGAGTGTGGTGCCCCTAGGCGATGTGCAGTCAAGCTTCAGGGTAATAGATCTCGTGGATGACTGGGATGGTGGCAGTGGCGGTGAAACATGGTGGTATTGGTGGAAGTGGGTCTAAGATTTTCCTCGCCACACCCTTAGCTACTTTCCCAAGGTCATGAGCACCTTCAAGGGACCTTCATGGAATTGATGCAGGCGCTGAAGGTTGCAGAATCATTTTTTTGAGGATGATCTACAACTGCATCTTCCTCCTCTGGTCTAGTGGGATCGCAGGTCATGTGACTGAAGAAACTACAACCTACTGGCCATGTGAATACATCCAGTGTCAACTCTGGTGGTGGGCTTGTCTCTGCTGTAAAAAGCAATGGAGAAGGGAGGGTGTAGAACACAGCTAAACTCCCTCATCTATCATCCACATCCTATGATAGAGGGGCTGTTGGAAGGATCCGAGCCTGGCGAGGCTAGTGGTTTGCTCCAGGTCTAGATATTTTTCCCCTTACCTCAGATGCATGCATAGGGGACCAAGTCTCCCGAGTACCAGCTAATCCGTAAGAAACGGAGGTAGGTGATGACTGTTTCATCTCAGATCTGGGTGTAACCTATCCCATCCGCTAACATGTGCCCCACGATCCTTACTAACAGACTGGTTGTTCCTTGCACATCAGATAAAAACCCCAAGAAAATCGTTGATTTCATATAATATTTGTAAAATATACTCCCTATGTATCCGAAATTTCCAAGGATAATAATTCTCACATAGTAAGTCAAGATGGCAAGAAATCCTAGCATAACCTTAGAAACACTTAATCTAACTCATGACCACAAGGAATTCCATACACATATATATTTATTAGTTGAACTCATTTCAGTATCATACTCACCAATCACATCTTTAATCCTACTATTTAATATGAAAGTGTTTCGAAATCAAATTACCAATTCCTTAACTAAGATCAGCCACCTATAGGACACTCATGGTTCTCAAATATCATACTGGATATCAAAACCGTAAAATCGAGGTCATCACATTCACCCCACCTTATAAGGAATTCCGTCCCCGAAATTCAACTAATATAATGCTCACAATGAAATCAAGGAGTTGTGAATGCCTCTAGGCTACCACTTTTAAGTGTTAATATATCATTATTTTACATTCACCTAAAGTTGTCATCTTAGGATGTTTAAGCATGTAGGGTGTACCCATGCCACCTTAAGCATCATTTTTTTTAGGATTTGTAGAATCACATAGTGTCTTCGTCACCACAAGGCATTCTAGTATTTGAGGATTTATATCCCCACAGTCCCTTAAGGATAAGGGTTTGTTTTCTCATAAGAAGTCAAGGAGGTATTACTAAAGGTTACATCTTTCACCCTACTCACCTATGTAAGGTGATGTCAAGATCTCACATTTTTAGTTACTAGAATTATCATGTTTATAGCATTAATGTGGTTTATGATAAACATCATACTAGGATTTCATCGTTGAAGAAAGGATTGCTTATCATACTTAAATATTAGGGTTTCACCCTATTCAACAAGTTATCCTCAATAAGAAGCTTAGATTTAGAAGAATTGATCCTAGGTACTATATTATGTGATTATTAATCTATGAGCCAAATATATCTTTTTTTGGCTCATGATTTCAAACTTATATCATTCATGCATGATATAGAGAGAAAGAGAATATACTAAACCAATTTTATCATACATTCAAAATTGGATATCACATGTATGATATAGGGAGGAAATATAGACAATATTAGGCCACACTTACACGAGCGACTCTTCATAAATAAATCATCTATATAGATCAAGTGAGGTTTCTAGCATCATATATATATAGAGAAAGAGAAGTGGAAGGAACAACATTTATGAGTATCTTATGCACAAAGCATTTCACTCTTAGAACCAGAGTTCATATATATATAACCTCACTTGCAGCTAATGATGAGATTCAGACACATATGTCACTCAAGCTAGGACCTAACTCAACCAAAAGATTGACTTTCTCATCATGAGTTTCTACCCATCATTCTTTTTACCCAACTCTCACATATATGATTGAATCATGCAAAAGAACTCAACTCATCTACTCAGGAGTAACCCAACTTAGGACACATCAT
This sequence comes from Alisma plantago-aquatica, assembly GCA_963693085.1. Taxonomy (NCBI): domain Eukaryota; kingdom Viridiplantae; phylum Streptophyta; class Magnoliopsida; order Alismatales; family Alismataceae; genus Alisma; species Alisma plantago-aquatica. Next base: position 333,589,609 of record OY856414.1, read on the forward strand.
TTCACATATAGCATATTTTCCATATATTGTAGGGTAGGTCCTATGACCCTCTCCTTGTGGGTCTCACTCTCTCTGGAGTTCACCACATATCTTGTCCTAACCCTGGAAGTCCCCCTTTGTAAAAGAGCTTGAGGCTCATGCATATTCAACATTATCTTAACTTATCTCATCTTAAGTAAGAAAAGGGAATGTACTTTCATCATCAAGTCACATCTTAGAATCTTTAAAGTTGGATTCATATCATATACAAGCAACTTATATCACTAAAGGTAGAACTTAGATAAGACCGTCCATGCTTGTCAACTATCATTTTATCATCTACTCTATGTATCACATATCTTGATAAGGCTCTAGACATCTATTCTAGATATACTCTCTCTTCTAGACTGATGTCACCCCCTTTCACTTAGGTTGCATGAACACTAACTACTCTCCAGTGTGAGGGACACATTTTCATATTTACATATATATAATAAAATATTATATAGTTTTTCTCCGAGAAGACGGACGTCAGAGAAAACTGTCGATGCTCGAGCCGATTGGAAAACAAAACCAAATCAGCAAAATCGAGTGTCCCACACACAAAAGATAGTCTAGTACTATGCCACCTAGTGAAATGGTGAGAACAAGATGTAGACTAGTGTAGCTACCCCATACATATGAGCTCTATATGGAAAGGGTCTCACACACTTGTCTAAACCTAGTTCTCGAACATTTGGGTTCTAACCTAGAGGCTAGGTCAAACCTTATTCCTATATCACATCTTACTAAGTTTCTAGGTTTTAAAGTGAAAAGTGAGATTTTTTTTGTTTCATGGTGAGCAATTGTCAGGTGTAGCTATTGTTCATGCTCTGATACCAACTGTGACGTCCCCGGATTTTGGCTTCTCCATACCCTATTGGGAATGAGAGGTCAGAATCCGAAAACATCATCCAATCATATCAGAGAGTGATGCGGAAGCAAAATACACATACATGAACGTACAACAATAAACATACACCATAACATTCGCAACATTCAACATGAATATTATTACAACATGAATTACATATGTATATTTAAAGAGAAATTTTACAAGTCTATGAACATGTATGCTAGCAGGATCTTATACAATAGGTGCAACCTATACAACTTGCTCACATCTTATTCCTTTATCCCATTCTAGCTTTGGACCTAGAAAATACGAGAAACAAAATCATCAACAAAAGTTGGTACGTGGAATTAAAGAGCTATACTATGCTGGCATATTAAAAATACTTAAAAAAAAGAAGAAGGAGAGAAAGAAACATTATTTAATGGCAGAAAATCAGGTAAACCCAAGTTCTTAATCATTTTTCAATGGACATGTATTACTATGGTGGACTTAGCACAAACATATATTATTGGGCCCTATCCCCGCGTACCTTGTACCATTAGGGATCTCCCTACGTACCTTGTACCATTAGGGAGGTGCTAGTCTACATTAATACTTTCCCTCTATAATAGGGAGATTAATGAACCATCAATAACTACATTCCATTTTCTTTCTTTAGTATTCTTATTGTTCAAGGCGGAAATGACAATACATATAGATCTACATCCAACAATGTATTTCAAATACAAGCAAGCAAGTACATATATTTAACATCCAGCAAATCTAGTCATATAATTATATCCATGTACCTGAGTTCAAATATTCCTCACATATCCTTGATCATCTAGAACTTTGTCCATGACCTGATTAAATATAATTGAGCATCATTAATACAAGGTTCATCATTATTAATGGTATTTAGGTTCAATTTAGGATTTAGGTCAAATCTAGGTGTTACTGATCTAAAATGTGTCTCTGGTATTTTTATAGTGATCCAGATGTCATTCTAAGGGTCTGGTTCAGATTTCATATTTTTCTAATGATTTACCTATTTTCTAGAATTAATATGAGGTTAAAAGCATCTAATTCCATTCTAATATCAAAAGACCTAGTATTTGGACATTTCATTAATATCAACGGTTGTATTTAGTATCCAAACTATATTAGTGTTCAAGAGTAATATTTCCAAGTTTTATGGCCACTATATGTTGATTATACTATTCCAATAATCTTAAAAGAAGCATCATCTTGTAAATGAAAAATCAATCATAATACCGCTTCAAAGGTCTGATTTAACTTGCTTATAATAAACTAGGCATTTTTCTGAGTCCAGGGACATTTTGGGGGGATTTATTTGATACTGGTTCTATTTATAGTGCATTTTCTAAGATGAGATCTATTTCTGGAATATCAAAAGAGATTTACCTTGTCTGTAATTTCTATGGCCGTCAGATTGTAGGACAGAGACCTTAGATCTCGCCATGTGGGCCTTGCGAGAAATCCACCAGTGTTGACTTGATGAGCCAGTTGGCTTTCTGTCTAGACCTCTTGCTTTAGCTGGTGAGACGGCTGGTTTGAGGGTGTTCTGGACGGCTTCGCCCTCACGAAAAAGATACGACTCCTGCTCCTGCGTGAGGTCCCATCCTCCGACCTGGGCGCCACCACAAACAAGTCCTCAGGTGAGGAATCATGTCCGCAAGAGAAGTACTTGTCTCCCAAGGTAATAGGTCTGGCTCCTCCTCTCTTCCCGATCTTCCCTGACCGGGCTTCCCCTAGTTGGAGCGTGAAGCCGCCAGCTCCGTTCTCTATTTGGGCGCCGCCTGTGCTGTTCTCCGGTGTGAGTGCAGCCCCACATATGCTTGGGCTCCGGTGGCCAGAGAGGGTTCCTCACTGATGCCTTACTTCCTTGACCTGACGCCCCGCTACGTCCTTCCCTAGGACTCCCCTAGGCGCCTCCGCAAGGGAAAGATCCGGCGGGCTTTTGAATGAGTGCTCAACTCCAGACTAGGGTGATGGCTACCGAATCTCCTTCATGGTGGTGGTGGAATCGTTCTGAATGGAATCCTGTAGTCGACCTGTGAGGCCCTTCAATCTGGTTGGCAGTCATGGTACCACCGCAAGGAAGGGAGAGGAGGGGTAATGGATTCTAGACCACCTGGCGACCGGATCCCCCACCTCATTGTGAGGTGCTCTGTTTTCTCTGCAAAATAGAGCTTTTCTCACCTGCTGTGCGGCAAGGAAGCGGCGAGTGTGGTGCCCCTAGGCGATGTGCAGTCAAGCTTCAGGGGACTAGATCTCGTGGATGACTGGGATGGTGGCTGCGGAGGTGAAACATGGTGGTACTGGTGGAAGTGGGTCTAAGATTTTCCTCGCCGCACCCTTATCTACTTTCCCAAGGTCATGAGCACCTTCAAGGGACCTTCGTGGAATTGATGCAGGCGCTGAAGGTTGTAGAATCATTTTTTTGAGGATGATCTACAACTGCATCTTCCTCCTCTGGTCTAGTGGGATCGCAGGTCATGTGACTGAAGAAACTACAACCTACTGGCCATGTGAATACATCCAGTGTCAACTCTGGTGGTGGGCTTGTCTCTGCTGTAAAAAGCAATGGAGAAGGGAGGGTGTAGAACACAGCTAAACTCCCTCATCTATCATCCACGTCCTATGATAGAGGGGCTGTTGGAAGGATCCGAGCCTGGCGGGGCTAGTGGTTTGCTCTAGGTCTAGATATTTTTCCCCTTACCTCAGATGCATGCATAGGGGACCAAGTCTCCTGAGTACCAGCTAATCCGTAAGAAACGGAGGTAGGTGACGACTGTTTCATCTCAGATCTAGGTGTAACCTATCCCATCCGCTAACATCTGCCCCACAATCCTTACTAACAGACTGGTTGTTCCTTGCACATCAGATAAAAACCCCAGAAAATTGTTGATTTCATATAATATCTGTATGAGATATTCCCTATGTATCCAAAATTTCCAAGGATAATAATTCTCACATAGTAAGTCAAGATGGCATGAAATCCTAGCATAACCTTAGAAACACTTAATCTAACTCATGACCACAAGGAATTCCATACACATATATATTTATTAGTTGAACTCATTTCAATATCATACTCACCAATCACATCTTTAATCCTACTATTTAATGTGAAAGTGTTTCGAAATCAAATTACCAATTCCTCAACTAAGCTCAGCCACCTATAGGACACTCATGGTTCTCAAATATCACACTGGATATCAAAACCCTAAAATCGAGGTCATCACATGTGAACTAGGATTTGGTTGTTAAATATGAACTTGAAAACCCTAATCGACTACAAGGGAAACCCTAACCCTAATTATGAGAGGGTTGCAATTTGAATGATTCTCTTTATAGCATGGTGATGATATTTAAATCAACATCTCTTTTATCATAAGAACATAACAATGCAAGTGTTTTGAGATAATGATCATAGACAACTATGGGCTATGGTGGTGAGATTATATAGATTGAATGGGTCTTGTGGGCCATGTGAAATACTTATACTACAAGTATGATGTTATATGGGTCTTATGACCTAGAGATTGTTGTTGCCTAGTGAGAGGTGACATTGTTCGATAATGAACTAAGGGGATTGAAACCCCATAGCATGTGATAATGATGATATGAGATTCTCAGTAGTATGTTTAACAGATTGAGATCCCAGGATAATTGTGATAAAGTAACAAGTATGTGTTACAGTTGTTATGTGATTTCTTATAGGATGTATTACACTGTTATTTGTAGAATTTACCTATGTGGTATACTTGTAACTTGATTGATGCTAAAAGATGTTGTGATGCACCTAAGTTACCAAGTGAAACTAAAATTTTAGGTTGCCCTGGCCATAGATCCATTAAGTGTTAGAACTTGATGGATGGTGAAACGAGTTTAACTTGGAACACACATTATTGAATATGTGAGGATGCATAGTTAATCATCTTCCTGAATCTATAAAATAATTATGTGATATGGATGGCCATGAGTGAGCTAATCCTTTTCTTAAATAATGGCCATGAGTGAGCCAATTCTTTTATAGCAATGTCCATGCGTGAGACAATCCTTTTATAAGAATGGCCATGAGTGAGCCAATTCTATTTATCTGAATAGTCATGAGTGAGATATTGTCTAGCACCGTGACCTGTTAAACAATCATAGAAGGATTCATTAAAAAATTCCTTTATTAAATCAATATGCAAGGAATATAGATATGATTAACCCTCATCATATTCATAATGTACATGTTTAGCATATGAAAGTATCCACCATGTGGCTATGATAACCACCAATTAACATATTAAGATTAGGATCATATCAAGGAGTTTATTTCACCATAATTCCATCATATAAGAATGTTAAATATGAATACTCATCTTTATCTATTTGCATTAGAGTTAGGTTCAACAAGATAAGTTATATTAATTTTACTAATAACCACTTATACCCAAATCCTAACTCACGACATCCCCATTGGATCATGGATACATAAGGTGAAGCATCACCATCACATTACATAATATTCTCAAGTATGAACCCACACATAAATCAAGGTGTAACCATTGGGTTATGCCATACTAGGTTTCAACAACAATAAGAGAGTACTCCATGATTGTATTAGTCATTCAAGGACTATTCCTACCCAATTACCACCATTTAGTTATATTAAAACTAGGTATAACAAGATATAATTCATTAGGGTTACCCATTAATTCATTATGGTGATTATAAATCATAATCATATGAGGGCAAGGGTAATACTACAAGTTTAAGATATTGAACCATCAAATTCTCATCATCATAATCATAACATTACACTGCATGCTTCACCCAAAACGATAGGAATATTGATGCATCAACTTCTAACCATTACATGTTGAAAATATAAAGCCATTGGTCATTTAAATAAGTAAACATCTTGAACAAACCACCTATGAAGTCATTGAGTCGTGCTCTAGAAACAATCACCATTTACCCTAGATGTCCCTTGATTAACAACATAAAAAGTTCCATTGAGAGTAGGGTAAAACCCACAAGCGACTGTTTATTTAAAATAAGCTGTCAGTAAATGAGATTCTTAAGTTGATCTCCTAAATGAAACCATTTAAATCACTTTATCAAGACCAACATATTACATTTAGGAATCATTTAAATTTATTGGATGAAGAAACATTAGATCTTAACCATTAGGTCAAGTTCATATATTAAAACCATCAATTGGAGTATAGGTCCGACCATTGCATCAAATGACCCAAGAAACCATTGATTTAAGGCTTAATTGATGCTAAAACTACATGATTAACTGACCATAGGTTGTGGAGACCTGAACCACAATCAATAGTGACCATTAAGTCACCATAGGTTGTTAGATCAGCACTATATTCATTAATCACCATCGAATATCAAACTAATATCACCATTGATTGATAGCATCATTAGGGTACTTAGTTGTTAATCACTAAGATTCTAATTAGGCCAACACCTGACCTAAGGGGTGAAAGTCAGTTGTCACCCTTTGTCACCACCATCAGTTGTCATGAAGACAACACCATCAATTGTTGCAATGGTACAACCATTGAGTCATGTGTTTATAGAAGAAATCAACTTTAAACCCTAAAATTGACTATTGGTTGATAGGTGTTTAGCACCATCGGTTGTCAAACCAACCTGATCAAAGTCATATTATACCTTAGGAATAATGTACATATGATCACAGGTTCATCTAGAACTGAAATCAGAATAGGGAACATTATAAAAATTGAAATCCAAGTCAAGCATATCTTTTTAGTGCAGGGATCATCATTTAAAAGCAAGAACATGAGCTAGCAAGCTTATGGTAAGATAAATGTGGAGAAAGTTATAAAACTTGCCTCTAATTAGAAGATAAACTCCCAAATAGAAGAAAAGATGAGAAGGTAGGGTAGAAAATCCAAGAATAAGCTGTGAACTCATCCATGTAGCACCTTTCTTCATCAAATGAGCAAACCCTAAACATAAGGAACAAGAAAGGTAGGGTTTTAGAGATTTAGAACAATTTCTACCATGTAACAACAAGGTTTCGACCTGGAGAAAGGTAGGAGGAAGGATAAAAAGGAAATAAATGGAGGAAAGAAGGGGATTCTTACTCTTTTAAGTCTAGATCACTATATGGAAGCTTTTTAAACCCTAAAAGGAAGTCAATTGCAACCCTAAAGCTTTTTCCCCAAGAAGATCCCCACTTTCTTCTTCCTTGGACAGGAAATTCATAGAAGAATAGAAGGATAATAAGGTTTTTAGGAGGAGGGAAGTGGTGGAGTGAAAATTTCTCGTTTGGGTGCTTAGGGATAAGTATCTAAAACTTTAAGATAAAGAAAAAAAATGTCGAAGTTCTAGTATCTTTCCAAGTATCCATGGCCTTAAACTATTAAGAATATACAAGCACACACACAAGTAGATCCCCCACCGTCCATATATACCTTCTTAACTCTACTTTTTCGAATTTCCAAGCCAATCAAATAATTCATCAGTTGATAGCTACTAAAGGTAGCTCATCCATGAAGGCGTAAACCCTAAAATACCCTTGAGGAAAACACCTTCAAACCATGGCTCAAATAGGATCCCCATGGATCAAAAAGCTCAAGAATGATAATATAACATATAAGGAAGATAATGTATGTGAAAAATTGCAAATAAAACCCCTCGATTGGGTAAATTGTAGAAAATCCCAAAATCGGCATACAATTGCATAACTTACTCAAACAGTGTCCAAATTGGACCAAATTTGAAACTTAAGCTTGTATTATGATTTAAAATCATATCACAAGGTTATATTAGTGTTATAAGAATTCAATTATGATAATTAATCTTGTTCAACACTTTAAGCAACATTACATGTCTCACAACCATAAACCCCTAACATGGATTTCGCCCCCGATATCCAAGATAAACAAAGATGGATACTTCTCATGCACCTCATCCCAAATATTCCACATGGTAACTTTCATATCATGATGATGTCACATTATTCTAATAGAAGTCATATTCTTCTCCCTTAACTTCTGCATGTGTAACCTTGGTTCATCATAGGAACTGTTGTACCACATGTACAGGTATGGTAGTACCTTTAAACTTTAGGACTCAATTGTCATATTGAACTATTATATATGTTGTATCACACATCACTCAGAGGTCATACTCACTGTATCTTACCAAACATATAACATAAGGTATCTCTTATCATATGCAACTTTACAAGGTTTCATCTCAATGCTACTTTAATGGTTCTTGTAATTAACAACTCAATCAACCATGTAGGCATCCCCTAACTTTTAAGAACTATGAGGAATATGTTTTTAGAGGATTCTCCAATCATCTCAATGGTGGACTGACCATGTATTTGGTTGAAGAATCATACATTTTTCTGTAACCGTTAACAAATATAACTTCTTGATTGACCTTGTTAGGAGTAGAACAATGACATTGTCTTAATCTTATCAGGATTCCCACAACACACTTAATAGAGATATCATAACTCCAAGAGGATACTTTAGTCAACCCCAACTCATTCCTTTTAGACTTGTCACACATAAGTACAGTTGCTTCATTATTCTTAAGGTTTAACAAAGATATTGACCATGTTACTGACCATCTCTTGAATACTTTGAGATGTCATCATTCAAATCTTGCTACAACTTGTAAGACATGACCTGAACACTCTTTTCCTCCTATTCACAAATTCTATTGGTACATTGGTTAGTCTAAAGGACATAATACTAAACTCATCACTTTCATGTAACTTATGTCATCCACTCTAACTCTTATGCATTGATATTTGATCCTAGGTTTATCTTAAAGGAACACGGTAGCACATGTCTACTGATCAACAAACCATCTATCCTTGATAGTGGTCTTTCCCAGCTATTCCTGAACCATACACAACATTATAGAATCACTTTTGCTTTACCTTCCAAACAACATTTAGAGGGTCATCATCAACTCTCTCTCTCTCTAAGGGAGAGGAAAACTTGGAATGTACATTTAATAAACATCTCCAACCTTCACATACTTCCCATATTGTTGATACATCTTGGATACTAGGATTCATTACCTTGGTATCCACCTCATGTTCTATAAGGAACTCACGTCCTTATCTCATCTACTTTTACCAACATAATCAAATATTAAGACATATAAGAGGAGTCTTCCTAATTATTGGAAGGCTCAAAAGCATACTCATCACAGACTTTATGATCTTGGAACAATAGTCCAAGCAACCTTCTTCTATAATAAGCCAACCAACCTCATGTTTACAATGAATCCACACATACCAAGTGGCAATGATCCACTTGAAAGATGTGTTGTAGAAAGGAAAGACACAAAGGAAAACACACTTTCCACATTATAGCCGCATTGTTCAAGGGTTACTAGCAAAAAGGTAACCAATTCTATTTTCATTATGCAGGTTACAACTTCTTATGTATCATTTTACCTTTTTCATTTTGGGTTCCTTGCCATTAGGATAGGAATCATCATGATTAACATATCTCATTACTTCTTCCTTGATGACTATTTATGTAGCATCCCTGACCTGGGTTATGTTTCAACCCTGATGTTTTGCTTAATAAACTTGATTATATGCTTGCTCTTATCTTTTGAAAAGTAATTAAGGCTCAAGAGGAACTTATGTTTCAATTTTAGTCCTTTTTGAATAATGTTGAAGCAATGTTTGCTTATTTTGGACTAAAGTGCAATTTACCCAATTTGAGGGGTTATCTTGCAAATGTTACTTGATAAATGTTCCTCAAGTGTTTTAGCATCACAATAATGAAAATGATGAAGAGGTATGGCTTGTGAAAGCCTGAATAACAAGAAAGCTCTTGTTGAGCAATGTTTGTGCATTAAAACCTAGTTTTGGTGTAAAGTACAATTTACCCAAAACCTAGGGTTCAATATGCAAAATATCACTTTTAGAGGGTCCCTAATTATTCTTGGTATCATTTAGAGGCAAGAAAATAAGAGGGGCACCTCATTTGAATTACTTTGGAGGAGAGAGAATCTTGATATTAAAATAATCAAGATTTAAGCATAATTAGAACTTTACTTCAATTTAATGTAAAAATAAATATATTAATTGAAGAGCCCTTCAACCAAAAGGTGAGGGATAATTTTGCAAAATAATGGACGACCATGTGCGTTGCAAAGGCATGAAAATATCTAAAAGAAATGGATAACTCACTCACATTATTAAAAGGAAAAGAATTATCCACTAACTTTAGGATATTATTATTAAAAGGGTTAAGGTGCTTAATTTGTTTTTCTCTAAATCGTGGATAATTGTGAGGAATAAGAGGCAAGGAAGATAGCTTCGTATCTAAGGAAGAGAAGGGGGCAAATGGCAAGGAAATGGAGGAGTCATTCCCTACTTTCTCTCTCTTAAATGAATTTTCAATAAAATTCATATATATGCTCCTTTATCCATGAGTTGAAAGGGTAATTTCGAATCCACTTTCACTTTTTGCTTGAAAAATGACCAAGGGAGCTTTGTAGGATCAGGAGGACGACCCCAAACCTGTTGGTAAGCTCCATGAACTCTTTTCACCTTGATTCCATGGTGGAAATCGAAAATCAATGCATGATTTCTTCTTATCTCCATTCCATCTTCAATTCTAGCCATTCCTTTTCACTCAAAGCTTAAGGAAGAGCTTGGGATAGTGGAAGGTGTTTCTTTCACCATTAAAGACGTGGAGGTTGAAGCTTTGAAGCTCAATTGAAGGTGGGTTATATAACTTGAACCCTTGAACTTTGTTATTGATTCCCTATCTTTATTAATTGTTGATTCCTTCTTTATTCACGGAATTTTATTTGAATGATTGATGAAATCAGCATGGAAATTACAGAAAGTTTCGTGGGTTTTTATCTTGAAGATTATGATGTCATCACAAGAACACACCTCAATTAATATCCTAGGCAAACGGTTTCAAAATTTGAGACCAATCGATTTCAATGAAATTGGCCAAACAATTTCATCAAACCGTTTGAAACCAAATAGTTTCAAACCGTTTGGAGTGGTTAACCGTTTCCAATGGTTGACCATTTGAGGAAATATGCTGATGTAATTGGATATTGATCCAATGGTTTCAATTGGTTTGATCTCAATGGTTTCAATTGTGAATGATCCCTCAAATGCAAACCATAATCGGGTTGAGTGTTGAATCTTAAAGTAATTGAATCTATTTTTGGGTTGACTAACCCAAACAGTCTCAAGACCGTTTGGAGGTCAACCAAGATAGTTTGGAAGTTTATGATGAAGTATGATTAGATGGTTGAAGATCCAGTGATATCAAATTGAAATACAATAAATAGCTCAATTGATGATCGATTCAATGATGCAAACCTTAATTGAATTTCACAAATATCAATGATGGGATGGGTCAAATGACCTCAAGACCATTTGGAGGTCATCCAAACGACCTCAAGACCATTTGAGGTCAGGTCATGTCATGGTTTGATGATGATCCAATGATTTCAATTGAATTAGTTCCACAATGTCAACCATCGATGGTTCCTCGATTTCAAAACCCTAATTGATGGTTTCTTGATTATAAACCCTAGTTCAATTGGGTTCAAAACCCTAAATGAAGATCCAATTGAAGGGTGATTCAATGGTTCAATTGAAGAATAAATCAGTAGTTCAATTGATAGATGGTTTAATGATTGAAACCCTAAATTGGTAAAGTGATGGAAGACCTTTTTGGTCCATTCATTTTTGAGAGAGTTTGGACCAAACGGTCTTAAGTCAAACGGTCTTAAGAACGTTTGAGTCCAAACGGTCTCAAGACCATTTGGGACCAAACAGTCTCAAACCGTTTGGAGACCCAAGTGGTTTCAAGTGTGAATTGTCCATACGGTTTCATTATTGTTTTGCTTAAATGATTTCAAATCGTTTAGAGCATCAATGGTCAAGAACATTTGGGTGTTTCAATGTGATTAAGTCAATTGGAAACCCAAGGTGATGAAAGATAAAATGACCCTATGATTGTTACTGATTTATGTCAAAGATAATCACTAGGGTTGTACCTTTAAGGTACTAAGTGATTGGTAACCCTAGATGAGTTAATCCTTGAAGCTTAAGTAAGCAATATTTCAATACACTATGTCAACCCTAATTGAATGTATTTAATTAAAGGATTGGTTGACATAATCTATCCAATTTTGACATAGTAAACATCCTTGAGAGGATGAGAGAGAGAGGAATCCATACATGTAGGATAATCATGTAATGGATAAGCCTCAACACCTTCAATATGAATAAACTAAGAATTTAGGGTATGATCCTTGATGAAGAGATCATGAAACCCTATTGAAGAAGATTGATGATCTTTAACCTTAATTTAGGGCAATGCTAGGTGTAACCCTAATCTAGGATAAGGATGAAACCCTAGTTGAGGGTGATTCCATGAGAAACCCTAATTGAGGGTGATTCCATGAGAAACCCTAATTGAGGATGATTCCATGAGAAACCCTAATTGAGGGTGATGCCATGTGAAACCCTAATTGAGAGTGATGCCATGTGAAACCCTATGCAATGGTATGATGAGGATCCCTATTACAGGGTGAAAGTATGTGAAACTCTAATTTTGAGTTATAATACATGAAGGCTTAATCTTGGGCAATATGATGATAAACCATAATCCTAATTACTGGGTAATGGTATGAGAGAACCCTAATGATAAAATAGTGGGTAACGCCTTATAAAGGTGAAATATCTCAAATGGTTGATCATAGGCAACCTTATAGTAAGCAATGCCTTAACCTGAAATGAGTCCATATCATTGAAGATAGTTGGACCATTCTTGTGTGTGACCTATGCACTTCATGGTAAAAGTGATAGGTTAGTGGATGAAAGTATTAAGATGGGAAATACCTTAATCCAAGATAAGTTGATAACTTAAGTAAGTTGGAAGTGATGAGGAAAGTGATACATCAAGATATGGTAGATATCACTTTTAGCATTCCAGGGTTGATATACCTTGATGCACCTCAAATCCAATAGACTTGGATAAGAAACACATGAAGTGTGTTATGTAATTGTTACAATGAAATGAAATGAGTTTGATATACTTTGATAAGTATAAGCTAATATACCTTGAGAATGGGGTTAAGCCAAACTAATGAGTATGATGTAATCATACCATGATAAGGATGAGAAATGAACTCATACCTTGTATTGATATTCATTTAATGATAAATGTTAAGAGTAATAAACATGATTGAATACTCGAGATGTTAATGGATGCTCCTAGAGGTGTGTAGCAATATATTAAGGTTGATTTGATAAATATGAAATCCTAATTAATGTGAGATGGGAAACCGTAACCCTAAATTGGGTAATGGGACAGGAGAAACCCTAATGTGACGTGAATAGTAAGCCCTAACCCTATTGAGGGAATAGTGGTGTTACTATTGTATTACATGAGCTAATATGTTATTGTTGCCTAGTGAGAGGTGACAAGATGTGTAATGGCCTTGTGAGCCATATGGTTAGATGTTGCCTAGTGAGAGGTGACAAGATGCTTTATGGGCCTTATGAGTCATGAGAACAATTGTGGCATGATGAGAGGCACCAAGATGATTATAAAAGTTTATTGTAAGAAATGACAATGTTTTTATAAACTTAATAAAAGGAACAATTATATTCAATAAAGAATGTGAAAATCTATGAAGGCTAACCTCACGAGTGGTTAGAGTCTACTGCCTGGCTGTGTAATCAGGTTTGGAAGAGTCCAATACCTGGCAGAGGCATAAAGCCTGTAATCAGGATTGGTTAAAGTCCAATACCTGGCAGAGGCATGAAGCCTGTAATCAAGAGTGGTTAGAGTCCACTGCCTGACTGTGTAATCAGGATTGGTTAAAGTCCAATGCCTAGCTGTGTAATCAAGATTGGTTAAAGTCCAATGCCTGGTTGTGTAATCAGGATTGGTTAAAATCCAATGCCTGACTGTGTAATCAGGATTGGTTAAAGTCCAATGCCTGGCTGTGTAATCAGGATTGATTAAAGTCCAATGCCTGGCTGTGTAATCAGGATTGGTTAAAGTCCAATGCCTGGATGTGTAATCAGGATTGGTTAAAGTCCAATGCCTGGCTGTGTAATCAGGGTTGGTTAAAATGCAATGCGTGGCTATGAAATCAGGATTGGTAGTGTCCAATGCCTGGCGGTGTAATCAGGTTTGGAAGAGTCCAATACCTGGAAGAGGCTCAATGCTTGTAATGATGATGCATGATTGGTAATAACCCAATGCCTGTAATAATGACACATGATTGGTAATAACTCAATACCTGTATTAATGATATATGAGAACATGGTAGATATAATCCCATATCTGTTTAGTAGATTGGCTAAGGCCATCAGATTGAAACAAGAATGTCTCATGGGTGACATATCAAGATAATGAGTGTCACAAGAGAAGTTTGACATGATGGTATAATATGATGGATAAATGATATACATGTTCTTCCTATTCCTTATTAAGAGAATTGATGATCCATTGTTCTATCATAAATAGTTGCAATGCTTTAAAAGATGACAATGCTTTAAACTACTTATCCTCTTCCCAATTTTATATTATTAAACTCCAATAATAATGTTTTTGGCGGAGAGTTATATCTCTCGCTGGGGCAATTACAATTGTCTCACCCCCGTGGGATCCAACATTTTTAGGTGGACAAGCACAGAGGAGACTAAGAATATCTTGCAGAAGAAGATCATCAGCAGCAGCAGTGACAACTCAGGTTGAGTGTACTGTCTGTCGTGTCGTGTATATAGCAGTCCTATGTGTCGTCTCTATACTCTCAAGTCCTCGGAGTTAATAGTTAGTGCTTTTAATGAATCGTTTTGAGATTTTGTTTTGATGCCTTGAGGTTCTTATGTTGTCTGTGTTTAGCTTTTAACAAGGCAATTGATGTTGTAACCCTCGAGAAGAGATGATACAAGATATGTACTTATTAACCAGGATGTAAATGTAATACATTGGTTCTTGTTGAAAGAGTTTTCCTATGATTGGATTTCTCTGAAAAAGGTTTTAGTTTTTAGTGATTTTCAGTAATCCGTTGTTAGTAATTGCTTCTGCTTAGTTAATGATGTATGTTTTGAATGCTTCACCACAATTTAGTAGTATCAGAGCTCTAGGTTCGTTGAGTCTACAAAGACATAGGACTAAGGTGTCAAGTCTATTCTAGTGTCCTCCAGTATATCTTATAGTGTCTTCTGCTTATGCAGAAGAAGATATATAACTCCAAGATGTCTGGAGAACACGAGGGACACGTTGCTGAGAGCAATGTTGCTGCACCAGTAGAAGGTGCCAGGGATCAGGCAAGCGAAGAAATATTGCCTGAGAATGACCCTGTTGATGTGAGGTCATGATGAGAAACCTGGACTTTTCTACTCTCTTTGGGCAATTCATGACTACAGTGATGCATATAACAGACCGGATGCCAGTACCACCACCCAGGGCACCAGCTCCTAATGAGGGATATGGGTCTGGTAAGATTTTTGAACGACTACGTCGTGTTGGAGCCATAGAATATGTTGGGACATCTGACCCAACAGATGTTGATTTATGGCTCACTGAGTTAGAAAAAGCTTTTAAGATCCTTAGTATCCCAGATGCTGACAAAGTTAAACATGATGTGTACCTTTTGAAGGGTCATGCTGGACATTGGTGGGCTATAGAAGAAATAAAAAGGAATGATGAAGAGGTTGTAAGGGAGGAATTTCGTCGAGAATTTGTCAATAAGTATTTTCCAAGGATTTATTTAGATGAAAAGATCTCACAGTTTGAGAAGATTCGATAGGGAGCCATGTCAATAAGTGAATATGAGGTTAAGTTCATGGAACTTTTACGATTTTGTCCTCAGATGGCTACTACTGAGGAGGAAAAGATTCGACGTTTTGAGAAAGGACTGAATGCAGAAATGTCTATTCCATCATCTTCTCTAGAAAGTAGAGAGAGGTTCACTACATTTGTGGAGTCAATTTGAAGGATAGAAGGGTCTATGACAAAGAAACATGAGATAGACCTTAAAAGGAAGTCTAAACAGTCACAGGAATAAGGAACTGGTGGTACTAAACAATCAAAGATTTCAGTAGTACCGACTCAACCACAATGTAGTGCACCCACGCAGTAGTCACATAAAAGGCTCTGAGCTTGCTATAGATGTGGATAGAGATGACATCTGAGGTGGCAATGTCCAAATAGAAAGTGATGAAGTGACCCAACAGACAAGACACTAGATATCTAGTGAGAGGTAGACATGTCAAGATAAAACTTTCTGTTTTGAAATATCCTCTACTCTCTACTATAAGAAAGGTAGTGTTGTTTAGTTCATCTGTATAATCCTTTGAGGATATGAGGAAGAGGTAAGTAGGATGAAAACTTGTGTTCAGTTTAATATTCTTTTATATGTTTTGAAATTTCTCTTTCTTAATTAAGGAAGGGAAGCGATGAAAAAGGAACTCATCGAAAATATGAGATATTAAGTATATAAAATCTAAAGAAATGAAATATAAGATAAAACATATGCATACTACCTAATTTCAGTTCTTGAATACCCTGGATAGGTATTCATTTATTGAAGGCAAGATAAGTATGACATATCTAGATTGTTATCTTTCTGATTACCCTGATCAAGTAATCATTCTGAAACAATGCAAAGAAGCCTAATTAAGAAGGAGATGTGGCATGGGTATTTCTACCAAATTCTAATTGATATACAGAGGAATTTGATTTAATTATAAATCAACTTATGAACAAAAAGAAGATGTTTAGTATAATGTATACCCTAGTCTGAAGACCTAGAGGTAACAGTCACCTGATGGGAGGCAACAATGATCAGTGATAAACCAAAGGTTTGAATACCCATATCTAGTAACCATGATGATAATGCTATTAAGATATGAATGACAAGTAATTATCCTTATGATTCCTATGCTGATGGCAAGGAACCAAGGAAGAAATAAGAGCAAATAACTCATGAACAGTAGAAAGATCATGCAATCATTTAAGGAGATGATAATCTCTTTTCATGGGTAGACAACCCTGGATAATAATGAAGTGATAAGAAAAATATGATCCTCTATTTTCTTTCCTCTCAGGGACATGGAAATCAAGTGGGTCTTAGGACATTTGATGTGCATACATTAAAAATGTTTATTTGATGGATACTTAGAAAAAGTATCAGCTTGTCTTGGACTTGAGTTCTAAGAAAAAGATGGGTGTAACAAGTAATGTCCCAGGATGAAAGAAAGATAACAATGTGATATGTTTCCAGCACATGTGATGGATACCAAGGTAAGGAATTCTGGTATCTGAGAAATATCAGGCTATGTTATGATGGTTACCTGGAATGGTTAACTGTGGACCCGGTCCAGTTACCTAATGTAGTATGGACATCATATGTTAGGGGTTTATGCTTTCAATAAACATACCATTGATGGGAATGAACTATTTGGAGGAATAATTGTAAAGTTATTGCAAGAAAAGTTTATCAAATTAAATTAACAAATAACCTCTATCAAAATAAGAAAAGTGTTACCTGACACAGAGTTGACTCTACAATCAATAATGAAAAGAAATAGTAGAATATGTGTCTTGTGTGACAAGTTCTATAATAACCTTGTATGAAAGGGGTTTGTATTGATCAAAGTTCTATGGTGTCTCCATAAAAATGAGATGTTATGTGGAGACTTGATGATATAATGAATGAATAATATATGTCTCCTTTTATCTGGGATTTCAGGGATGAAATCCTTGTTAGGGGTTTATAATTGTAACATCACTGACCTGGGTTATGTTTCAACCCTAGATGTTTTGCTTAATAAACTTGATTATATGCTTGCTCTTATCTTTTGAAAAGTAATTAAGGCTCAAGAGGAACTTATGTTTCAATTTTAGTCCTTTTTGAATAAAGTTGAAGCGATGTTTGCTTATTTTGGACTAAAGTGAAATTTACCCAATTTGAGGGGTTATCTTGCAAATGTTACTTGATAAATGTTCCTGAAGTGTTTTAGCATCACAAGAATGAAAATGATGCAGAGGTATCGCTTGTGAAAGCCTGAATAACAAGAAAGAGCTTGTTGAGCAATGTTTGTGCATTAAAACGTAGTTTTAGTGTAAAGTGCAATTTACCCAAAACCTAGGGTTCAATATGAAAAATATCACTGTTAGAGGGTCCCTAATTATTCTTGGCATCATTTAGAGGCAATAAAATCAGAGGGGCACCTCATTTGAATTACTTTGGAGGAGAGAGAATCTTGATATTAAAATAATCAAGATTTAAGCATAATTGGAACTTTACTTCAATTTAATGCAAAAATAAATATGTTAATTGAAGATCCCTTCAACCAAAACGTGAGGGATAATTTTGCAAAAGAATGGACGACCATGTGCCTTGCAAATGCACGAAAATATCTAAAGGAAGTGGATAACTCACTCACATTATTAAAAGTAAAAGAATTATCCACTAACTTTAGGATATTATTAATAAAAGGGTTAAGGTGCTTAATTTGTTTTTCTCTAAATCATGGATAATTGAGAGGAATAAGAGGAAAGGAAGATAACCTCGTATCTAAGGAAGAGAAGGGGGCAAGTGGCAATTAAATGGAGGAGTTACTCCATACTTTCTCTCTCTTAAATGAATTTTCAATAAAATTCATATATATGCTTCTTTATCCATGAGTTGAAAGGGTAATTTTGAATCCACTTTCGCTCTTTGCTTGAAAAACAACCAAGGTATCTTTGGAGGATCAGGAGGATGACCCCCAACCTGTTGGTAAGCTCCATGACCTCTTTTCACCTTGATTCCATGGTGGAAATCGAAAATCAATGCATGATTTCTTCTTATCTCCATTCCATCTTCAATTCTAGCCATTCCTTTTCACTCAAAGCTTAAGGACGAGCTTGGGATAGTGGAAGGTGTTGCTTTCACCATTAAATACGTGGAGGTTGAAGCTTTGAAGCTCAATTGAAGGCGGGCTATATAACTTGAACCCTTGAACTTTGTTATTGATTCCGTATCTTTATCAATTGTTGATTCCTTCTTTATTCACAAAATTTTATTTGAATGATTGATGAAATCACCATGGAAATTACAGCAAGTTTCGTGGGTTTGTAGCTTGAAGATTATGATGTCATCACAAGCACACACCTCAATTAATATCCTAGGCAAACAGTTTCAAAATTTTAGACCAATCGATTTCAATGAAATTGGCCAAACAGTTTCATCAAGCCGTTTGAAACCAAACGGTTTCAAACCATTTGGAGTGGTTGAATGTCTGCAATGGTTTACCATTTGAGGAAATATGCTGATGTAATTGGATATTGATCCAATGGTTTCAATTGGTTTGATCTTAATGGTTTCAATTGTGAATGATCCCTCAAATGCAAACCATAATCGGGTTGAGTGTTGAATCTTAAAGTAATTGAATCAATTTTTGGGTTGACTAACCCAAACGGTCTCATGACCGTTTGGAGGTCAACCAAGACCGTTTGTAAGTTTATGATGAAGTATGATTAGATGTTTGGAGATCCAGTGATATCAAATTGAAATACAATAAATAGCTCAATTGATGATCGATTCAATGATGCAAACCTTAATTGAATTTCACAAATATCAATGATGGGATGGGTCAAACGACCTCATGACCGTGTGGAGGTCATCCAAACAACCTCAAGACCATTTGAGGTCAGGTCATGTCATGGTTTGATCATGATCCAATGATTTCAATTGAATTAGTTCCACAATGTCAACCATTGATGGTTCCTCGATTTCAAAACCCTAATTGATGGTTTCTTGATTATAAACCCTAGTTCAATTGGGTTCAAAACCCTAACTGAAGATCCAATTGAAGGGTGATTCAATGGTTCAATTCAAGAATAAATCAGTAGTTCAATTGATAGATGGTTTAATGATTGAAACCCTGAATTGGTAAAGTGATGGAAGACCTTTTTGGTCCATTCGGTTTTGAGAGAGTTTGGACCAAATGGTCTTAAGACCATTTGAGTCCAAACGGACTCAAACCATTTGGAGACCCAAGTGGTTTCAAGTGTGAATTGTCCATACGGTTTCATTATTGTTTTGCTTAAACGATTTCAAACCATTTGGAGCATCAATGGTCAAGAACGTTTGGGTGTTTCAATGTGATTAAGTCAATTGGAAACCCAAGGTGATGAAAGATAAAATGACCCTATGATTGTTACTGATTTATCTCAAAGATAATCACTAGGGTTGTACCTTTAAGGTACTAAGTGATTGGTAACCCTAGATGAGTTAATCCTTGAAGCTTAAGTAAGAAATATTTCAATACACTATGTCAACCCTAATTGAATGTATTTAATTAAAGGATTGGTTGACCTAATCTATCCAAGTTTGACATAGTCAACATCCTTGAGAGGATGAGAGAGAGAGAGGAATACATACATGTAGGATAATCATGTAATGGATAAGCCTCAACACCTTCAATATGAATAAACTAAGAATTTAGGGTATGATCCTTGATGAAGAGATTATGAAACCCTATTGAAGAAGATTGACGAACCTTAACCCTAATTTAGGGCAATGCTAGGTGTAACCCTAATCTAGGATAAGGCTGAAACCCTAGTTGAGGGTGATTCCATGAGAAACCCTAATTGAGGATGATTCCATGAGAAACCCTAATTGAAGGTGATGCCATGTGAAACCCTAATTGAGAGTGATGCCATGTGAAACCCTATGCAATGGTATGATGAGGAGCCCTATTACATGGTGAAAGTATGTGAAACTCTAATTTTGAGTTATAATACATGAAGCCCAATCTTGGGCAATATGATGATAAACCATAATCCTAATTACTGGGTAATGGTATGAGAGAACCCTAATGATAAAATAGTGGGTAATGCCTTATAAAGGTAAAATATCTCAAATGGTTGATCATAGGCAACCTTATATTAAGCAATGCCTTAACCTGAAATGAGTCCATATCATTGAACATAGTTGGACCATTCTTGTGTGTGACCTATGCAATTCATTGTAAAAGTGATAGGTTAGTGGATGAAAGTATTAAGATGGGAAATACCTTAATCCAAGATAAGTTGATAACTTAAGTAAGTTGGAAGTGATGAGGAAAGTGATACATCAATATATGATAGATATCACTTTTAGCATTCCAGGGTTGATATACCTTGATGCACCTCAAATCCAATAGACTTGGATGAGAAACACATGAAGTGTGTTATGTAATTGTTACAATGAAATGTAATGAGTTTGATATACTTTGATAAGTATAGGCTAATATACCTTGAGAACGGGGTTAAGACAAACTAATGAGTATGATGTAATCATACCATGATAAGGATGAGAAATGAACTCATACCTTGTATTGATATTCATTTAATGATAAATGTTAAGAGTAATAAACATGATTGAATACTCGAGATGTTAATGGATGCTCCTAGAGGTGTGGAGCAATATATTAAGGTTGATTTGATAAATATGAAATCCTAATTAATGTGAGATGGGAAACCGTAACCCTAAATTGGGTAATGGGACAGGAGAAACCCTAATGTGACGTGAATAGTAAGCCCTAACCCTATCGAGGGAATAGTGGTGTTACTATTGTATTACATGAGCTAATATGTTATTGTTGCCTAGTGAGATGTTACAAGATGTGTAATGGCCTTGTGAGCCATATGGTTAGATGTTTCCTAGTGAGAGGTGACAGGATGCTTTATGGGCCTTACGGTCCATGAGAACAATTGTGGCATGATGAGAGGCACCAAGATGATTATAAAAGTTTATTGTAAGAAATGACAATGTTTTAATAAACTTAATAAAAGGAACAATTGTATTCAATAAAGAATGTGAAAATCTATGAAAGCTAACCTCAGGAGTGGTTAGAGTCCACTGCCTGGCTGTGTAATCAGGTTTGGAAGAGTCCAATACCTGGAAGAGGCATAAAGCCTGTAATCAGGATTGGTTAAAGTCCAATACCTGGCAGAGGCATGAAGCCTGTAATCAGGAGCGGTTAGAGTCCACTGCCTGGCTGTGTAATCAAGATTGGTTAGAGTCCAATGCCTGGCTGTGTAATCAGGATTGGTTAAAGTCCAATGCCTGGCTGTGTAATTAGGATTGGTTAAAGTCCAATGCCTGGCTGTGTAATCAGGATTGGTTAAAGTCCAATGCCTGGCTGTGTAATCATGATTGGTTAAAGTCCAATGCCTAGATGTGTAATCAGGATTGGTTAAAGTCCAATGCTTGGCTGTGTAATCAGGGTTGGTTAAAGTCCAATGCCTAGCTGTGAAATCAGGATTGGTAATATCCAATGTCTGGCGGTGTAATCAGGTTTGGAAGAGTCCAATACCTGGTAGAGGCTCAATGCCTATAATGATGATGCAGGATTGGTAATAACCCAATGCTTGTAATAATGACACATGATTGGTAATAACTCAATGCCTATATTAATGATATATGAGAACATGGTAGATATAATCCCATATCTATTTAGCAGATTGGCTAAGGCCATCAGATTGAAACAAGAATGTCTCATGGGTGACATATCAAGCTAATGAGTGTCACAAGAGAAGTTTGACATGATGGTATGATATGATGTATAAATTATATACATGTTCTTCCTATTCCTTATTAAGAGAATAGATGATCCATTGTTCTATCATAAATAGTTGCAATGCTTTAAAAGATGAGAATACTTTAAACTGCTTATCCTCTGCCCAGTTTTATATTATTAAACTGCAATAATAATGTTTTTGGCAGAGAGTTATATCTCTCGCTGGGGCAATTACAATTGTCTCATCCCCGTGGGATCCAACATTTTTAGGTGGACAAGCATGAAGGAGACTCAGAATATCTTGCAGAAGAAGATCATCAGCAGTAGTAGTGATAGTAGTGACAGCTCAGGTTTAATGTACTATCTGTCGTGTCGTATATATAGCAGTCCTATGTGTCGTCTCTGTACTCTCAGGTCCTCGGAGTTAATAGTTAGTGCTTTTAATGAATCGTTTTGAGATTTTGGCTTGATGTCTCGAGGTTCTTATGTTATCTGTGTTTAGCTTTTAACAAGGCAGTTGATGTTGTAACCCTCGAGAAGAGATGATACAAGATATGTACTTATGAACCAGGATGTAAATGTAATACATTAGTTCTTGTTGAAAGAGTTTTCCTATGATTGGATTTCTCTTAAAAAGGTTTTAATTTTTAGTGATTTTTAGTGATTCGTTGTTAGTAATTGCTTCCGCTTAGTTAATGATGTATGTTTTGAATGCTTCACCACAATTTATCCCACTAGGGTATGTTCTCTTATTTTATTATGTTTTTCAACCACTTATCAACAAGTAAATCATCATATTCTTCATTTTATTCATTAAAAAGGGATCATCTCCCTTAATTTCTTTCACATTCCATGTTGATTTTACATTAACACTTTCTTACACACATTGGTTGGTCTGAGATTAACTCAGGTTCCACCTTATTCCTTTGTCATTGTTCCCATTCATCTTCTCATTTTGTACTTATTATAGGAGTTCTCTCCATCTTATGTGGATCTCATACCTTGATTCACTTTATAAGAATAGACTTATCTATCTTTTACTTTATTATCTTCTTGAATCACATCTTGAAAAACTCCTCGTTTTCTTATTCTTATTTAGATTTAGATTTCATGGTGTTGTATCTTTCTCTTATAGCTACCAAACATTCAAGTTTTGATAGATTATGATGCGATTCTCATCTTCTTTAAGGTAGGATTGAGATATTCACACCATGATTTCTTATTCATTATGCTCTTTAGATTGTCTCAAAATGACTACTTGATTAGATAATCAGAAAGATAACAATCTAAGAGCTCCATACTTACCTTTGTTCAATAATTGAATACCTAACCAGGGCACCCAAATATTGAGATTTGGTAGTATGCACCATATGTTTATGTCATATTCCTTATTTTGACATCATACTAGTCCTAAGTACTAGTGTCCCTGTAGACTCAGTGAACCTAAATCTCTGATACCAACTTGTGAGAACCCGTTACATTAAATGAGATTACTCAAAAAATAAAACACAATCAATTACCAATTAACCACATACCCAAAAATATGGGTAAATTAAAACTGATTTCAACATCAACACCCGCTTAGAATAATTTGCATAAGAGCCCAATATCTTTCTTGCATCCATAATATAATTGTTCTATCACCTTAGACACAACATATATACACAGGATGAAAAAATTTGTATATGCCACACAAACAAGCATTAACATGCTAACAAAATTCCAATTTGTTTGAAACACCATACACAAACTTTTCCTGCCCAGACCTGAGAGTACATGGATGACTCTAGGACACACTAGTTATCTAATCAACTTTCTCGAAGATTCATTACTATAGCTCCTCTTTGCTACCATAGGTTTGTTTTCATCACTTTCGATTACCTAAAAAGATGTGGTGAACCACAAGGGTGAGACCCATGTCCCAGTAAGAGATATACCCTCCAACAATGGTTATTGATTCCAACATTTTTAGGTAATGAGACATTTTAAGTAGTTTAATCATATATAACAAATAAGCTCAACAACATTGATGATTAACAAAATACATAAAGAGAAGATAATAACTATCTTCATTAGCCAGACTATTCTCATATCCCTAATAACAATATAAGGAGTCTAGCAACATGAGCATCTCTAACATCATGAATAAGCCTAGTATCATAAGCATAGATAACAATATCAACATGTCTATCAATTTGAACATATCAACATCATAAGTAGAGCTAACAATATAAGCACAACTATCTACATAAGTATGCTTGGCAGTATAGGCATCTCTAGTTACAAATGCATAGCTAGCAACATAAGCATAGCTAACAACATGTGATAACAAATGTCATAATCATAGCCAACAGTAATAATATCTCTATCAACTTAAACATGACTATTGTATGTACACATTTATAACATGAGCATATCCACAACATAAGAATATCTACTATATTTTAATGCATTAAACATCATCTCTATGTATAGAGAACAAAAAGGGTTATCATCCAATATGAAGTGATGTGTATAACCCTAAAAAAATTTGCTAGACGGTTGTATTACATATTTTATTATGCCCTGGGGAATTTGAATCGTACCATTCAAAGTCCAACTGACCCCTACAAAGGGCTCTTCAGTTCCATAAAAGATCTAGGAGTGTTGGTATCCTAAGATCTCTTCCCCTTGGTCAGTTTAAGTAAAAAGGCAGCAACATATCAGTCAAAGCTATCACTGGAGTGACATATAGTCAAGTTGCTAACCACTAGTTCACCCTTGGTATAGGTCATGACACTAGAAACTAGGGTATACAAATCCCTCTAATCTGAGGTACAACCGTAGTTGTCCTCAATCACATCTAATGTTTGAGGCATGACCATAGTCATCCTCCATAACCTGCATTGTGGATGACAAGGATATATCCTCAACTTGCCACCCCCAAATACTAAACAATAAGTGCTCTGAGTTTCCCTTAGGAATACTCATTTCACCATCCAACAAGTTCTAACACTGAAGATGGCTCTACGGAACAAGGCACTACATGATTAGAGTTGCACTTGATTAGTTATACCAATTGGGTGAATTAAGGTTGCATCAATCAAGTGGACATACAAACCCTAATTCACTTCTAGAAAGCATATAAATATCACAACTTTAAAAGATATAAAATGTGTGAAACATAATTTATCATCTCATCATTACATGGTATTATTCACTTGCCATTCATGAGACCACACTAATCATCATACTATCACAATATATAAATTCTTTTCACAATATCATAGGGTATCAACCCTTGTCAACATAAGAGGATTACACCTCATTCAGGGCTCAACTATGCCCAAAGATCATTAAGACCATTATACTATTCCCGGCAATATTGTCATTATCATTCCATGCCTTATAGCAAGGATCAACAACATCACTTACATATAATACACCAGATCAACACAATATTGCATTAATGAGCTAGGAGATATTCATAAACAATCATAAAAGGGTTCATTAAGAATATTCCTTTATTACATCAACATGCAAGGAATCTAGATATGATTAACCCTCATCATATTCATGGTGCACATTTTTAGCATTAAAAAGTATCAATCATGTGGCTATGATAACCACCAATTAACATATTAAGATTATGGTCATAATAAGGATGTTATTTCACCATCATTCCATCATATAAGAATGTTAAACATGAATACTCATCTTTATCTATTTGCATTAGAGTTAGGTTTAACAAGATAAATTATATTAATGTTACTCATCAACACTTATACCCAAATCCTAACTCACGACATCCCCATTGGATCATGGATACATAAGGTGAAGCATCACCATCAAATTACATACTATTCTCAAGTATGAATCCACAGACAAATCAAGGTGTAACCATCGGGTTATATCATACTAGGGTTTCAACAACAGTAAGAGAGTACTCCATGATTGTATTAATCATTCAAGGACTATTCATACCCAATTACCATCATTTAGTTATATTAAATCTAGGTATAACAAGCTATACTTCATTAGGGTTACCCATTAATTCATTATGGTGATTATAAATCGTAATCATACCATAGTAAGGGTAATACTACAAGTTTAAGGCATTGAACCATCAAATTCTCATCATCAGAATCATAACATTACACTACATGCTTCACCCAAAATGATGGGAATATTGAGGCAACAACTTCTAACCATTAAATGTTGAAAAGGTAAAGCCATTGGTCATTTACATAAGTAAACATCTTGAACAAACCACCTATGAAGTCATTGAATTGTTCTCTAGAAAGAGTCACCATCTAACCCTAGACATCGCTTGATTAACAACATAAAAAAGTCCATTGAGAATAGGGTAAACCCCACAAGCAATTGTTTATTTAAAACAAGCCATCAGTAAATGAGCTTCTTTAGTTGATATCATAAAGGAAACCATTTAAATCACTTTATTAGGACCAACATATTACATTTAGGCATAATTCCAATGTATTGGAGGAAGAAACATTGGATATTAACCATTAGGTCAAGTTCATATATTAAAACCATCAATCAGAGTATAGGTCTGACCATTACATCAAATGACCCAAGAAACCATTGGTTTAAGGATTAATTGATGCTACAAATACATGATTAACTCACCATAGGTTGTAGAGACCTGATCCACCATCATAAGTGACCATTAAGTCACCATAGGTTGTTATATCAGCACTATATTCATTTATCACACTCGAATATCAAACTAATATCACCATTGATTGATAACATCATTAGGGTACTTAGTTGTTAATCACTAAGCTTCTAATTAGGCCAACACCTGACCTAAGGGGTGAATGTCAGTTGTCACCCTTGGTCACCACCATCAGCTATCATGAAGACAACACCATCGGTTGTTGCAATGGTACCACCATTGAGTCATGTGTTTATAGAAGAAATCAGCTTTAAACCCTAAAATTGACCATTGGTTGATAGGTGTTTATAAAAACCACATGATCCAAGTCATATTATACCTTAGGAATAATGTACATATGATCACAGGTTCATCTATAACAGAAATCAGAATAGGTAACATTATAAAATTGAAATCCAAGTCAAGCATAGCTTTTTAGTGCATGGATCATCATTTAAAAGCAAGAATATGAGCTAGAAAGCTTATGGTAAGCAATAAATGTGGAGCAAGTTATAAAACTTGCCTATAATTAGACGATAAACTCCCAAATAGAAGAAAATATGAGCAGGTAGGGTAGAAAATCCAAGCATAATCTGTGAACTCGTCCATCTAGCACCTTTCTTCATCAAATGAGCAAACCCTAAGCATAAGGAGCAAGAAAGTTAGGGTTTTAGAGCTTTAGAGAAATTTCTACCATGGAACAACAAGGTTCCAACCTAGAAAAAGGTAGGAGGAAGGGTGAAAAAGAAATAAATGGAGGAAAGAAGGGGATTCTTACTCTTTTAGGTCAAGATCACTAGAAGCAAGCTTTTTAAACCCTAAAAGGAAGTCAATTGCAACCCTAGAGCTTTTTCCCCAAGAAGATCCCCACTTTCTTCTTCCTTGGACCGGAAATTTGCAGAAGCACAGAGGGAGAATGAGGTTCATAGGAGGAGTGAAGTGGTGGAGATAAAATGGCTGGTTTGGGTGCCTAGGGATAAGTATATAAAATTTTAAGATAAAGAAAAAGAAAAAGAAAAAGTTGAAGTTCTAGTATCTTTCCAAGTGTCCATGGCCTTAAACTAATAAGAATATACAATAAAACACACAAGAAGCTCCACCACCATCCATATAGACCTGCTTAGCTCTCCTTTTTTGAATTTCTAAGCCAATCAAATAATTCATTAGTTGATAGCTACTAAAGGTAGCTCATCCATGAAGGGGTAAACCTTAAAATACCCTTGAGGAAAACACCTTCAAACCATGGCTCAACTAGGAGCCCCAAGGATAAATATGACCAAGAATGATAAGATAAAATATAATAAACATATGTTATGTGACAAATTGCAAAGAAAACTCCTCAATTGGGTAAATTGCAGAAAAGTCCAAAATGTGCATAAAAGTGCATAACTTGCTCAAACAGTGTCCAAATTGGACCAAATTTGAAACTTAAGCTTGTATTATGATTTCAAAGGATGTAACAAGGTTATATTAGGGTTATAAGAATTCAATTATGATAATTAAGCTTTTCAACACTTTAAGCAAGGTTAGGGATCTCACATTAACGACCCTTAGAGTTGCTTTCCCATCTTTAGTTATGCAATGTAATAGTAGTTTAACTATCCTAAAAACAACATAGGCATGCTTGAGATCATGGTACAAAGTGTGAAAGCTCTATCTGATTGTGGATCTACTAATACTTTCATTTCTAGAAATCTCACAACTATGCTTTGTCTGGATTTCAAGGATTTAGGATATGTGTTGGATGTCAGTACCCCAAGTGGTCTAATTTTTACATCTCTTTTAAAAATCCCTATTATACCTATTAGGTACATGTGCAACAAATTCCCTACTGACTTTATTTTGTTGGACATGAATGCCTTTGATGTAATAATTGGCATGAATTGGCTTTGCACGTATTGGGCACAAATAGACTGTAGGGAGAATAAGATCGTGATAAAGAGACCCGGTCATCCACCTTTGACCATTAAAGGTAGAAAGAATGCTACCACTAGCTTGTATGTGTCGGCCTTGAAAGTAGAACAAATGATAGATAAAGGTTGTCAGGCATTCCTAGTAGTAGTTACCGAGCCAGAATCTAAGGTACAACCCTTAGGGGAAATAGAGGTAGTTTGTGACTATGCGGATGTTTTCCTAGATGATTTGCCTAGACTACCTCCATACATAGAGGTGGACTTATTGATAGAGTTAGCTCCCAGAAAGAACCCCTATTTCTAGGGCACCTTATAGGATGGCCCCCGTTGAGTTGCTTGAACTAAAAAAACAACTACATGAATTGCTAGACAAGGGTTTCATCTGGCCTAGTACTTCAGCATGGGGAGCTCCAGTCCTCTTAGTAAAGAAGAAGGATGGATCAATCCACATGTGTATGTACTACCAAATGATAAACCAGGCTACCATTAAAACAAGTATCATTTGCATCATATAGATGACATGTTTGACCAACTCAAGTCAGCCCAAGTCTTTTCAAAATTCGACCTAAGGTCCGATTATCACCAGTTGCGAGTCAAGAATGAAGACATCCCAAAGATCGCATTCTGTACCTACTATGATCACTATGAGTTTTTAGTCATGTTGTTTGGACTATCCAATGCCCCGAGTGTTTTTATGAACCTTGTGAACACTGTGTTCCGACTCTTCCTTGAATCTTTCATGGTAGTGTTCATAGATAACATGTTAGTTTACTTGGATATAACCTAGACCAACATTGAGACCATCTGCTTAGAGTCCTTGATATCCTGAGGAAGCAGAAGTTTTATGGGAAGTTCTTGAAATGTGAATTTTGGATAGATCATGTCATGTTTCTTGGACACATCATCTCAAGAGGGACTATCTCAATAGATCCTTCTAAGGTGTCTATTGTACGTGATTGGACAGCACTGAAGAATCCTTCTGAAATTCACAACTTCCTAGGATTAGTTGGGTACTACCGATGTTTCATCAAGGATTTCTCAAAGACTTCCTTACCCCTCACCAAGCTTACACATAAAGATGAGAAGTTCATGTGGTCTGATTTGTGTGAAGCTCGCTTCTAAGAATTGAAGGAGAAACTAACCACTGCACATATTTTGACCCTATTCTCTGGCAATGGGAGTTTCATGATCTTCATGGATGCATCCAAGATGGGGCTTTAATGTGTGCTAGAGAAGAATAAACATGTTATCTTCTATGCATCCAGGAAATTCAGGCCAAATGAAGTAAACTATTGAACACATGATCTAGAGTTAGTTGTGATCATACATGCCTTGAAAATTTGGCGATGCTATTTGTATGGTGCTACCTTTGGAATCCTCATTGATCACAAAAGCTTGAAGTATCTCCTGACTCAAAAAGACCTCAACCAAAGACAGAGATGATGGATGGAATATATGAAGGACTGTGATTTCACCATTGCATACCACCCAGGAAAGGCCAATGTGGTGGCAGATACACTCCGTCGAAAACAACTTAGATGTGCTACCATCTTATCTACCCATTGGAGGGAATTAGAGGAGTTTTCTAGATGGACTTCACAACAATTAGAAGACTGAATCTGTTTGGATAACAATCTAATAAAACTAGACATGTTGATTGAGTTAGTGGTTTCGTAGATGGCTAGCCTAGAGCTTGAAAAGATGATCCGATACCATAATCGTATTTGGGTTCCTGAGGAGTCACCCTTGAAAACTTATATTCTATAAGAGGCTCATGGTTCTAAGTATACAGGATACCCTGGTACCATGAAAATTTTTAAAGACTTATAGTGATACTTTTGGTGGCCTGGAATGAAGAGAGACAGAAGCATATGTGGCCAGTTGTCTCACGTGCTAGATGGTGAAGTCTGAACACAAACTACCCGGTGGGTTATTATAATCTATTGAGATTATTGAGTGGAAATGGTACCAGATCATGATGGATTTTGTGGTGGGTTTTCCAAATTGGTGGACCACCTAACCAAGTCGGAACACTTCCTTGCCTTAAATATTACCGCCAAAGTGTCAGACTTAGCTGAGCTATATATCCAGAAGATAGTGCATTTACATGGCATTCTGAGTTCAATTATTTCTAACGGTGACCCTAAGTCCACCTCAAAGTTATGGAAGCAAGTGCATGAAGAACTCGGAACAAGGTTGGAATTCACTACAGCCTATCACCCCCAGATTGATGGATAGTTAGAAAGAACAATCTAGACCATGGAAGATCTGTTGAGAGTGTGTGTGCTCAATTGGGTGGATAATGGGAACAATAGTTGCCTTTAGCTGAGTTTTCCTATAAGAATAGCTACCAAGCCAGTATCGGGATGCCTCCATACGAAGCTCTTTATGGGAGGTCGTGTTAGTCACCACTTCACTGGGATGATCATGGTGAAAGGACCTTGTTGAGGTTAGAGGAACCTCAGGTATACTCTGACAAAGTTGCTTTGATTAAGCAAAGACTAAAGAGAACCCATGATCGATAGAAGTCATATGCTGATGCAAAGTGGAGTGACTTACACTTCACTACGGGTGAACTTGTGTTTTTGTAAATTTGACCCCTCTGAGCTATAGCTAAGAATATAGGAAAGTTGAGTCCCTGATACGTGGGTCCATTTGAGATTCTATAATGGATTGGTGAAGCATCTTATCATGTAGCCCTACCCCCATAGTATAGTATGATGCTTGTTGTGTTCCATGTGTCCAATCTGAAGCATTATGTGAAGGATCCTAGTCATGTGCTGAGCATTGAACCCATTGAGCTCCAAGGGAGTCTGACATATCTTGAGTCACCTATGAGGGTATTGGATGCCAAGGTGAAGGAACTTAGAAATAAAAATATAGAGATGGTAAAGGTTCTCTGAAGCACCATGGAGTGGATGAAGCCACATGGGAGCTGAAGATGGATGTGGAAAAATCTTATCCTGAATTGTTTGTGTGATTGGTTAAATTTTAATGACATGGAGCTAAGTACCTCATACACGATATGGAGCTAAGTACCTCTGACTTTATATGACAAACCCTAAATGTTGGGCAACCCGATATGGGTGCACGATATGGTAATGGGGGATACACCTTATACATGATATGATGATGAGGATACACCACATGCCCAATATGGATGCATGATATGGTGATGAGGATACACAAACAAGCATGATATGGTGTCAAGTACACACCTTTATACCCAATATGGTGGAAGCACCTTAATTCAATGTATTTGATGGAGTAACACATAAGTTGTGCTATGACAAGTAATACATTAAGATATAAAGAGTTTAATGCAGTGTGTTAAGTGTAGGCCCATGTACCATGAGAGAAGGATTGAGCCAAACTAATAGATTATGATGTAATCAACATCCTAATGAGGATGAGAGAGAAACTTATACTTGTATAATAATCATGTAATGAACATACATTGATACTCCTAATATATAATAATCATGTAATGAACATACATTGATTCTCCTAATATGAGTGGAGTATGAATTAGGGTTGATTCTTGATAATATGATCTTGAATCCCTAATCGGTTAATAAGGGGAAAACCCTGACCCTAATGAAGGGTAATGATATGATTTGAAACCCTAATTGGTTAAACCCTAACCCTAATGAAGGGTGATGGTATGCAATTGAAACCCTAATCGGTTAGAATGAGAAACCCTAACCCTAATAATGGGAAGGTTGTATTTCTCTTGAATTGCATGGTGATGTCATATACTGCTCGTGTTTTATCATGAAGTGCTAACCATGTAGGAATCATGAGATGATGAGCATAGCCAGGTATGAGCTATGATGTTTTATATGATACAAATTTAAATGGGCCTTGTAATCCATGTTAAATACTCATACAACAAATATAATGCTTATAGGGTCTGATGACCTAAAAAGATAGTTGTTGCCTAGTGAAATGTGACAAGATATTTAAATGGGCCTTGTGAGCTGTGTGAAATACTTGTACAACAAGTATAATGTACACCTTGGTTTGAGGACCTAAAGGTTACACTTACCTGATAAGAAGTAACAATGTTCAGTGATGAACTAAGGGTTTGAATACCCAGATCTAGTAATCATGACGATGATAATTTTAAGGGATGAGAATTTCTAGTAATGTGATAAGGGACTGAGATCCCGAGTGTTATGCATTCAATGTGTTCCAAATATTGTAAAAGTACTTGATAAATGTATTACACCTTTCTTTGTAGCATCTGTTATAATTCCTATTTGTAACTTGGTTGATGCTAAAAGATACTGTAATGCACTTAATTAATCAAAGGGAATCTCATCATGTAGTTGCCCTGAACATAGATCCATTCAGTGTCAGAATTTACAGAATGGTGAAATGAGTTTAACTCGGAGAGCATATTTTTGAATATGCAGGGGTGAAGGATGAAGTATATCCATACGTCCTGATGAAGAATTGATGTAGCACCTTCCTCATTTATTTTATATTGAGATGATGTGAATCTCCTGACCAAATGAGGGATTGATGTATAAATCCTTCTTCATTCTATGTGTATCAGGATTGATATATAAATCTCCCGACCAGGTGAGGAATTGATGTATAATCTTCCTTATCCTTATAATCCAGGAAAGTTCAATGGTCTTATCCCGAAGAGAGTACATGCTACGGCTGTAACTCTATAGCAAAGATACCAGTATACCCTGGCAAGCTAATTATAGTTGACACATAGATGTCCTGCCAGTTGTCTAATACTGACCAAGATGGGTGAGGTCTTGGCAGTCAGCTCTTCCATTGACCTTGTATGGTACTGATTTCGACTAAGCGGTGGTCGGTTGGAGTATGAGCGGTATACCTCATCTCCTCAGGGCATAAGTGTGATTATAAATATGTAATCATCCGTGTAGCATATTTTCTTAAGGATCGAATACGGAAAACATTGGTTGATGTACACTACTTTTATACATCTTAAATAGATAGATGTTATATGTGTTCTTCATATTCTTTATAAAGTGAATAGATGATTTATTTCTCTATCATAGATAGCTGTAATGCTTAAAAAGGTGATATTGCTCAGTTTTACTTATAAATAGTGATTAATCTTGCTTATTAATTTAAAAGAACCTCTACTCAATTTTATACTGTTTACCTATGATAATAACATTATTGGAGAAGAGTTATATCTCTCACTGGGGCAATTGTCTCACCATGTGAGATCCACATTTTTTAGGTGGATGTGCACGAGGAGGTAGGGATCATTCTACAAAGGAAGGACAACAACATGGGCAGCAGTAACAGCTCAGGTTGAGTGTACTGTATGTCGTATCTTGTATATAGAAGTCCTATGTGTTGTCTCTGTACTCTTAGGTCCTTGGAGTCAGTACGTAATGGTTTTATAAACGATATGAGATTTTGTCTTGTATACCTCGAGGTTTTATGTTGTTAATGTATATGTTTTGGCAAAGCAACTGATATATGTTATCCTCGAGATGAGATGGTACAGTGTATGTACAATGTGAACCATGATATGTATAAAGTTTTGGATCTTTCAGTAAGAGTTTCCTGGTAATGAATCTCCTTGAAAAATGATTTTTATTTTTAGTGATTTTTGTTGATTCACTGTTTATGGTTATTCTACAATTATTACTGGTGGCGATTTGGCTTGATTCGATGTTGGGTCATCACAATAAGATCTTTTAAATATTTATAAACCTGATTTGGACACACTCTTAAAAAAATACACAAGCGACGAGGTCGGGAGTAGCATAGAGAGTGGCAAGTCAAACTCGAATCCAAGGGGGGTGGGGAGGCACTAGATCTTAGTTTCTTATGGCTAAGTTCCTAAAATAGCATCTAAGGGTTAAGGGTTTTAGTTTGGATTTGGTTGCTACACTAGGTTGGTCAAGTAAGCAATTAACGAAAGACAAAACAAGACCTACTTTAACCCTGTACAAGTTAAATGTAGTCAACAAAGCAAGAAAGACAATTATACTAAGACAAGAAAGACCCATTTAACACTAGCATCTAAACTAACATAACAATTCTACATAACAAATTAGAGATGGCAATTGACTAAATAGGCAAGAAAGGAACTAGACTAGATATTTAGATAAAATATGAACAAGAACTAAACTAAGAAGGTATAGCTACCATGAACAAGGCGAACAAGAAATTAATAAATTGAAGAAGCTAACTAAGTAACCACTGTCTAAGTAGGAGAGAAATTAGGGTTTTGATCAATTAATGAAGGTGTGAGTTGTTTGGGGTAATGTGACTGTTGCCTAAGTTGGGGGTTATAACATGAAAATGTTACTCATTCTTTTAGATTAAAAAACTGAATAATCAAGTTAAATATTCATAAATTTTCTTAAACTACTAATTGGCCATGGATGGAATAACATGTGTATAGAGGAACCACTCCCTATCACCCCCTATCCAACCTTACGAGACTCATTTGATTAGTGTTTAGATGGAATTCAACTAGGATCCAACAAGTCTAGATTTCTAGAATGAAGTTCTTAGGGAAATTGGTGGTCAAGGATAGTAATGGAGGGTGGAAATTAGGTTCTTGCACATCATGTCACCTACCATCTAGCCTTTAGGTAGCTCCAAGCCAATTATACTAAGTGCTTGCAAACTAGATACTCACTTTCAAGAGTAGGAGAGTGGATAAATAAGTGGATGGGTAGTTAGTTAAGGATCCACTAGTTGGACCTAGAAGCAAATCTAAAATAGCCACATATAAGGAATTTCCTATGGAACCTAGGTGGTTTCAAGCACATATCATGAGATAATCCATGGGAAATGAGATAAAAGTTGAAGATAATAATCAACTAATGAATTTATAATGTAGCATTCAATTTCCCTTGAAATGTCATTTAAGTCATGTTTTTAACCTCACACAACCCACCTATGGGGATTAGCTACTAATAATACAAGAGATGTGTAAAGAAGAAGAAGAAGATGATTAGGTGGATATATATGTGTGGTGAAGAGTCTTTACATAATGTCTTGGAAGGAAAAGGGTTGAGTGGGGGTATTTTAGTAAAATGATATCAGGAAGCGGTAGGGTCGGGTGGAAGCATAGTCAATCTGAGAATAATGGCCACAGTGATGAAGTGGTGGAACTGTCGTTCTATGAGGGAACGGTCGTGGTGGTGAAGAGAAAATCATAGTGGCAATTTGTACTTTTGGAGTCTAATTGCACGAACATGCTAGATAGCACGACCATGGTGGTTGTGAGGAGGCACGGCCATGTTTGGTAACATGGTCATGGTGGGGGAGTTGGAGCATATTCATTCTCCTTAAAAGGGACTTATGGCTTCTTAGAAGCACTATTATTTTGGCTGGCACAGTTGTGCTGGGGTCTTCTAGACACAGTCAAGCTAGCCAGTACAACCCTATTGATGGGCTTATTATGAGATACTCCTTCACTTATCTTCTTTTTGATTCATCTCATTCATAGCATATCCATTCCGTGGCACGACAACCATGTTGATGGCCTTCTACTACACTTTTATATTCTTTTACACAATCAATACAGTTCTTTATTTTAACTCAACTCTTGGCTACTAGGGGTAGGTTGGGGAAGCTCTTAGACTCTCTTTATGCTCCTCCAAGGTTAGAGAAACCCTTATGTCCTCATCCTTATCTCTAGTTCATACAAAGCATGGTCATGGGACCTAAAAAACATGCAACAAACCTCCATACGTGCATTTTACAACAGACCATTTATTGGGAGAAGTGATATGCATTCTAACATGTTTAGATATGATAAAAGGGAAAATGACATAAGATGAAGCCCTAAATTAGGGCTGCATCACCACTTCAAACTTAAAATATAGTTTTCCTTAAGTATTCTCCAATTCAATCTCTCATTTTTAGTTCATGATGCCTATTTTCTAAATTGAGTTCACATGCAGAATCAGGCATGCAATCCACTCTCTCTTTTCATTTTTTTATTTATTAATGTGAATCAAGAATAGAGCAAAAAAAATTCATACATGGAATGCCAAACACATATGTAAGTGATGTAACTTTTCATAATGCTTTATATAGACTGTATCATGCATAGCATACATCAAAAACACCTAAAGTTATTGTTTCACTTCCTACGACTCAATCATACGCTTCACTACACCTATCATAATTCACTTGACTAGATTTTATTTTACTACCCCTACTAGGCATAAAAAGAAATGAAAGGATTGTAGAAAGGAGCGGAGTTCTATTAAATAGGGGTACTAATTTTTTTTCTTCTTGATATGCTATTACATAGTGCTATATCTTATTTCCTTTTTTTTCTTTTTCTTTGTACCATGTGTAAGGAGGGTATATAATGAT
Organism: Alisma plantago-aquatica; assembly: GCA_963693085.1. Classification (NCBI taxonomy): domain Eukaryota; kingdom Viridiplantae; phylum Streptophyta; class Magnoliopsida; order Alismatales; family Alismataceae; genus Alisma; species Alisma plantago-aquatica. The sequence goes on from OY856414.1 coordinate 333,626,970, forward strand.
TAGAAGAAATGATGGGATATAGATATGGCCATTGCAAACTTTAGAGGGTGATCAAGGCTAATGTGTGTTCTTTGGCATCCTTTCATGAGGTGGAGGGGTTAGAAAATGATATAATACATTTTGAGTCAAAGAGGGGTCACAAGCATTGAAAATTCATGTATGATTTCATTAAAGCAAGCTAATCCATGAAACATTCACAAAATAGACAAACCATGCAGAAAATGAGCAACTATGGTATATCACATTCTTCCCACATAGAATAAATAATCCCAAACATTCAAAGGTTGCAAGAATCATATTTTATTATAACAATCAATTTCATGTAAGAGACTTGGAGCACATGTATAATTCCATTATAGAACTCATCTAGACAAAAATATCATCAATAGGATGCATTCTCCAAATTTTAACCATTCATATCACTAGAAGTATAGATTTAAGTTGAAATACACTATTGGGCAAAAAGATCAAGCTTGGGAAAAATTGGCCAAAGTGGTGCCTTATTTCCTTAGAATCATATCTAAATCTATACTAAGAAGCAATAAACAACAAACAAACAAATCCCTAACTAAAATACACAAGAATGTACAAAAGCCTACAGGAAATGCAATGCATGGCATGGAATTGCAGAAAGAGGGATAATTGAAACTTTGCACAAAAAAGTAAGAAAATAAACTATTAGGTATGCATGTATGCAAAGAAAGTAAAATCCTACTAACCCAACAAGTACAAAGGTTGGTTTTCCTATTTGATCATCTTGGACAAAAGTTTAGAACAATTAACATAGTGAGATATGAGGTAAATCAAGGGCTTACTGCCCAACCATCCCACACTTTTAAACCATGTTGACCTCAGCATAATATAGAAGTTTAGAGTAGTACGATAATGAGTTGAAGTCATTGTGGACTATTCTCAAGCGGTGGAGAGATCAACATGGCCTCCAGTGGCCAGGGCATAGCCAACATGCCATGTTGTGCAGAACAGCCGTGTTGGCTAGTTGGCACCACAGTCATGTTGTGTGGAATGGTCTTGGTGATTGTTTTTCTATATTCACTTAGCTCAATTCTTCTTTTCTCAATTTTGATCTTCTCCTTGGATAGATCCTCCATGCATCATCCTTCCATCAATGTACATGTTGTAATATGATTCACAAATAGAAAAACCATCAAGTATAGTGTGTGTGTGTGTGTCTTGGAAGTGTAAAAACAAAAGTATAATAAGAAATGGGTTTTGAGAGAAAGAATTTCAAACCAAGGTGGGTTTCCTCTAACTAGATCTAACTTTATTTTCTTCAGGCGGGCTTCATATTCTTTGGCTCATCAATCATCCACAAATGAAGTTTTTACATCCTCAACTTAGGTAGTCCTCTCAAGAACTTTCACAACATGATCCTTATCCCATGGATTGTGTCGGATTATCAAGTGTTCTTCTTTAGATTTTCCTTCTTTAGGATCGTCATAATTGATCTTAAATCAATGATCCTCATTAATAAAATCCCAACACTCCTCAGATGTGAACATATAAATTTGTATATTTTTATTCAAGAAGGTAATTCTCAATGTGCTGGTATGCCCCTTGATCTCCACATCAACTATAGACAAGAATGGTCTTCCCAAGATGATGGGAATCCTCCAATAATATGACTGTATGCCTAAGATGAATAAAATAATTAGGAACACCACATACATCTTCTTGTCCACTACCACCAAGATTGTAAGACCCCTAACCTAGATTTCTTATTGGTCATGTTTTATTAGCATGATAAGGTTATTAAACCTTAATCTAATCATGTTCTGTGTCTTAGTAACATGTGATGTGCTTATGCCTTCAGTTTGGTCCAATTTGCATAATGTTTAAGATAGTTATGCTATATGTGTGCTTGTTTTGGACCAAGTTGCAATTTACCCATGTTGAGGGTTTATCTTGCAATTTTTTAGATATTGGATGTGCCTCCTATGTCTTAGAAACATGAGAGAGCTAATAATTCTTAGAGTCACCTTGTTGTACCTTAGATGTTGAGGCAGCATCATGAGTGGATGTTAGGGTTTGCTTTGGTGCCTTGTGTAGATGGTTGACCTTGCTTGAGTGTTGACCCTTTGAGTTGGTTTTCAGTGACCCACCTTGTTGTGTCTTTGACCTTGGTGCCTTAGGTCTATGAGGTTTTGAGTGAACCTAGTGGCCTTGGCGATAGGATATCCGAGAAACCCAAGGATGCTTTCTATGCGATCAATAACCCCCTCCTTGTTTCTCTTTGACTGAATCCTTTTGGGCTATGTTTCTCTTCAAATGGTGGTCCTTTAGACCAGATGAGGTCATTGATATACCTTGATTTTTATGATCTTAGTTGCATCATTGTCTTGAGCATTTTCATGGGTGAGTTTTAGAGGGACATGTGGCACTTATGTGCTTGACACCTAACCCCTTTCATCTCTCTCCTACCCTTGGGTATTTATACCCAATTTCTTTCATGCAAGTGATCTTTTACACTCTCTTGATCTCTCAACCTTGGAGCTCGTCCCTTTTGGTCTTGGTGGTGGATAAGAGATCAACCTTGGAGCAAGGTGGACGAACCCTTCCATGTGGTGATCTAGGGTTGGAGCATCTTCCTTTGTTGATCCTTTGGTGATCCTTGTGCTTGATAAATGGTTTATCCTTCTTAATCTCATTTTTCTTGAAACCCTACCCTCTCTTTCTCCCCTTAGCCAAATCATGGTTCTCCATGGTGGTCTTCTTGAGGAACTTCTCTCCAATAGAGGTTGGATCTATGGTTTTCCATGGTAGTACCTGTGTGAGATAGAGATCTCCTCTTTCCCCTTTCATTTTCATCTTAGGTTTGTACCCTCTCTTTCTTGAGCATTCTTTGACCTAGGTTTTTTCTTCTTCTATTAAGGTGATCTTTCTTGGCCATGGAGTTGATCCAAGCTTTAGATTTCTTCTCTCTCTTGGAGCTTTGTGGCTTTGCAGTTGATCTTCACCTCAAGGCGGGTTATATAACTCTCCCCTCTACTATTTTTTCACCTTAATCTTACATGCAAACTTTTCTATCTCTAAAATATGATTATAGGTTGCTTGATGATGATATCTTGAACTAGGGCTTATGATCATGTGGTGATATTGTGTAAATTAACTATTTTTCATGGACCCTAGTTCTTGTAGCTGAGTTTTAAATGGATGGTGGAGATGTTAGTGTTGGATAAATTGGACATTATGATAAATCCCTTTGTTTCGATGATGACAAACATTTCATTCTTATTATTCTAACGAGCTACTTGAGTGTGCAGGATTATGGTGGATGACAAAGCAACTAGGGAAATCACGAGCTTACATATTTACTTTCATGCAATGTAATCACTATTGTAAAAACTTGTACAGTTATATAATGTACAAGTACTTAGATTGCATGTAAATCAAGCGTTAGATCTTCCCTAGCTACACACCATAGTTAGACAAGTCATCCCTTCCAAAAGGATCACATTATGCACACTCATAAACACACTTAGTGGTTTAATTAAAAGATTGAAACAGAGTCAATCTCGGTCGACCACACTCCTCGACCGAGACACTCTCGGTCGACAAACTTCTCGACCGAGATTGACCAAAAGTAGCCGTTAGACACAGCAGTTGACAGTTGCAAATAAACGTTAATCCAGAGAGCCTGTCGGTCGACGAATCCTCGACCGACTGGGCATCTCGGTCGACGAGTCCTCGACCGACATGGTCTCTGACAGCAACTGCAGAATTAATTAACTAGCCGTTGCTAATGCGCCTAACTTATTCCTAACGGCTAGTTAAGCACTAGGAACCCCCTAGAAGTTGTCTAGAACGTCCTTAAGCATACATAGGTCATTCCTATAAATAGGACATGCCTTAGGTCACCAAAGAACATCCAAGATATACTTGTGCTATACTTGAGCTTGAATACACACTTGCAATCTGTTTTAGAGCAATAGAGCAATTCCTACACTTGCCATTCATTCCTATTGCTCCCATTTCGTGCCCTATAGGCTAGTATCTCCTATCCACTACAATCACATTGTCATACACATTGGTTAGGAGATTTATACGCTTGATATAGGCAAATCAAGCCTTGTGCTTAAAAGGATAAGTTGTAATTTCTGTTTTCTTTCTTGTTCCTTTGTATCTTTTGTACTCTCCTTGCTACTCCTAGGGTTGGAGGCTGCGGATTGGAGAGGGTTGACTTCTCAGGTGGAGAAGGGGACTTCAAGCTACTTCAAGAAGGCTATCGCACGGGAAGCTACTTCAGAAGGCTGGTGCAACGGGTGTTGGTGCATCTACTTCAAGGGAAGGTTGCTTCAAGGTTGGGCGATTACTTCTAGGTGAAGGTTGCTTGAAGGGTTTGGGAAAAGAAATTGTATTTTATGTAAAGTCCTTGCGAGGTAATAAAATAGATTTCTTTTCAAATCCCGGTTGGGTAAGCAACCGGGTAGTGGACTGACTACCTTAGTATTTGCTAAGGCTAGGAACCACTCTAAACCCTTGTGTCTCCTTGTCCAATATTTTCTTTGTGGTTGCTTGAGTTAATTAATTTTTAAATTATCTATAAAACTCTATTCACCCCCCTCTAGAGGTTTTCAATTGGTATCAGAGCGGGCTTCAAGGAGCCCTAACAAGGTCTTGAAGAGATAAAGGGAGGAGGTGACTACAACCACAAGAAAAGGAGCATGGACCAATGTGCGACAAGTTGCAATTGGTGCTTAGGAACAAAGCACTCTACTTCTAAATGTCCATGGAGGTCAAATAAAGAATGTTTCGTTGCTACAATAAGTGAGGAAGAAGAAGAAGAGGTAAGCTTGCTTGATTTACCTAAAGAAGAGTTAGTTACTATTATTGAAGAAACACATAATAAATATGTTGAATACAAAAAGAAATTAAAGAAATCAAATAAAGAAAATGATGATCTAAATGCTAGACTTCTTGAGCTTACATCCGAAAATGACGATTTATATGCTAAATTGAATACTCTTGGTTTTGAAAAAGATAGCATTATGTCTGACAATCGTACTTTGAAATCATCTCTAAGTAATAGTGAAGTGAAAATTTTCACTCTAGAGACTAACTATGATCTTCTATGTCAAGAAAAGACTGAATTGCTTGCAAAGTTAAATGATATTCAAAAACAACCTATATTGTGCACCCATGTAGATTATGACAATATAGTGAAAGAAAGAAATATGCTATCATCCAATCTAGATCAAGCAAAATTAGATATCAAGAAAAGAATGGATGAGATCGTTAAGTTGCAACAAGAAGTTAGTAAGTTAAGCAACAATGGAATCCTTGATAAAATATTAGAAAATTCCTATCATCAAATAGGGAGAAGAGGACTAGGTTATAAGCCTAAGGAGAAATCCTATCAACAACCTAGTTGGAGAAGGACACAAGCAAGACAATCCATGAATGTACATAGAGGCAAATATACTTTTGTACCAAAGAACAACCTAGACCAAAATCATAGAAAGAGATATGAGGTTGATTCTATATGTTGCCACTATTGTTCACGTATTGGACATTACTCCTTCTCATGCCCATACAAGAAAAAGAATAATGAGATGGTATGGGTTCCAAAATCCCCAAATTGATTCGATTAGACTAAGTTGAGATATGACCAAAGACTTTAATTTGCATATCTTTATGTCTATCTAAATGTTACTTTGGTATTCATATGTTTATATCAAACTGATCTTTGAAATAATTAAATTAGATACAGTCTATATTGTACTTGAAATAGAATTCTGAACACTTTCCAGAAATTGGGTCGGTCGAAGATTTGTCGACCGAGTGAAAACCCGGTCGAGAAATGGTCGACCGAGCATGTCACTGTTTTTCAGTCTGCAGTAAAATTGTTGAATAATTGATTGATCAGTGGCTATCTAATTGTTGTTAATGACTATTTTACATAACAAGTTGAAGATCTTTTTGAATATAAATGATATCATTTTCTCAATTAAAAATCAAGTTTAGAAATCCCTATTTTATAATGTTTACATGATATTCTTTAAAGCATCTATCTAGATAGAAATCATGTGTTATGACATTTAGTTTAAATGATTACAATTAATGTATGGTTCTATCATTGCATCATGGATATGCTTTCACTATTTTATCATTCAACTCATAAAAATGGTGCTATGGTACATAGAACAAATGGAAAATGATTATTGTATACATGACTTCTTGATGAAAAATAGCAAGAAAATGTTTTATTGCTTATACATAGAGATTTTCTCAATAGGTATCTATAAGAAATTGAGACATTAATCATGCTTTCATTCTTAAGAAAATGTTTTCATATTGAGAATCATTTAACATGATCATTATGGACTCATTGGTTTAAAATAAGCTTTGTCATATATGCAAACCATGAATGATCATTGTAATTCATATAATTGCAAATGTCATTAGCATAAAAGTGTCTTGACATAATAGATAATGCTTGTAGACACAACTTGTAATAATGATGTTGCTATGACAAGCCAAACGGTATTTCTTGGAACAAAATTGTAATGTTTTTATCTATTTGCTTGTTCTAAGAAATCAAAAGCAAAAATCTTGACTTTAAGATGTTAATCTTGCTTTCAAAATATATGTTTCTAAAGAATCTTATTATAAGGGTATAAGCAGAAATTTGATATTTATGTACCCATAGCAAAGCATATGAAACATTATTTACAATAAATGGAAATGCATTCTAGAAAAATCTAGGTCAAAGAATTCACTATAATACTATAAAGGGTATATCTTAATATGCTTCAAATTGATATTTATAGCTATCTGCAGAATTTATACTTCACATATGAATATTTATCTTGGAAATCTGCAGAATTTGCCTCTTGGTTAAAACGACATTTAGCCAAGGGGCGCTACGGTCGTAGTCAAGGGCGACCTAAAATAAGCTTTGACAAATATGCTTATTTGGACATCATTCTAGTAAACTTAATCTTAGTATACTTATGATAAAGGTCAAAATCAACAGTTAAAATTATTTGTGACCATAGAAGCATTAAATTGCCTAAATTATAAGATTAAGGGGGAGCGCATAAAAACGAATTTGATTGCCTGATACGACCTTAATATTTTTACTCTTGGTTATGAAGAAATTTATAAAATTGATATACTCTAAAGCTTAAAGGAATCTCATCTAATTTAGGGATAGATGAGAGATAAATATACATTTGTCATGAGCTTAAGGGAATCTCATATCATTTTCAGGGCTTAACATCCCTTGTAAAATGGGTGAGAAATCTATATACATATGCCATGAACCTAACATGATCTCATATCATTTCAAGGCTTAATATCCTTTGCAAATGATTGAGAAACAAATAGTGGATAAATTAGACACAAATCCATGTTTCTAAAAGGATATCTATTTAAGGGGGAGCAAAATATAAAATTAAAAGGGAAAAGAAAATAAAATATTCAAATTGGATATCTTTTTGAAATGACAAAGGGGGAGAAAGAATATAAAAATCAAAAATATAAATATATATGAGTTTCATCCTGATTGCCAGCACTCACACTTGTAAAACAAGAATGGCTACAAAAGGTAATCTTCAGGTATGAAACTCACATGCTTTATATTTCCTTATTTCATATTTTAGGAAATGTTTGTCATCTTCAAAAAGGGGGAGATTGTTGGATAAATTGGACATTATGATAAATCCCTTTGTTTCGATGATGACAAACATTTCATTCTTATTATTCTAACGAGCTACTTGAGTGTGCAGGATTATGGTGGATGACAAAGCAACTAGGGAAATCACGAGCTTACATATTTACTTTCATGCAATGTAATCACTATTGTAAAAACTTGTACAGTTATATAATGTACAAGTACTTAGATTGCATGTAAATCAAGCGTTAGATCTTCCCTAGCTACACACCATAGTTAGACAAGTCATCCCTTCCAAAAGGATCACATTATGCACACTCATAAACACACTTAGTGGTTTAATTAAAAGATTGAAACAGAGTCAATCTCGGTCGACCACACTCCTCGACCGAGACACTCTCGGTCGACAAACTTCTCGACCGAGATTGACCAAAAGTAGCCGTTAGACACAGCAGTTGACAGTTGCAAATAAACGTTAATCTAGAGAGCCTGTCGGTCGACGAATCCTCGACCGACTGGGCATCTCGGTCGACGAGTCCTCGACCGACATGGTCTCTGACAGCAACTGCAGAATTAATTAACTAGCCGTTGCTAATGCGCCTAACTTATTCCTAACGGCTAGTTAAGCACTAGGAACCCCCTAGAAGTTGTCTAGAACGTCCTTAAGCATACATAGGTCATTCCTATAAATAGGACATGCCTTAGGTCACCAAAGAACATCCAAGATATACTTGTGCTATACTTGAGCTTGAATACACACTTGCAATCTGTTTTAGAGCAATAGAGCAATTCCTACACTTGCCATTCATTCCTATTGCTCCCATTTCGTGCCCTATAGGCTAGTATCTCCTATCCACTACAATCACATTGTCATACACATTGGTTAGGAGATTTATACGCTTGATATAGGCAAATCAAGCCTTGTGCTTAAAAGGATAAGTTGTAATTTCTGTTTTCTTTCTTGTTCCTTTGTATCTTTTGTACTCTCCTTGCTACTCCTAGGGTTGGAGGCTGCGGATTGGAGAGGGTTGACTTCTCAGGTGGAGAAGGGGACTTCAAGCTACTTCAAGAAGGCTATCGCACGGGAAGCTACTTCAGAAGGCTGGTGCAACGGGTGTTGGTGCATCTACTTCAAGGGAAGGCTGCTTCAAGGTTGGGCGATTACTTCTAGGTGAAGGTTGCTTGAAGGGTTTGGGAAAAGAAATTGTATTTTATGTAAAGTCCTTGCGAGGTAATAAAATAGATTTCTTTTCAAATCCCGGTTGGGTAAGCAACCGGGTAGTGGACTGACTACCTTAGTATTTGCTAAGGCTAGGAACCACTCTAAACCCTTGTGTCTCCTTGTCCAATATTTTCTTTGTGGTTGCTTGAGTTAATTAATTTTTAAATTATCTATAAAACTCTATTCACCCCCCCTCTAGAGGTTTTCAGTTAGATCTAACTTGCACCCTTCGAACGATGGTTTTCCCCATGTCTAGGTTTTGTTTTCTTTCTCTTAGTGATGGAGGTTTTGAATGTATGTGATGTTTTGAATAGTTTTCTCTCATGATCATGGTTTTGGTGATCGATATTTTTGTAGGGTTTTGGATGGTGTTTTCCTTCATGAACCTCTCTTCCAGTTTGGTTTCAATTTCATGGTGTTGATCACCTTGTGAATCTTGTGCTTTGATATGTTTATATCACTTGATGTTTCCATATAGCACCTTGTGCGGTCGTTGAAATTTTGATGTCTTTTGGTCTCTAAGTGTGGTCCCCTTTGTGTGGTTGAAGATATGACTTTGTGATCTTCGATCGATGAGATATTGATTCTCCCTTTTTCGGTCGCCATGTTTTTGATCCATGAGTTTATTGAAGGGTGGAACTCCCTCTTCAGTCGATAAAGTGGTGATGAATCTCTTCAGTCATGCGGGCTTGGTTTCTTTTCGATTGATGATGTGATGGTTTTCTCTTTGGTCAAAGGTGGTGTTTGTTCCCTGTGGTCGAAGGTGTGATGACCCATCCCTTAGTTTGCTAAGGTTTGTTGTACCTTTTGTCGTCGCTATGATGTATGGTGGTTTCTCTTTGATTGAATAATATTGTTAGCTTTGGTTCTCTTTGAATGATGAGGTTTTCTAGACTCATGTTCTTCTTGTATGGTTAACATGATAGTGATGATAATGGTTGACTTAAAGTGCTCCAACAATGTGGGAAGTAGTGACATTAGGGTTGAATGTTATATGATGTTATGGAAACCCTAAATTTGATTACATAGTGATAATGCTTACTTGCTTGAATGATTAACATATATTGAAGTATTTTCTCTCTCCTATTTGGGTAACCCTTATTTTTGCTGGTTGAATGAACATTATAGGTTGTGATGGATGTGATATATTTATGTAACATAGGGTGATGGTTATGAGCCTAGATGGGGCATGATTAGATGATGACGTTATGCAGGAACAGTGTGATTAGGTCTTACGACTTGGAAGAGGCTTTGTGCCTAATTTGAGGTCATATCCTCCAATAATGTGATGAGGGATTGTTATCCCATAGTGATGTGATAATGGTTATGGCCTTGCGGATGATAGTGAGATAGTATCTCGTGATGATGTGATTAGCTTTATGATTAATACATTTTATATCTTCTAGAGTTGTATCTACCCTTATCTTTGTTGAATCTATTTAGGGTATGTATGTTGTAACTTTATTGATGCATTAAAAGATACCCAATTGGAAATAATTAATCAAGTGAAACCCTAATCATGTAGTTTCCTTGAGCCATAGATCCATCTTTAGTGTTAGAATTTGCTTGATGGTGAAATGAGAAATTCCTAAAGGAAACTCATAGCACATATTTTTGAATATGTGGGGGTGCAAGTTGAGGGTATATCCTTGCATCTACAATTACATGTTATGGAGGATGACTATAGTCATGCCTTGGTAGGAGAATGGCTACGGTCATATCTCAGTATATGATGTGATAGAGGACAGTTGTGGTTGTTCCTCAGATGATTGGGTTTGTATACCCTATTTACTAGTATCATTTCTGTATACCAAGGCGGACTAGGTTGTTATGTTGTTGGACTCTATTTGTCATTGCAACAGACTCAGACTGACCAAGGGTGTGGGAGATCATAGGATTCTAGCTCTCCTTGATGTTGTATGGAACTGATTTTGACTTAGCAATGGTCATTTGGAGCATGAGTGGTATCCCTCATCTCCACAAGACATAAAAGACATAATACAACTGTGTAGTATATTTTCTTAGGGTTAAACACGATTCACCTTGGATGTTGCCCTTTGCCTTATTTATTATATTGTTTAGTTGATAATGGTTGTACATGTTCTTCATATTTCTTCCAGAAGAATATGATGTTATATTGATCAGTTGTAGCTGCTTAATCTGCCTAACCTCTGTTATCAGTTTTAATTGTTCATTTAGTCGAACCTGCTCATCTGGATAATAATGTTACTTTCCTATTTAAAGAATATATGTGTTAACAATAGTTGTTGGTGGAGAGTTATATCTCTCGATGGGACGTTGGTCTCACCCCGTGGGTTTCCACATCTTTTAGGTGGTCATGCACGACGTGGTAGAAATTGTGCGGATGAGGAAGATAAATAAGGATATTAGTAGTTGTTGAAGGTTGGATATGATGCTAGTATTTTGTAGTAGAGTCATATGTATTGTCTCTATACTCTCAGGTCGTCAAGGAGTTTTGTAGTTGTTGTACATCGATATGAGGTTTTGGTAGTATGCCATGGTAGTACATGTTTGGTTTGTATATGAGAACAAGTTATCTTTAGTTGTAGGTTTGTGGTAGGATAGCCACTATATAGTGATGTATATACCTTTATGGTATGATATATGATACATGTGATGGCAGGTTGTGAACCTTGATGTTTATGTCTCCACTTGAGATGGTTATATCCAATTGGTTTTAAGTTACCCTATTTTATGGTAATGTGGTTGTTAGTTGATAATTTTGTGGGTTGGTTTTGAGTAATCTCGCTTTGTGGTGGTGGGTCATCACAATTTAGATTGGTATCTGAGCTCTAGGTTCACTAAATCTATAGGGACATAGGACTAGGTTTGTGTATGTTCTTGTATTGTCTAGTATATCTGATTGTAGCTTCTTCTTAAGCAGCAGAAGAAGAAGATATGTCTAGAGAACACGAAGAACATGTTGAGAGTAGTGTCGTTGTACCAGGAGGTCATGCCAAGAGGCTATCAAGAGTAGATGGAGTGCCTAAGGTGCCTCAGATCGACCCAGTAACTGTATCCAAAACTTCTTTTCAGTCCATGTTTGGATAGTTTATGGCTGTGATTTCACACATGGTGGACAGGGTGCCCATTCCTCAAGCAAGAGAAGATGTTCCCAATGCAGAATCCTAGGGTTCTGAGAAGACCTTCAAAAGGATGCAACATGTTGGATCATTGGAATATGTGGGCATGGAAGACCCAGTCGATGCAGATATGTGACTGACAGATCTGGAGAAGGCCTTTAAGATCCACAAAATCGCAAAAGAGGATAAGGTGAAGCACACCGTATACCTACTAAAGGGCAGTGTTGGTCATTGAGGATGAAAAGAGGCTTGGAGTGGCGATCAGTAAGGAGGAGTTTTGGTGGGAGTTTGTGAGCCCATACTTCCCTAAGACGTACCTTGACGAGAAGATCTCATAGTTTGAGAAGATTTGACATGGATCTATGATGATTAATGAGTATGAGGCTAAGTTCATGGAGTTGTTGAGGTTTTTCCCTCATATGGATGCAACAGATGAGTAGAGGATTTGGCATTTTGAAAAGGGTTTGAGTACAGAGTTGATGATGATGGTGTCAGCTTTGGAGAACAAAGAGAAGTTTGTGACGTCTGTGGAGTATGTGAGAAGGATAGAGTGGTCATCTATTGAGAAGTGTGAAGCTAACACCAAGAAGAGACTAGCTCAGTTTCAGGGGTAGCCATTTGGAGGCTTCAAGAAGACTAGGTTCTCGTCACCTTGATCATAGTAGACATTAGGGGTTCAGTCTCAGTGGTCACCGATCAAAGGCAGTGGCTGTAGCTTTCCTCTGACAGGTGCTCATAATGTGGTGTCAATATCACCTGTAGGAGCTCATAGTGTGGTGTCAGTATCAGTAGTAGGACCGTCTAGGCCATAGTTTGACAAAAAGACCTATTATAGGTGTGGAGAACAAGGACAACTGAGGATTTTTTGCATGGTGAAGGATGAGGAGGTGACACAACATCTGAGACAGAGTTAGCAAGGGTCGCAACAGTGGCAGTTCAGTAGTGGTGGAGGTAGAGGACACAGTCAGGTGTCACATGAAGGTTCTTCTGGGTAGGACAGTAGAGGACGGGGGTGATAATAGGAGATGGCTCGATTTTACACCATGAGTCATCTAGAGGGAGTAGTCAACCCATGGGTTGTGACAGGTCAGATGGAGTTATTTCATTTTGATTTGTCTTCTTCTTTATTTATATTTGTTTTGGTTGACCCGGGTGTGATGCACTCTTTTATCAATAGAGGCAGGAGGTGCCACTGGTTAGAGAGTTCAGAGATGTGTATCCTAATTAGTTTCCCAGTGTTCCCCCACCTCAAGATATTGACTTTAAGATCAATCTAGTTCCTGGTACATAGCTTAAAGGGGATACACCTTATAGGATGGCACCACTTCAAATGCAAGAGTTGAAGAAGCAGTTACAGGAGTTGCTAGAGAAGGGCTTTATCAGACCAAGTACTTCCCCTTGGGATGCTCCTGTGTTGTTTGTGAAGAAGAATTATAGATCTATGAGTTTGTGCATCGACTATCCATAGTTGAACAAGGTGATGATCAAGAACAAGTACCCTTTGACGTGGGTAGATGATCTGTTTGATCAATTGAGAGGTGTTTTAGTGCTCTCTAAGATAGAACTAAGGTAAGGATACCATCAATTGCAGATCAAGGTGGATGACATACCCAAGTTAGCTTTTAAGACTAGGTATGTTCACTATAAGTTTGTGGTTATGTTGTTCGGCCTAACCAATGGACCAACATGGACCGAACAATGTTCATGGATCTGATGAACATTGTTTTATGGCCTTATCTTGATCAGTTCATGGTTGTGTTGATGCATGTGTTTTTAGTAGTTATTTCAGACACATTTTTCCTTGATTTCATGTATACATTAGTCATTTATTTGATTTATTATGCATGGAATGACTTAGATGGCCTATTTCTATTAAATGCATCAAATTATATGATTTTTACTGGTTCATAGAATATTTTATGCATCCCCATTTCTTATGATGATTTTGTGTGTTTTCAGGTACAAGAAGGAGCCACAAAGTCGGTGCTACCGACTTAGTAACATTCATTGGTACTGACTTTACATCAGAGACTTATCAAATACTCACCCAGAATCAGTGCTACTGATAACTGGAGTCAGTGCCACTGAGTTGGCCTCAGCGATCCCAGCATGAATCGAGAAAACTCGATGCTACCGACTTGACGTCAGAGAGGCAGCTCAAAGACCAAAAAACTCGATGTTGTGGAATCAATTCAATAGTACTGCTGAGATTGGGATCGTGTGACCAAACCTAAGTGACTCGATACTACCAACTCACCTAGTCGGTACTATCGAGTTTGCCCGATCAGGTCAGCTACAGATCTATTTCTAATCCAATGGTTGGTATTAATTCGTACCCTAAGTGCCTCCTATGACTTAGGGGGGCTACGAACAAGAGAAAGGAGAGTCGTTTTTTGTCGGACAACAACAAAAAAAGAGAGAAAAGGAGAACAGAGGACTGAAGGCTTTGACCGAGGAGATTCGGGCACTTCTGGAGGATGATTATACATCCAAAAGATAGAAGAACGATCACACGATAGAGGGGATCTTCCAGATGGGCGGAGATTCAGGGGTTTCTTTTAGTTTCCTCATGTTTCTCACGTTTTTCTTCCTTTCTCCCATGTATTCATTGATGAAAACCATGCAAGGCTAAAAGCTTTTATTCCATAGGATCCGGGAGTAGCCCAGATATACACTATGATTGATTTCCATGCATTAATATAATTTTTGTCTCTTATACTGGATATAAATCTATGAAAGCTTCATGTTCTACTTGTGCTTGATCACTATGAGCAGATTGATAGGCGCTTAGTCATCTCAGGAGAGAGATTAAGGGTTGGAGAGTGTAGATTTACCCATCTACTGTGCCCTTTGGGAAAAATGGAGTGTAAGCGAGACGTGAAACCCAGAGAGTGAGCATAAAGCATCTAACTAATAAACCAATAACTATGGAATTGGGATTGACATTAGATTAGGTAGTGAATTACACTGTGGAAGTAGGTAATTCTGGCTATAGGCTCCTTATCCATAGATTGAGATAACATGTGTTAGTGTGTGTGAGATCGATTATTAGTGTTGTCCGTGGTGAAACCACTATCCTAAGGAATTCACCCCATCTCTGATTGATTCCACCTTTAATTTGCTTTATTTCTGTGTATGTTCTTTTGTTCAACCCATTTCAACCAATTACAACCGACTTAGCTGATTTGATCACAGTTAGTAGTAGTCTACTGGAGAAATGCTTTTCTGAGTTTGACTTGGGCCTCATAAGGCCTTATTACTTCGATACTTTCGCTTGCGTACCACACACAGTAAACACGTGTAAGGTTTTTGGCATTGTTGTTGGGGAAGCAGCAACATCCATCACTACGAGAGATGTGGTCAGCCACTCTAGGCTAATTTTTCTTTTTCATTTTAACATTTTTACTACAAATTCTTTGAGTTGAATCGCAAGATTTTTCTTGATACATTTTATATTTCTTGTGCAAATACCTACTTTCTTCTGTTTTAGGGAAACTAGTGCATGGTGTGTACCAGAGCCACAGAATATGAAGAACCACCCTTACCAGACTTTGGACAAGCAGAGCTCTTACAAGGTGAAAGGGAGTCTGGCAGATCTGTGGACAGGTGTAATCAAAAGCCTCCACCGACACCTCCACCTGAGAGACCAGCTATGCCAGAAGAACTAGAGACAATAGAAATGGAGGGAGAGGAAGAAATGACTGTATGGGAAAGGATAAAGGCTTCATCAACTACGAATAAGAAAGGGCCCATCAAAAGGCAAGCCATCAATGTGGGCAGCTACAAAATAGATCATGTATTCGTAGCCTTAGTAAAATCTCAAGCATTCCATGGCCATCCCTCTAAAGATCCAATGACACACATCAGAAACTTTGTAGAGAATTGTGACATGGTCAAGATAGATAGGGTCCCAGTGATGACAATATACCTTAAGATGTTCTCATCTTCACTGGAAGATAGTGCAAAATCATGGTTCAACAATTTGGATGATGAAATCATTGAAACATGGGACCACATGATAGATGTTTTCTTCGAGCATTACTTCCCTCCACAAAAGACGAATGATTTATTAAAGAAGATTCACAACTTCAAATAGAAAACAAATGAGTCATAGTTAGAGGCATGGGAAAGATTTCAGAATATGCTAAGAAAAGTGCCTCATCATGGCATCAATCTACTGGGGCAAGCCAAGACTTTCTACTATGGCTTACATAAAGGGGAGAGAACAACTCTTGACAGTGCAGGAGGAGGCTTCTTCCTTAACAACAAGCCTGCTCGCTACCATGAAATCCTCAAGATCATGTCTAAAAACCAATCATGGGGATAAGAAAGAGAGCCATTGGCAACCATCAAGAGTTTCGATGAATCCAAGGTGATATCTGCGTTGAACGAGAAGTTAGATCTCATTGCTAAGAAGTTATGTGCTACAGACAGAGCTCCTACTGGGGAAGAAGAAGAAGAGTGCAAGTATGTATGCCAGGGGCATTATAGGAACAATGACCATTCTTGGAGGAAAGACCCCAAATTTTCTTGGAAGGACTCTAACAACTTCCAACAAGATCCATCCCAGGTGCAACAACAACATCCTAAGCAACAACAATATGGCCAAACACAATATCAATCAGAGAAACATAAAATTGACAAGATTGAAGAAATGATGGGCAAGCTATTGAGTCAGAATGAGTTATAGATTGCACAAACTCAAAGGGATCTTCAAAATCAAGGGGCACATATTCGCAACATAGAGACGCAGATCTCGCAGATAGCGGCGGATGTTAGTGCATTGAAGCAACCAACTCAATAAGGATTTCCAGCAAACACCAATGTACCTTCTGGGAACCAACATGTGAAGGTTGTTCTACTATGTAGTGTCAAGAAACTACTGAATGATGCATCACATGAGCCAGTAACTGAAGAAGCTACAAGTCAAACCATACCAATGGATGTAGAAGAACCAGACATGGCAGCACACGAGAAGATGGAAGAGGAGCAAGTTGATGAGGTTGGGGGGTAATAAAAGTTAGGCTTACATTCCACTTCACCTATGGGAACCCATATTTCTGGTGCCCTTTGCTAATAGTTTGAAAGCAACCAAGATGGACTGGAAGTTCAAGAAATTTCTAGACAATTTTCGGAAGTTATTTGTGAACATTCCTTTAACATATGCAATTGAGTAGATACCATCTTATGGGAAGTTTTTCAAAGATATAATTACAAAGAAGAGAAAGATCCCAGAATCTAATGTAGTGGTTCTGAAAGAGTAGGTTAGTTCCTTCATCTTGGGGATACTACCTCCTAAAAGACAGGATCCAGGATGCTTTAATATCACATGCTTCATAGGCAAGACAAAATTTGGAGAGGCTCTATGTGATTCAGGGGCAAGTATAAATCTGATGCCCCTATCTACCTTCGAGGACTCCACTCTGAGGCGTTATTCAAGTGCTAAATTGGGAGAAGTATCACATGATGGTAAGTGAAGGGATCGTCCTCAGACACAAGGTGTCCAGTAAGGGCATGGAAGTGGATCTAGTGAAGATTGAAGTCATCTTCACACTACCTCCACACATATCGGTGAAAGGAGTGTGGAGATTTTTAGGACACACTAGATTTTACTGCGGTTTTATCAAGGATTTCTTGAAAATCACCAAACCTTTATATGAGCTTTTAGAAAAAGACATCGAGTTTTCCTTTGATGAGCGATGTGTGAAAGCTTTTGAAATTCTTAAAGAAAAATTGATTTCTGCACCTATTGTGCAAGCTCCTAACTGGAGCCTTCCTTTTGAGCCGATGTGTGATGCATCAGAATATGCAGAAGGAGCTTTGTTGGGTCAACATAGGGACAAGACTCCATCTGTGATATATTATGAGTCAAAGACTTTGAATGAAGCATAGTTGAATTACACTACTACTGAGAAAGAATTGTTGGTGGTAGTGTTTGCATTTGAGAAATTCCACCAATACCTAGTTGGGGCTAAGCTAATAGTTTGGACAGACCATGCTGCGATTAAATACTTGTTGTAAAAGAAAGACACCAAACCTAGATTGATTAGGTGGATTCTTTTGCTTTAGGAGTTTGATATTGAGATTCGAGACAAGGCAAGGGTCGAGAATGTAGTAGTCGATCATTTATCTAGGTTAGAAAGGGAAGACAAAAAAGGCATTACTATACCCATTGTTGAGGAATTCCCAGATGATAAATTGTTTTCAATTAAACTGAGGATCCATGGTTTGTGGATATTGTTAATTACCTAGCTTGCAAGGAATTGCTTGCAGATTGGGGCTATCAAGAGAAAAAATGATTTTTCCACTCATTGAAGTTTTACATTTGGGATGACCCAATTCTTCTTAAGCAATGCAGGGATGGGCTATTAAGAAGATGTGTACCCAAAGGTGAAGTAGAGAGCATCTTGTCACATTGCCATTCTCTACCCACAGGTGGACACCATACGATTTCTAAGACTTTTGCTAAAGTCTTAGAGAGAGGGTTTTATTGGCCTACCTTGTTTAAGAATGCTTACAACTTTGTTCTTCATTGTGACGCATGTCAACGTGCGAGTAATATCTCTAAGTGACATGAGATGCCCTTGAATGTGTTTCAAGAAGTTGAGGTTTTTTATCCTTGGGGTATAGATTTGATGGGCCCATTTGTGTCGTCTCATTCTAATTTATATACATTACTTGCAGTTGATAATGAGTCTAAGTGGGTGGAAGCAATTCCGACCCCCGCCAATGATGTGCATGTAGTGTGCATGTTTGTTAAAGAATACATTTTCTATAGTTTTGGTGTCCCCAGCCTAATTATTAGTGATGGTGGTTCCCATTTCACTAATAGGTAGTTTGGAGCTCTTTTGAGCAAATATGGGGTGAAGCACCGAGTGGGCACTCCTTATCACCGACAGACTCAAGGACAGGTTGAGGTGTCCAATAGAGAGATAAAGAAAATCTTGGAAAGGACCGTCTCAACCAATAGGACAAACTAGAGTCAGGTGTTAAATGATGCTCTTTAGGCTTACAGAATAGCCTATAAAACCCCAATTAGAACAACACCATTTTGTCTAGTCTATGTCCGTGCTTGCCATCTACCCGTGGAGCTTGAGCACAAGGCTAAGTGGGCCATGAAGAAGCTGAATTTCAACATAGATGGAGCGGGTAGAAAGAGGCTTTTGGAGATTAATGAATTCGATGATCTCAAGATGGATGCTTATGAAAGCTCTAGGATATATAAGGAAAGGACAAATAAAATTCATGATAGACACATTCTAAATAGGGTGTTTCTTTCGAGTCAGAAAGTCCTCTTTTTCAATTCCGGCTTAGGTTACATCTGGGTAAGATAAGGTCTAAGTGGAGTGGACCGTTTGTGATTGAAAAAGTTTTCCCTCATGGTGATGTAAATATTGTAGATGGGAATAGGTCATTCCTTATAAACGACCAACGATTAAAGCACTATTTTGGAGGTGAGGTAGAGCCTTAGATAGAGGAGGTGCAACTTTGCACCAGTCCATAGATTCTCGCTCTATAGATCGTCTAGTCTAGGACGTTAAACAATGACGCTTGCTGGGAGGCAACCCAACCTTTATTTTCTTTATTTTAATGCTCAATTTTCATTTTCAGTTGGCGCTTTAATTAAATTTACATAAAAATGGTACCTTGACTCGTTTTTGGAGTGTGTAGGATTTTTAAAGTCGGTACCACCAAGTTTTATAGTCGGTGACACAGAAATGAGGTCAACAATCAGCCTATAACAATACCGCAAACTTGGTACCACCAACTTAGCCAGTCGGTACCACCGAGTCTCTAAAGATCTTTTGAAGGTTCACTGATAAGGACTTGGTACCACCGATTATTCCAGTCGGTGACACTGACATTTGGGCATGCCTAGGTTCGGTATATCGAGACTACAAATTTGAAATCATCGACATATCCCAGCACTCGGTACTACTGACTCGTCTAGTCAGTAATATCGACTGGCCATGTTAATAGTCCTGGCAATCACATATTAACAACCTCGATGCACTTCATCCAGCGGTAGGTGGCACCGATCAGTGGCACAAGTCGGTACCACCGACGCGTCGTCAGTACTACCGACCCGGGGCGATCCGAGCCAGCTACGTAAGGCAATCGTCATCAGTCAATGCAACCAACCACGGATTGTGCTAGCCAACTCGATACCACCGACTCAAAAAGTTGGTAGTACCGACTCTGTCACAGTCAGCTATAAAAGGAGGGGTGGTGGAGCCATTTTCTTCACATCCTCGCCATCCACTCCTCCTACATTTCAGAGCAAGGTTACACCAGGCACCGATGGTCTTCCATGAGATTCCATTCTCTTGATCTCCTTCTTGCATCTATGACATGGATCCTAGGAGAGGAGTTGTTCCCCCATAGGGTGAGTTGGTCCCCCGGCCAACATGCATCCAACACCCATCCTCGGAGAAAAGGAAGCTCTATGAGGAGTTGTAGACAAGGAAAGTCATCCCGATGAGATATAGTGATAGCACATTGATTGAGATGGTGATCTTCACAGATAATATGCGTTGGGTATGTCACCAGAAAGAAATGGAGGGAGATAATCCTTTTTTAGTGACTGGAAGACCTACCTGGATTTGCTCTTAGAGTTCTTAGCATCGCTTGACGTTCTCATCGCCCCCGAGCAGAATATAGGAGGAAAATGGCGGGAAGGCAAGGTCAACTTTCACCTCTTCAACAATAGCTACTCCCTCACACTGATATCATTCAATCATATCTTCAACTGGGGTCATATCCCAGAATGCTCAGCGCCATCAGACTTCAATTTTGACCTAGCCTGGGAGCAACTGACTGAGGTGCCTGTGGGATTTTGTATCAACTAGCACATCAGTTGTGTGATTGATATCGAGCATCCTTTTACTCGTATACTGCACTGTCTCTACATCAAAACCATCTTCACTAGGTGTGGGCAAGCTCAAGGGAAGGTCCAGAAGTAGGACCTCGACTTTCTCTACCGACTACTGGAGGGGGAGACAGTTAATTTTGGAGATTTTCTATTTCTCCATATGATTTATGTGAGGTGCAATGTGACAAGAAAGGTGCCGATCTTATTTGGGGGTCTTATCACCCCTATATCTCTTCACATGCACCTTGATCTATCCACCCTCGATCCATTAGAGGATACAACAAAGATGGACCTCCTTCACTTCCTCAAGGCACATCTTCTCTGATACCACCACAATATCCTTTATTCACATTGCAATTGCCAAGGCATATTTCGGGAGTGGAGGCTCCCCGACCTTGTCTTCAACCTACGCAGGGTGGAACATCTCAGGTGGCTGCTGAATGAGGGAGAAACTAAAGATCCGCCAAGAGCAACAGCTCAGGGAAGCGACAAGGAGCACAATGGCAACAACGACGACGTTGAGGAGGTGGAGCCCACCATCCCCATGACCAGGAGAGCGGTCCCTTATAAAAGGACCCGTGCATATGCTGCCTCAACTTCCTTGGCCCCACCACCTTCCCAGGAGGAGCAAGACCCATACAACATGGCAGGTATGTACACAATGATGTAGGAAATCCAGACAGGACAACATCAGCATTAGGCGACACTGGTAGGAGTGTAGGATATACAAGGTAGGTTGTACCAGAACCAACAGGAAATCTATGAGAATGAATGCCTTCTCTTGGCCAACCAAGAGAATGTTCACATGCATCCGTAGTGGATGGAACAATACCAACAACCTTTCTTCGACAACTACTGGAACCATGGATACTTCGGGGAGTACCCACAGCTGCCACCTTTGCTGCCTACCGACCTCTCATTTTAGGGGATGTTCCCTCCACATGACCCCAACATGCCACCTCTTCCATTCTGAGCCATGGTACCACTGTTCCACCTATTGGGTGTGAGTATTGACTATGCAGACATAGTCATATTCAAGCTTGGGGGGGTGCTAAAACAATTTTCTATCTTTGTTTTTTCTATTTGATCTTTAGTTGTTTTATTTTAGTTGTGCAAGTATATGATCCACATCTATCTAGTGTAATTGTGGAGTAGTAAATGCATGGTTTTATTTTTTAATAGAGTGCACTCTCTGGGTTGTTGCATGAAAATGGTCATATCCTTAAAAGCTTAAATTACAAAATCTTTTTGCAACACCACTTGAGGAAGTGTTTGGATTAGTCATCATCAAGACTTAGGACATACATGAAAGTCTAAATCAACTTGGGAATGTGATTGATGAAGATCTTGAGCCTAAATTGACCAAACCATAATGAGATCTTAAATGAAAATATAAGAAAGAAACCTTTAGATCACCCTGAATATAGGTCAATTAAGAGGGACACATCATAATATAACGAAAGGCATTGTCTCTTAGTTGTGTGATTCCATTTCCTTTCCATTCATTTTGACTCACCACCTCAAAAATTCATGAGTACTCCAAGATATATTCCTTTATTGCATTACATGGCACGATAGGAATATATTAGTTATTTTACTTGCATTGGAAAGAAAAAAACATGACATTTGTATGCATCAACTTTAGTTCATACCATCTTAGCTTGTATAACACAGTTCATGTAGTTGCATACATTTCAACATTGCCAACATATTTTTCAAAACATGTGGATTTTAATGTCGAGTTATAAAGCTAAAAGTGCAGGGATACACCTCCAAGAAAGAAAAAAAGAAAAAAAAAGAAGAAAAAAAGAAGAATTAGAAAGGCAAGAAGCATGAAACTTAGCCTTTAGAAAAAAATAACCAAGGAGAAGAGTATATCCCACATTATCATTTTAGTGATGACTTATTCCACATGTGCATTCTTCTGAATTGGCATACAGAATCAACTCATTCAAACATGCATCATCTCATTTAAAAGAAAGAAAAGAAAGAAATAAGTTTTTTTAGGCATTAGGATTCATTCATGGCATTATTTTCATCCATTTAGGTTCATTTTTCTCTATGCATAAATAGGTTGGATGTACTTATGAATTTTTCATTTGCCACCCATCTTAAACCATTAGTTTCTCTTATTGGTAGGACACTCTAATGATTTATCTCCTCATTCATGCTTATACAGAGATCTGCTTCCAATAGTTAGTATTTAGGAAAGAGCAATTTAGTGTAGGGAATCACACGATACACCAAGTAAATGTCTGAGTGATTATGATGTTAACTGCTTTCTTGATAGTGTCATTGACTGAAGGTGGACATTTTTTATGGAAGTTTTTGGTCACTTTAGAGTAGTTAACGGTTCAGTAGTCAGTGAAGGCTGGTTTAGGGTTGTAACAGTGGATTTGATTAAGAAAGGAATGTATGTTTTATGTCCTTCTGCTGACTCTTGTCAAATAGATATGAGAGAGTGTTGCTCGAGGATGAACAACATTTAATCTTAGGGGAGTTTGATGCATGTGTTTTCAATCATTATTTCAGGCACATTTCCCCTTGATTTCATGTATAGTTTAGTCATTTATTTGATTTATTATGCATGGAATGACTTAGATGTCCTGTTTCTATTAAATGCATCAAATTATATGATTTTTACTGGTTTATTGAATATTTTATGCATCCCCATTTCTTATGACGATTTTGTGTGTTTTTAGGTACAAGAAGGAGACACAAAGTCGGTGCTACCGACTTAGAAACAGTCGGCGATACTGACTTGACATCAAAAACTTATCGGAAACTCACCCAGAATGGGTGCTACTGACAGCTAGAGTCGGTGCCACTGAGTTGGCCTCAGTGAGCCCATCATGAATTGAGAAAACTCGATGTTGTTGAGTTTCCAAATTGGTGCTACCGAGTTGACATTAGTGAGGCAGCTCGAAGACCACAAAACTTGGTACTATCGAATCAAGTTGATAGTACCCACGAGATCGGGATCGTGTGACCAAACTGAAGTGACTCAGTACTACTGACTCAACTAGTCGGTATTATCAAGTCGGCCCAATCAGGACAGCTACAGATCTATCTCTAATCCAATGTTTAATATTAATCCATACTCTAAGTGCCTCCTATGACTTAGAGGGGACTACGGCCAAGAGAAAGGAGAGCCTTTTTCATCGGACGATGACAAAAAAAGAGAGAAAATGAGAATGGAGGACTGAGGGCTTTAATCGAGGAGATCTGAGCACTTTTGGAGGACGATTATGCAGTCGGAAGACAACATAATGATTGCATGATAGAGGGGATCTTCCAGACGAGAGGATATTCAAGGGTTTTTTTTTAGTTTCCTCATGTTTCCCACATTTTTCTTCCTTTGTCCCATGTATTCGTTGATGAAAACCATGCAAGGCTAAACTCTTTTATTCCTTAAGATCCGAGAGTAGCCTGGATATACACTGTGATTGATTTCCATGCATTAATATCATTTTTGTCTCTTTTACTGGATATAAATCTATGAAATCTTCATGTTCTACTTGTGCTTGATCACAATGAGTGGATTGATGGAGGCTTAGTCATCTCGGGAGAGAGATTAAGGGTTGCAGAGTGTAGATTTACCCATCTACTGCGCCCTTTGGGAAAAGTGGAGTGTAAGCGGGAGGAGAAACCCCAGAGAGTGAGCGTAAAGCATCTAACTAATCAACCAATAACTGTGGAAGTGGGATTGGCATTAGGTTAGGTAGTGAATTACACTGCGGAAGTAGGTAATTCTGGCTACAGTCTCCTTATCTACGGATTGAGATAACATGTTTTAGTGTGTGAGATTGATTATTAGTGTTATCTGCGGTGAAACCACTATCCTAAGGAATTCACCCCATCTATGATTAATTCCACCTTTAATTTGTTTTATTTTTGCATTTTTTCTTTTGTTCAACCCATTCAACCAATTACAACTGGCTTAGCTGATTTGATCACAGTTAGTAGTAGTCTACTGGAGAAACACTTCCCTGAGTTCGACTCAGGCCTCACAAGGCCTTATTACTTAGATGTGTTCACTTGCTTACTACGCATGGTAAACATGTGTCATGTGTTCATTGACAACATCCTTATATTCTAACGAGACAACCAACAGTATGAGCAACATCTACAACATGCATGTGTTGACCTTGTTGAGACAACACAAGTTGTATGTCAAGTTCAGCAAGTGTGAGTTCTGGTAGAAGGAGGTGTCTTTTCTTAGGCACATGATGGTAGAACATGTCACACTAAATGAGGTTACTCAAAACATAAAACATGATCGATCACTAAATAATCACATAGTAGAAAAAGGAGCTAATTAAAACCAATTTCAACATCACCAACATGCTTAGAAACATTTACATTGAAGCCCAATATCTTACTTATATTCATACTATGCCAAGAATCTGATACAATTTGTTCCATGGCCTTAGCCACAACATATAAAAAAAGGAGAACATTATCCGTATATGCCACATAAATAGGCATCAATATGTTAACATAAGCCTGATTCAATTGAAACATTGTATACAAACACGCTCACTCGGACTGGAGAGTATAGGGATGACTCTACGACACACTATACAACTAAACAACATTCTCAAAGGTCCATAACCATATTTCTTCCTCACAGCCATAGTTTTGTTGTCACTGCTTTCAATTACCTAAAAGAATGTGGCGACCCACAAGGTAAGACCCATACCCCAGTGAGAGATATAACTCTCAACACCGCTTATTGAGTACAACAGGTTAAGTAATTAAATAGTTTAAGCAGATTAAACATGTATAACAGATAGGTTTAGAAGCAATGATAATTAATAAAATACAGAAAGGAGTAGATACCAATTATCATCATTAGCCTGATTATCAACATATACCTTTTTAACAGTATAAGCAGTTCAGTAGCATGTGCATAGCTAACATCATAAGCAAGTCTAGTAGCATATCATCTATATCATCCTGAATAAGTCTAGAAACATAACCATGGCTAACAACATTAGCATTTCTAACATGTTGAGCAAATCTACATCATAATTAGAGCTAAAAGTATAAGCACAACTATCTGAATAAGCATGATTAGTAGTGTAGGCATATCTAATTATAGAATTGTAGCTAGAAATATAATCATAGCTAACAATATGTGATAACTAATGTCATAATCATAGCGAATGGTAGTAGTATGTCTATCAACTTAAACAAGGCTATTGTATGTACTCATCCATAACATGAGCATATCCACAACACAAGCATATCTACTATCTTTTAATGCACTAAACATCATCTGTATGTAAAGAGAACAAACAAGGGTTATCATCCAATGTGAAACATTGTATATAACCCTAAATTGATATGCTACATGGTTGTCTTGCATATTTTATTAATGTCCTAAGGATTTGAGTCGTGCCACCCAAATCCAACTGACCACTACTAAGTTGAAATCAGTTCCATACAAGATATATGGAAGAGTCAGACTCCATGATCTCACCAACAACTCCCACTCAGTACGAGAGACAATGCAGAGACATATAGTCAAACTGCAAAACAACAACATATAGTTATGTAACTAGCCCACCTTGGTACATGTCACAACGCTAAAGAACAACTCATGCATGGTCATTCAATAAGAGGCATCTTGCAGTTATATTGCTGGCTTTCACATTTCACAATATTTGAGGCATGACCACATTCATCCTCCATAACCTGCAACTGTGGACACAAGGAGATACTCTTGACTTGTGCCACCTCATACTAAAAAATGTGTGCTTCGAGTTTCCCATAGGAATTGCTCATTTCACCACACAACAAGTTATGAATTTGGAATGGATCTATGGTATAGGTAAACCACATGATTAGGGTCACTTGATTAGTTATGCCAATTGGGTGAATTAAGGATGCATCAAACAAGTGGACATACAAATGCTAATTCACTTCTAGCAAGCATATAAGTATAACAACTTCAAAAGATATAAATGTATGAGACATATTGTTCCTCAACTCATCATTACATTATACTATTCATTTCCATTCATGATACTTCACTTGTCATCATACTATCAAAGGATATAAATCCTTATCACCATAACATAGGGTATCTACCCTTATCAACTTAAGAGGATTACACCTCACTCAGGGCTCAACCATGCCCAAAGGTCATTAAGACCATCATATCATTGCATACACGATCATCATTATCTTTCCATGTCTTAAAACAAGGCTTCCAATAAACATCACCATACATGTGATACATAGGCTCAGTATAATATTGCATAAAAGAACTAAAAGATGTTCACATGATAACATTGCAGGGTTATCTTAGCATTTTAGAGCATTCCTTTATTATATCAACATATAAGGAATCTAGGTATGATTGGTCACCATCATGCTTATAGTGTACAAGTTAATCTTAAGAAAGCATAAATCATAAAGATATGATGACCGTCAATTATCACATTAGAGTTACAATCAATCATTGGGAAGGATATTCCATAATTATATCAATCATTCAACAAAGGATAACATAACTTACCTATTACGACCCCACCTTTTGGTAACCCCCAATTAAGGGAGACCGAGAGGTCGAAGCCGCACCCATAATTTCTAGATCAAAGGTTCGACATATAACCAAGAACAATTATTAAATTTTAATAGGCTATACTGAAAAGCTGTAAGAAAATAAACTTTTGCATACCTTTTGAAAATTTGGATCTCTAAACTTCTATCCACATATGAATTCTTCTCTAACTAATCCTCCTTGTATTTTACTTCATGTATTTCACAATATGACGATTTACTGTTTGTCCTTTTGGCTTTATACCTAAAACGCCGACAAACAAAACGTCGGTCAGTCGAAGCTGGTATGTGGGGGAAACAATAATCGTACAATTATTTATAACAATGTATTGCAGGAAATTACCATTTAACAAACAATTTTACGTTTTAAATATAACTGTGCGATCCATGTATTCCCTATCCTCTGTGTTGTCCCTGCAGTGGACCTGGATGCTACTTTCCCTTTAGTAGATCCCCATTAAACCCCTCATGGTCCCACCTATAGGTGAACCGGTTTCTAGGGTTGAGTCACATCGCACTACTCGTAAGTAGCCCACTCCTTAACTCATGGCATGCTAAAGGGTCTCATGACACTACACTTGGTAGCCCAGTTTCTAACCCACGATAACCTAGACTTTACTCTAGGTTACCCCTTTTTAGCCTTTACAAGCCACAGAGGTGGATTCAGATCTGAGCCAGTTATATATATATATTCATAGTGATAATCATAGTCACTTTATAGTTGCATGAAATAAAAGGCATCCAACAATTATTTTCAAGCAACCGATAAAAACATTCGGAAATCGCCGTGAAACTAAAGTGATTATCATAAGCGAAACCACATACCTGTTTAGCAGATTTCTCAAGCTAATATCAATTCCAACCAAGAAAACAATCCAAGCAAGTAATTCAACCACATAATCAAGAATCCTAAAAAACACATGTACTTTATTTACTACACACTTTATCAAGATTCTTTCTATTCAACTCGAAATCATTTCCTAAGGTTTCTGTATCCATTTTAGGGTTTCGTTTTGCAATTAGGGTTTCACTTCATTTACTATTTTAAACCCTATTTCTATTCAATTACTTACAAACCCTAATTTCGGATTAAAGGCACACTTAAACATTAATTAAGCCCATTATGCCTCTTTTATAATAAAACTTCCATTTTTATCCTTTTAATCCATGGCAAGGTCATTATACTCATTTATCATCAATACAAAGTTCATTATGGTCTAATTCTCAAACGAACTCTATATATTATTAAATCCACTTTGTATTCATTAGAAAACCCTAATTACTATATTAAGGGTATTTGCCCATAATTAGGAACTTTTATATTCAAATAACTTAAAACCATCATTTAACAACATATTTTCACAATTTTCAAATTAAATATGATCTTATCCTCTTTTATCCTAAATTAGGGTTTCTAAATGCTTAATCATTCTCATATGGGGTAAAAACCCTAAATCATGCCATTTCACATCTAGATCAGATTTGAATCTAACATTATCATCCAACAGGTTATTATTACTGAAACTAACCCATTAGGCATCATAGATTCAATTACTCACCTCAGTTAGGGTTTTTAACCTAACTTTAATGCATTTTCATCAACTTAATATACTTTTGCAATTAAGAATGGAATCAGGCTTTCATATCATTTTTATTGGATTCCTCTCATTCTCCTGACAATTTTTCATATATAGCATGTCTTTACTCAACCTACCAATAATTAACTACATATTTTGTAAGATAATCGAATTTGGACCAATCAGGCAATGCCACATCAGCTTTTATTATTTCCTTTTTAATTCTCGCCCAGATCATAAGAAAGACGAAGATTACCTCTTTGCCCTTCCTGATGACACTTGACTCCAGGGACCGTTTGGTCATTATCATCGTGGTTCTCCTTCTACCCAGTGACGAGTAGGACTTCCGCCCTACACATGTCCGCGACATCAGACTTCGCACGCGGTGCGACTGGAGGTGCCAAGGTGGCACAACCCTTTCCTTCTCCACGCCTCACAGGCTTCACCGCCTACATCATCTTCCATCATGGCTGGGTTGTCGGTGGCGCCTAGTATCCTCACCGCTGCCTATGGTCCTTGCCGCCTAACTCCAATCTCGCTGCCCGACAACAACGGCCAGGGAACCCAACCCACACACATATGGGCTTCCACACATCCTCACACCGCTCTGATGCGGTGCCAAGTCCAGAGCCGACAATGGGTGGACATCTGCAACACCCCCACTCCTTCGGCGGCAACACCGCGATGGCACGGAGACTGCCTGTGGTCATCCTCGCCCCCTTGCCCTCCACCACCGTGCTCCGGTTTCTAGTCCAGAAGGGCGGCGTTACTACCTTAGTTAATTAGAAAGCAACGGTGTATGCAGAGGATGAGTTGAAGTCTCTGCCATCCTCCATCTCCTTGCACGATCTTAATAAAACATTGATTGTCTCTTGGTTCCTAAAATCACGGCTCTGCTTGTTGCTACCGTGTGGTCTTTACAGACCGGCTGAGAGAGGAAGAAAGGGAAGAAAGGTCTACTTGCTCCTATAAAGGAAGGATGAAGGGATGAGGAAAGCTGCATGCACGGATCATAGAAGTTCTTGGGTTAGGGGCATCCAACGACAAGGGAGAACCCATATATATATATATATATATATATATATATATATATATATATATATATATATATATATATATATATATATAGGTTTACGGAAAACATCTTTAGATCTGGTCCCCTCAGGATTAGTCTCCCTTTAACACCTTCTTTATCCCATTACTTTCTTATTCTCTTGTACGGTTTTTAAGGACAAGTTTCCCATGCTATATTGGCACGGTACACACGACAACAACCTTAATTACATTCCTTTCTCTTATGGACTTGGGTGAGAGAGGAGTTGTAGCATGAGTAATTGATATAGAAAGGTATTTCGATACATACTAAGCATTAACAATATAATCTCTTCCTTTATTTTCAATATTTGCTTGTCATGCACACGATCCAAGTATTTCTTTTTCCTTTCATACACCAAAAACCCATAAAGGAAAGTAGACCTATCAAACGGATGGGTGGGTTGGGTTTGGATTGGGTCATTGCGGGTGCGGGTCTGGCGGGTGCGGGTCAAAAAGATACACTTTTAAACGGGTGGAAGAAAAGTACACCCAAACCCGACCTAGCGGGTTGCGGGTTGCCCGCGGATGCCCATCTAAAATGTGTACAATCAACAATAAGTTACCCGTTTCTTTCTTTAACACTAAAAACAACATTTGAAACAGCTTGTAACTATTGTTTTTATGTCAAATATAGTGCAAAAGAACCAACCAACTACTATGTTTGACGTCAAACTATTCGATTAGTTTTTGATATATGAAAAAGTAGCAGCTAGTTGTATGTTGATATAAATTAGGAAAATCGATGTAGTTTTCATAGATAAATATCACAAGAAAAATACATAATTTTGTCATGTAACATTAGGCATTCCTAAAATTACAAGTACTTGTTATTACCTATTGCAAACACAAAATAAAGAGAATACAACTGTTATTTGTAAAGGTAAAGAATTAAGTTGTACAAAACAAGCAATATATTTTAATAGGTGTATGTGTATATTATGTATATGAATATATTTGCTTCAATTAACTGGGTCACCCGCGGGTGCCCGCGGATCACCCGCGAAACCCGCTTAATAAACGAGTGGGTATGGGTTTGGGTGATTTTCAGCGGGTGACAAATTTTGCCACCCAAACCCAACTTAAACGGGTCGACCCATGGGCGCCCGCGGATTTTGACCCAGTTTGACAGGTCTAAAGGAAAGCATGACACATATTGGATAATGGATTTTGGATTATTCATCTATTTCTTTCCTTGATATATCTCTTTTTGAGGATTTCTCCTTATCTTTATTTTTATTTTCCTCATTGGTATTCTTTTTAATATTAAGAATCCTTTGGATACGAAATTCCACCAAGGATAATTCAATTACACCTCTTTTTACTTGTTTTCCACATTTTACCATTGTTTTCCATTTCTTTCTTAATAAAGAAATACTTAATTAATCTTTTCTTTTCTTATTGCCTTTTATTTGCAATTTTGGACTCCTTGGAACCCAAGGAACCCAAGAGGCACGAAATCCCTCCTTGGATTTTCCTTCTAGAGGTTTCCACAATTTTCTTTTCTCAAAAATTCAATTATGCATTTACGAATTTAATAATTGAATTTCCTTTCTCCATTTCCTTGTTATTGGGCCCAATAGCCAATAAAGCACGCAACGAAATCATCAAGGCTATTGTAAATGAAATCCATTTATTCAAAACAAATTATATCTTTATTTTTTCAATTATCTTTAATATGAGAGATTACATTTCTCACCAATTGAACCCAAAAATTGGGGTTGTAACATCCTTCCCCTCTTATAGGAATTTTGTCTTCAAAATTCTATCAAGCAAAAAAAACAATTCAGGATAAGACTTTTCCATGTCCATTATTGGCCCCTATGT
The DNA here is from genome assembly GCA_963693085.1 of Alisma plantago-aquatica. Classification (NCBI taxonomy): domain Eukaryota; kingdom Viridiplantae; phylum Streptophyta; class Magnoliopsida; order Alismatales; family Alismataceae; genus Alisma; species Alisma plantago-aquatica. The sequence goes on from OY856414.1 coordinate 333,658,867, forward strand.
GACTTTACCGTACTCATGGCACTTCCAAAGAACCTTTATCATCACATATTCTTTTTTTTTGAGTTCTTTCATCCTGGCATCTATAAACTGCACAGGTGACTCAGGCCATTTCAGCCTCCCTTGGGGCTCACTAGGTTCATTGCTCAGCACATGGTCGAGGTACCTCACATAGTGCTCTAAATTGGACACCTGGAACTCATCACACATTTTTTTATCCTGAGGGGTAAGGTCAAACTTAACCCTCTCCACCAAACCATGACAAAAAACCCATGCATCGGGGACTCAGCTCTCTTAGCTATAACTTAGAGGGGTCGGATTTTCATGTCACATATTCTCCCACAGTGAACTGCATGTCAGTCTACTTTGCATCCGCTCACAACTCACGTCATCTCTAGGCTCCTTTCAGCCATTGCACGATCAAAGAGAATTCATCTACACACACTGTGGCCCTTTTCTAACCATCACGTGGTCCTTTCACCAACATCACCTTACTGAAGTGGTGACCGACACAACCTCCCTTACAGAGCTTCCTTAAATCCTGATACTGGCTATGGTGGTTATCATCACATCTTTCTGAAGACAAGAACTGTCTCCAGATATCACCCTTAATGAGCACACATGCTCTCATCAGACCCTTTAGTATGGATCATACTAACCATTAGTTAAGGGTGATAAACTATACTATCATAGAGTTCTTCATGTTTCTACTTCCCTTTCACGAGAGTGAACCTTTAGGTTATACTCAAGAACTTTTGAACTCATCTCCTGGTGTAGTTGAACCATCTCTATCATATGTAGTTCAACCCGATCTGTCCCTTGACAGTACTCTTTCTTTCTCATGTCATCTAGGTAAGGCGATCTACCATAACCCACATTGCATCTTGACCTTCCTTGGTCCAGGGGAGACTTACAACATCCATAGTGATGAACTCCCTTTCTCTATTGGAAACTCTTTATCCTCTATATCAATGCACTGGGTTATCGGTGTTCACCCTTCACCTTCTGTCATGCATGGCAACATACCACATGCAACCTCATCTTAGGCATCTAAGGTACTACTGTCACTTATTACCTTGGTAGTACCACGGTGTATGGTGATCTTCAATCATGATTTCATGTACGTCACGATTCCTCAAGATCGATTCCTCAGAAACCCTAAACCACTCTAGTCAGGGTTTCATCATCTTTCTTTCCAAAGAAGTGCATTTGAGGTTCTACAGCCATCCTTTCATTGCATCAAGGCCAAGGCTGGCTAACCAAACAACCATTAACTTGTTTAACAGATCTCGTTACATCTAGGTGTTAGCCAAACACATCTCTTTTCCAAACTTAGGGTTAGCCCAACAATCTCTTCTAGCCAAACTAGGCAACTATATCTCAACCAGAGCATCCATTACCACTTCACATCCTTAGGTATTAGGTAATGTTGATGACATACACCTCCATGTATTCCACTTATTATCTCATCTCAGCTCTAAATATATCTTCATTGAGAACGCTTTGAGCTCATCTTCTTGGTGATCAAACTCAACCTTGTATGACTCATATCTCATGATAAAAACATCCTCATAAGGTGACTACCTCATTCCTCTTAGTGTTTGCAAACCATCCATGTATCATTCACTTTACCAGGGTATGTTATCTTCTCTATCCCCATATCTCATGGCAACGTTCCAACCCACATCATCTTTATCCTTGGTGTATGACATGCGTACTGTCCTATCTCTCACTCCCATAACAAGAGGAAATAAGCATTTGGATGCAGTCCAAATACAAAGTTCTTCCTGTTCCAAGAGTAGAGATGGTACATCCCACCTTGCCAGTACACCTTTAAGTTGAAACATGCATCTTATGTGCCGACATCACAACCATCTTGATATCAAAGTTACTTCCATGGAAAACTGATCTGGAACTTACTTGGGTCACCACACAATCCTTGGTCATCTCCTCTAGGTCTATAGGGTGCCGGCACTTTAGGGGTCATTCATCTTCCCTTATGCATCCAGAGAGTGCCCTACTCATTTTCCCTTTGGGTCCCATGATTTCATGAAGGTGATCAATCTCCTAACCCATGGCCCTCAGACAATGATAGATGTTACCTCCTGACCCTATGGTCATGTGCAACTAGGGAATTAGGCAACTCCTACTTCCATCAGTCTTATCCCTACCTGACCCTAGGATAGACTTAGGATTCTCTTATAGTACATGTTCAACTTAGAACCTTACCCAAGCTTTCATCATCTCCCTCTGTATACATGGGCTGACTTTCATCCTTTCATAGGGGTCATGGAGACCTACCTACCTTGTCCAGGCCCCATACCGGTTACCTCCATGGTAACACATCTACATGCACTTAGAGATGGTTATCTATGGGTCTACAGGTTCATTCTCATACCATGTACTTTTCATTTAGCTTCTCAGATCCTATGTGACCTCTTTAGGTTACCTCAAAACCAATAAAACTGGTATACACCCTACAAAAGGGTCCCTCTCCCAGGATGGGAGGAAACTACACCTTGATAACAAAGGTCACAAATGTCCCTATGTTTAGGGTCTGCATCCACATGAGCATGCTTAGCCCTAACAGCTACTAAGGTACAAGCAGACCCTACAAAACCATGCTAGGTCACACTTGTTCTCATCCTCAATGTTAGACCAATTTAGTTGTGAGGGGTTCATTAAACATACCTTTAACTTAAGGGGTTTCCTTTTTCCTCTAAACATGAGGAGTACCATTCTCGAACTTATAGAGACTCAAATCGCATCATGAGCATCAGGTATACTACTTCCCCTCTTAGGCCTAGGAACCCTAGGTTCACTTAGGTATACCACTACATGCTCAACCTTTAACCAAGCATGTCCAAGGTATGTCATGCACTTCCCATGATCCTTTTATTTGAGCACCACTTCAGAGTTGAGTCCTTCTCAGGGACAATCAACAAGGTACAAGGCCTTTCAACTTGTTACTAAACCTCTACATGGTTTAAGGAACTCTTCTTCTCATCTATACCATAGGTACATAGGTATTAGCAGACTCATCCTCTCTCTAGGGTTTAGTTCCTCTAAGGCCACCAAGATATCACCATCATCCAGGGATCAAGCATGGGGCCACCACTATAATACACTTAGGTCGCATCATCCTCAACTCCCTACTTTTCCTCAGATTTCAGAGTCTAGGATTCCAACCTTCTTGCTTGGTTTCCTGCTCTCTCTCTAGAGATAACCCTACAACCAACCTCACCATTAGAGGTCCTCTCTTCATGAAGGATCAACCTCAAAAGCATGCCCCTACCTGGATGAAGCCTATGTTCAACTTATGTTCGCTCACGGTTATCCATAGCCCTTTATGCTTATTTCATAAGCTATCCATCAAACTCTCCCGGTCAGGGTTTCAACCTATTACTCGCACTACTGACACATTCTGGGTGCCTATTATGCCCATATAAGCTCATGGGGTTTCCATAGGTTCTTCTCTAACCTCATCCATGAAGGATCTATCCTTCGCTCAAACATGCACGAACCGTACTAGGGTTGGGTTGCTAAAGGTGCTAGGTCATCCAACCTCTCATGGCTCGTATGGCAATCTAAAGGCATGTCCATCCAAACACCCAGTAAACCATGACATCTAACTCATCCTGTCATTTCTCTCTCTAACCTCCACTTAGGGTTAGGGTTATCATCATCCTCAGAGGATGTGCTCAGTCTCTACTTGTAATGGAGATCTCTATCTCCAAGACTAACTCTCTTTATCTATCCTCCTTACAAGAAGGTCTAGCCTCAGGTCTCTTCTGAGGGCATGACAACTTATGTCATACGACCTAAGCATCTATCTATTCCTTTACGCTTAATCTATTAAGCTTATGTCCATGACATATTATTTACATACTTTTACATTAATTTTGTGGAGGATTCCTTAGACCTTATTAACCTTACCCATACCTCCAGAGGGTGAGGAGAAGAGAGAAAACCCTAATCCTTAAGGTCCTTAACAGAATTTGTGATGAGAAGGGATGAATATGATGAGAAAGTCCTAAAGGTATCTTATTTTGATTCATACCCTAAGACTTTATCCAGGCAGTCACACGGATCCGGGAGTCCTCATATTCTGACTAGCGGTGCGGAGGAAAATATTGCCAACCCCCAGTCGTGATCCTTTTCTAGACACCTCCGTTTTTCGGATAATCCTCTAATAACTCCCTGAGGTACTATGGAGTTTGTAAAATTTAATAATTATTAATGGCTAAGTGAGGAACCTATGCTCTGATACCAATTGTTACGACCCCACCTTCCGGTAACCCCCAATTAAGGGAGACCTAGAGGTCTAAGCCGCACCCATAATTTCCGGATCAAAGGTTCGACATATAACCAAGAACAATTATTAAATTTTAACAGGCTATACTGAAAAGCTGTAAGAAAATAAACTTTTACATACCTTTTGAAAATTTGGATCTCTAAACTTCTATCCACATATGAATTCTTCTCTAACTAATCCTCCTTATATTTTACTTCATGTATTTCACAATATGATGATTTACTGTTTGTCCTTTTGGCTTTGTACCTAAAATGTCGACAAACAAAACGTCAGTCGGCCAAAGCTGGTATGTGGGGGAAACAATAATCATACAATTATTTATAACAATGTATTGCATCCAATTACCATTTAACAAACAATTTTACGTTTTAAATATAACTGCGTGATCCATGTATTCCCTATCTTCTGTGTTGTCCCTGCAGTGGACCTGGATGCTACTTTCCCTTTAGTAGATCCCCATTAAACCCCTCATGGTCCCACCTATAGGTGAACCAATTTATAGGGTTGAGTCACATGGCACTACCCGTAAGTAGCCCACTCCTTAACTCATGGCATGCTAAAGGGTCTCATGGCACTACACTTGGTATCCCAATTTCTAACCCAAGATAACCTAGACTTTACTCTAGGTTACCCCTTTTTAGCCTTTACAAGCCACATAGGTGGATTCAGATCTAAGCGAGTTATATATATATATTCATATTGATAATCATAGTCACTTTATAGTTGCATGAAATAAAAGGCATCCAACAGTTATTTTCAAGAAACCGATAAAAACATTCAGAAATCACCGTGAAACTAAAGTGATTATTCATAAGCGTAACTACATACCTATTTAGCAGATTTCTCAAGCTAATATCAATTCCAACCAAGAAAGAAATCCAAGCAAGTAATTCAACCACATAATCAAGAATCCAAAAAAACACATGTACTTTATTTACTACACACTTTATCAAGATTCTTTCTATTCAACTCGGAATCGCTTCCTAAGGTTTCTGTATCCATTTTAGGGTTTCGTTTTGCAATTAGGGTTTTACTTCATTTACTATTTTAAACACTATTTATATTCAATTACTTACAAACACTAATTTCATATTAAAGGCACACTTAAACATTAATTAAGCCCATTATGCCTCTTTTATATTAAAACTTCCGTTTTTATCCTTTTAATCCATGGCAAGGTCATTATACTCATTTATCATCAATACAAAGTTCATTATGGTCTAATTCTCAAACGAACTCTATATATTATTAAATCCACTTTTTATTCATTAGAAAACCCTAATTACTATATTAAGGGTATTTTCCCATAATTAGGAACTTTTATATTCAAATAACTTAAAACCATCATTTAACAACATATTTTCACAATTTTAAAATTAAGTATGATATTATCCTCTTTTACCCTAAATTAGGGTTTCTAAATGCTTAATCATTCTCATATGGGGTAAAAACCCTTAATCATGCCATTTCACATCTAGATCAGATTTGAATCTAACATTATCATCCAACATGTTATTATTACTTAAACTAACCCATTAGGCATCATAGATTCAATCACTAACCTCAGTTAGAAGTTTTAACCTAACTTTAATGCATTTTTCATCAACTTAATATACTTTTGCAATTAGGAACGGAATCAGGCTTTCATATCATTTTTATTGGATTCCTCTCATTCTCTTGATAAATTTTCATATATAGCATGTCTTTACTCGACCTACCAATAATTAACTACATATTTTGTAAGATAATCGAATTTGGACCAATCAGGCAATGCCACATCAACTTTTATTATTTCCTTTTTAATTCTCGCCCAAATCATAAGAAAGACAAAGAGTACCTCTTTGCCCTTCCAGATGACACTTGAATCCAGGGGCCGTCTGGTCATTATCGTCGTGGTTCTCCTTCTACCCAACGACGAGTAGGACTTCCGCCCTACACACGTCTGCGGCGTCAGACTTCGCACGCGGTGCGACTGGAGGTGCCAAGGTGGCGCAACCCTTTCCTTCTCCACGCCTCACAGGCTTCACCGCCTACAGCAGCTTCCATCATGGCTGGGTTGTCGGTGGCGCCTAGTATCCTCACCACTGCCTAGGGTCCTTGCCGCCTAACTCTAGTCTCGCCGTCCGACAGCAGCGGCCAGGGAACCTAGCCCACACACATCTGGGCTTCCACACTTCCTCACGCCGCTCTGATGCGGTGCCAAGTCCAGAGCCGATAGTGGGTGGACATCTGCAACACCCCCACTCCTTCGACGGTAGCACCACGATGGCACGGAGACTGCTTTTGGTCATCCTCGCCCCCTTGCCCTCCACCACCACGCTCCGGTTTCTAGTCCAGAAGGGCGGCATTGCTGCCTTAGTTTATTAGACAACAATGGTGTATGCAGAGGATGAGTTGAAGTCTCTGCCATCCTCCATCTCCTTCCATGATATTGACAAAACCCTGATTGTCTCTTGGTTCCTGAAATCACGGCTCTACGTGTTGCTACCGTGTGGTCTTTACAGACCGGCCAAGAGAGGAAGAAAGGGAAGAAAGGTCTACTTGCTCCTATAAAGGAAGGATGAAGGGATGAGGAAAGTTGCATGCACGGATCATAGAAGTTCTTGGGTTAGGGGCATCCAACGACAAGGGAGAACCCATCTATATATATATATATATATATATATATATATATATATATATATATATATATATATATATATATATATATATATATATATATTGCTTTACGGAAAACATCTTCAGATCTGGTCCCGTCAGGATTAGTCTCCCTTTAACACCTTCTTTATCCCATTATTTTCCTATTCTCTTGTACAATTTTTAAGGACAAGTTTCCCATGCTATATTGGCAAGGTACACACAGCAACAACCTTAATTACATTCCTTTCTCTTATGGACTTGGGTGAGAGAGGAGTTGTAGCATAAGTAATTGATATAGAAAGGTATTCCCATACATACTAAGCATTAACAATATAATATCTTCCTTTATTTTCAATATTTCCTTGTCATGCACACGATCCAAGTATTTCTTTTTCCTTTCTTACACCAAAAACCCATAAAGGAAAGCATGACACATATTGGATAATGGATTTTGGATTATTCATCTATTTCTTTCCTTGATATATCTCTTTTTGAGGATTTCTCCTTATCTTTCTTTTTATTTTCCTCATTGGTATTCTTTTTAATATTAAGAATCCTTTGGATACGAAATTCCACCAAGGATAATTCAATTACACCTCTTTTTACTTGTTTTCCACATTTTACCATTGTTTTCCATTTCTTTCTTAATAAAGAAATACTTAATTAATCTTTTATTTTCTTATTGCCTTTTCTTTGCAACTTTGGACTCCTTGGAACCCAAGGAACCCAAGAGGCATGAAATCCCTCCTTGGATTTTCCTTCAAGAGGTTTCCACATTTTTCTTTTCTCAAAAATTCAATTATGCATTTACTAATTTAATAATTGAATTTCCTTTCTCCATTTCCTTGTTATTGGGCCCAATAGCCAATAAAGCCCGCAATGAAATCATCAAGGCTATTGTAAATGAAATCCATTTATTCAAAACAAATTATATCTTTATTTGTTAAATTATCTTTAATATGAGAAATTACATTTCTCACCAATTGAACCCAAAAATTGGGGTTGTAACATTACCACTATCATCCATTTGCATTAGGGTTAGGTTTAATAAGATAGGTTACATTGAAGTTATAGTTCAATACTCATACACAAATTCTAACTCATGGCATCCCCATCGGACCATGGATGGACAAGGTGAAGCATCACCATCTGATCCCATACTATCCTCAAGTATGGATCTGTGCATAACACATGGATTAACCATCACTTATAACATACTAGGGCTTCAAAAACAATAAGAAAATACGCCATTATTCTATTAATAATTCAATAGGATTGATTACAATCTATCACCATCACTTAGTTACCTTAGGGTTAGGTGTAACAAGCTTTATCACATTAAAGTTCCATACCCACTTATTATGATGATTTATCAAATATATACATACGAGGGAAAAGGTAAGACTAAACTTTTAAAGGCATTGATCCATTGAATTCACATTATTAGAACCAACACATTATGCTATAAACTTCATTCTAAACCATTGGATGTGGAAGCATCCAATCACAACCATTGGATTAGGTTTAACATGTCAAAACTATCAGTTGATATGTAGGTTTAACCCTTGGATCATATAACCAAAGAAACTATTGGTTTAGGGCTTAATTTAAGCAACTCGTGATGCCTAGTTACACCATTGTGTGGTAACCTGAACCACCATCGGTTGTCACACATCATGTCACCATCGACTGATGGGGTCAATACTACCATCATTGAACACCATCGGAAGTTGAACTAAAAATTGCCATTGGTTCATACCATCTTTAGGACACTAAACCATTGATCATTGAGCTTCCAAAAGAGTCTAGATCTGAACTAAGTTGTGACCATCTTTTGACACCATTTGTCATCACCATCAGTTGCCACAAAGGCATCTCCATCGGTTCTAATTTAAGGCCATCCACCGGTTCATGTATAAAGTTGAAAAGCCTAATAACACTAAGTATAAGCCATCGTTTAATAGGTACTTAGCACCATAGTATGGTATATAAGATAGAACCAAGTCTTCCTCTACCTCAGGAAGGTCATGCACATAATTTGAGGTTCATATAGAATAGGAAACTAAGCAAAAAAATAGTATTGAAATCAAAACCTTAAGCATACATAGCTTCTCTAAGCTTAGATAATCATTTTAGAGCAAGAACATGAGTAAGAAATAAAAGTGAAGAGGGTTATAAGAATCACCTCTATGAAGAAGATCATAGTCCAATCAGCAAGAAAACTCGAGAAAATAATGTATAGAACCCCAGCTTTAGGTATGAATATGGCCTAGTAAGCTTCTTCTCCGAGAAAGGGAGTAAACCCTAGGTGAAGGGAGCAAGAAGATAAGTTCTTTCATCTTTAAAGCAAAATTTGCCATGGAACAACATGGTTCCATATAGGAATAAGGTAGGAGATCTATAAAAGTAAGAGAAATGAAGAAAAAGAGGAAGGTACTTACTTATTTTTGGTCAAAAATAGCAAGGGTATCTCCACAAACCCTAGAAGAGAGCAAAACAAAACCCTAGATGCTTAACCAAGAAGGTTGGCTACCTTATTATTACTTGGACACTTTGTTTTCCACTAAGTAGGTGAAAGATGAAGCTCTAGATAGGAGAGAAGAGACAACAGTCCAAAGGTTTTGTTTGTGGGCTAAAGGATAGGTATATAAAGCATATGGATAAGGAAAGAGAGAAGCTTGATGTGTCCTAGTAGCTCTCCATGTGTCCATAGCCTAGAACTTACACATCCATACAAGAAGCTTCAATAATGCTCATGTAGACCTTCTTTGCCTTCATTTATTGGCTCTCCAGGATGACCCTTGACCTCCAAGCAAAGAAACCATCAGTTCTTTAGACCCTAGTCACTTAAGTTGTGAACCATCTCTTTTTAGTGAACCACAGGTCCAAGTGAACCCAAACTAGAAAACCACCATCCTACTACCTCTAAAGGTGAACTTTGATTGTCACCACCTTCTGGTGACCATCGGATGTCAACCAAATAGGGGAACCATTGGTTGATGGCTCATAAAGGTAGCTCATCCATAAAAGGATAAACCCAAAAATACCCTGGAAGAGAAACACCTCCAAACCAAGGTACAACTAGGAACCCCATGACCCAACAAGATCAAGAATGATAAGGAGACATATAAGGATCATAATGCATGTGGCAAATTACAAGGAAAAACTCATATTTGGGGAAATTGCAGAAAAGTCAAAAATGTGCATAAAAGTACATAACTTGATCAAACATTGTCCAAATTGGACCAATTTTATCTATCTTCTCATACCATACTTATCACAGGAGTTCTCCGTCTTGTGTGGATTTTATACCTCAAATCACTTTATTAGCACAAATTTATCTCTCTTTTACTTCATAATCTTCTTGAATTACATCTTTAATAACTCCTTGTTAGCTTATGTGTATTCAAATTCAGGTTTCATGGCGTCATATTTTTCTCATATAGTCACCAAACATTCATGTCTTAATAGGTTACGATATAGTTCTCATATTCTTTATGGTAAGATTAAGGTATTAACACCATGATTTCTGATTTGTTATGCTCTTTAGATTGTTTCAAAGATGACTACTTGATCAGAGTAATTAGAAAGATAACAACCTAAGAGTTTCATACTTACCTTTTCTTCAATAACTGCATACCTGGTCAGGGCATCCAAGTACTGATATTAGGTAGTATGCACCATATTTTATGTCATGTTCCTAACTTAGACATCATCCTAGTCCTAAATCCTAGTGTCCCTATAGACTCGGTGAACCTAGAGATCTGATACCAACTTGTTAGAACATGTCATACTAAATTATGTTACTCAAAACATAAAACACGGTTGATCACTAATTAATCACATAGCATAAAAAGGGGCTAATTAAAACCGATTTCAACATAACCAACATGCTCAGAAACATTTGGATTGAAGCCCAACATCTTACTTACATTCATAATATGCCAAGAATCAGATACAATTTGTTCCATGGCCTTATCCACAACATATATATACATGAGAACATTAAACTTATATGACACATAAATAAGCATCAATATTCTAACATAAGCCCTATTTGATTAAAACATCATATATGAACTTTCCCGCTCAGAACGGACAGTACAGGGACAACTCTAGGACACACTAGACAACTAAACAACCTTCTTTAAGGTCCATCATCATATTTATTCTTGGTTGCCACAGTTCAGCTGTCACTGATGTCGGTCACCTAAAAAGATGTGGTGACCCACAGGGTGAGACCCATCTCCCAGAGAGATATAACTCTCAACACCGGTTATTGAGTACAAAAGGTTAAGTAATTAAATAGTTTAAGAAGATTAAACATGTATACCAGATAGTCTTAGAAGCAATGGTGATTAAAAAATACATAAAGGAGCATATAACAATTTCATCATTATCTTAACTATCAACATATACCTTGTTAACATTATAAGAAGTTCAATAGCAAGTGCATAGCTAACATCATAAGCAAGTCTATAGCATACCATCTATATTAGCATGAATAAGTCTAGCAGCATAAGCATAGCTAACAACGTTAGCATGTCTAACATGTTGAACAGATCTACATCATAAGTAGAGCTAACAATATACGTACAACTATCTACATAAGCATGATTAGCAATATAGGTATCTCTAATTACATAAGCATATCTAGGAATATAATCATAGCTAACAACATGTGATAACTAATGTCATAATCATAACCAACAGTAGTAGTATATCTATCAAATTAAACATGGATATTGTATGTACTCATATATAACTTGAGCATATCCACAACACAAGCATATCTACTATATTTTAATGCACTAAACATTATTTTTATGTAAGGAGAACAAAAAAGGGTTATCATCCAATGTGAAATGTCGTATATAACCCTAAAAAATATGTTGCATGACTGTCTTACATCTTTTGTTAATGCCCTGAGGATTTGAGCTGTACCACCCAAATCCAACTAACCACTGCTAAGTCAAAATTGGTGCCATACAAGATCTATGGAAGATCAGAACACCATGATCTCACCAACAACTCCCAGTCAGCACGAGAGACAATGCAGAGACATACAGTCAAACTACAAAACAACAACATATCGTCATGTAACTAGCCCACCTTGGTATAGGTCATGGCGCTAGAGAACAGTTCACACATGGCCATTATATAAGAGGCATCTTGCAGTTATACTACTGCCCTTCACATTTCACAATATATGAGGCATGACCAGAATCATCTTCCATAACTTGTAATTGTGGACACAAAGTGATATTCTCGACTTGTGCCCCCGCATACTCAAAAATATGTGCTCCGAGTTTCCCCTAGGAATTGCTCGTTTCACCATCAGCAAGTTTTGACAGTAGAATGGTTCTATGGCACAAGGCATCTACATGATGAGGGTTTCACTTGATTAGTTATGCCAATTGGGTGAATTAAGTATGCATGAAACATGTGAACATACAAACCCTAACTCACTTCTAGTAAGATATAAGTATAACAACTTCAAAAGATATAAAATGTATGAGACATATTGTTCTTCAACTCATCATCACATGGTACTATTCATATCTATTCATGAGACTACACTTGTCATCATACTATCACATGATATAAATCCTTATCACCATATCATAGGCTATCAACCCTTGTTAACATAAGAGGATTACACCTCACTCAGGGCTCAACCATGCCCAAAGGTCACTAAGTCCATAATATCATTCCCTACAAGATCATCATTATCTTTCCATGTCCACTACAAAAAATTTGGCTTTTGTTGAAGAACATTTGTGAGGAACCAAAAATCGTGAATAATGATGTCCATTTGTGAGGGCTCATCCTTCAAATATGGGACCACATCCCTCAACCGTGTTCTTGACATCGTTAGGCATTTTATGTGAACATTGGTCCTTCACAAATACATTTGTTACGAATTACCCCCTCAAAAACTCCATGCCAAATCTTCCCTCCATCTCATAATCCTTCCCTCCATTCTAAAACTCTGATTCATCTATCAAAATTCACGAAAAAAACCACCCAGTCCCGGCGGGCGCTAGTTTCCCCCTCATTTCCTCCGCACTCCTCCACTGAACCCTCCCCTTCCCGATTCTCTCATCGGTTCCTCCGCACTCCTCCACTGAACCCTCCCCCTCCCGATTCTCTCATCGGTTCCTCCGCATTGGGTCATCCTTGACGCCAATCGCCCTGCTCGGTTGCTGCCGTTCATCCTTCGTATTGGGCTCATCCTTCATAACTCCTTGCCGCTGTTGATGGTTGCTGCCCTCCGCCATTGACGATTGCTGCCGTCCGCATTGGTCGTTGCTGCTACGCAGTCACCGTGCTTGATTGCCGCCGATTGCCCTGCTCGGCCGCATTGGTCGTTTCTGCTACGCAGCTTGCTTCTTCGGCCACTGGAATCCTCTCTAGGTTCGTATCTTTTTTTCTTTTTCTCATTTGGGAGAGCACTAGCCCCCAGTTCGACGCCTGATAGCCAATATTGGTTCTTCCTCCAATGGGCTTCCAGTTCATACCTCATGTGTCTGCCTCATCTCCCCCCAATGTGATCTGCATAGGATTAGCTGGGTTTACTTAGTAAAAATACTAACCATCTAGTATTCATATGAGTTATCTCCTCCTCCCCTAAGGGTTAACGTTCACACGTATAAGAAACATATCACAATCTTGAAAAACTTTGACTATCCTCAGTTGCATGGAGATGGTCATACAACAGTAATACAGAGTAGTCAGGGGTGTGTTCAATATTTGGAAGCGAGGAAATAGCTCCTTGGGAGTAGCTACCATAACTAAATGGAAGGGAATCAAATTTGTGATGTACATAAATTCCTAGGCTATGCATCTACAGTATAGCATCCTCATAATGCTTTTCTATCATACAACTTTGTGTTTTGTCAATAAGAAAAGAATAATTTACTTATGTGATTGAGTAGATATAGTATTTGATTGAATATTGTCTTTCTCGAATATGTACAATATTTATTAATTGTACAAACTCGAATTTATGTATAATACCTACCATGTAATCCAAGTCATACTTGATCAAATATTACTCATATATAATTGTTGAGGCTCAAGCTTGGTTCAAAGCAATACACATGTGTGCATGTATGTGTAATTTTGCTACTCTGTTCTATTCTATATGAACAAGTGTTCTCATGACACACATATATATGGGTCATAGCCAAAGTAGTTGATAATGAATGTATTAATAATATTCCTAGTTTCTTTGAAGACAGTATGAAGGAAATAAGCAATACCTCCTTTAAATCTATTATATGTATCCTTTACTATATCTGGTGGTATAGAAATAAGGTGATTTTTGAGGAATGGTTAGTCAATGTGAGTGTGCTATAGTCTATTATCCATAATGAGATAAAAGTGCTTCTTTACTAAACGAGCCCTGTGTTATTTTTTCTGGAATTGCTATACTTGTTCGTATTTTCTAAAGATGAAGAAGGGTTCCATCTGATGTTACTGGTTTATTGATGTAGTGGTGATCAAGATGGTTGTATGTATTCTACAATGTTGGAGTTTCCTACTTGTCCTTATGTTCAGAAGATGAAGTAGAGCTTCTATATATCTGGTGTTTTTTAGTCTATTGATCCAGTGATGATCAAGATGGTTGCTTGTAAAATGTTGTGCTGAAATGACCTTTCTTTTGAAGGGGAAGTGTTAACCTTGTTACCCCTCCCAACTCTGTTGAGAAAAATAACTTAGAACCTTCCTTTTAGTTTCTAAAATGTAATAAGAAGAATACGTCCAGAGGTAGAGGGAGAAAGGGGTAAACTGAGGATAACAATGCTACTTTATCCAATAAGTTTGATAACTTAGCAATTGTTTATCCAATAAATTTGGGTAGTTATAGTGGATTTCTCATCACACCAGTCATGGTATTGGGAGAGTTTTTGTTTTGTGGAATGGTATCTAATGCTCTGTTGAAAAGCTTTTTTAATATGATAAATTAATACATACTAGAATCACTATTGGGGATAAAAGATTTCTTCTTACTGCTATTTGTGGTCACTTGTACGAGTTCTGTTCTGTTTTCTCACTGCGTTGTTTTTGAATGTTTTGTTTTTGGTGCTTAGTATAATATAGCCTGGTGTTTTTGCATTTTGCAGAGGCACACTAAGTCATTGTCAACATTTCAGAAATCTAGGCAGAAGCCTCAAGAAAGAATGGGTGTTCTTAGTAATGTGGGTTCCTCCTTGTTCCCTTAATTGTTAAAACGACATTTGTATATATGTCTTTTTTCCTTTACCCCCTCCATCTAAAATAATACACTTTCTGTAACATGTGGTTGTGATGCATGCCCTAAAAGCCAATAACTATAGTAATGATCCGAACTCTTTACTTGGAGATTAATTAAAGGCTGACTGCCCAGGGCTCCGATGAGATACATCCATCCCTGATATAATAGTTGGCACTTTGGAGATCTTTGGCATGGATGGAGGATGCTCAGCTGTGGTGAACTTCTATGTAGGCTTATTTAGGATCTCATTCGCTGTGGAAACATGAAGGGCATTGTAAGTAAAATCTTTTAATGTATTTCGTTTAAATTAGTTAAACGAAATACATAAAAAGATTTTACTGACAACGCACTTAATGTTTCCACAGCGAATGAGATCCTAAATAAGCCTACATAGAAGTTCACCACAGCTGAGCATCCTCCATCCATGCCAAAGATCTCCAAAGTGCCAACTATTATATCAGGGATGGATGTATCTCATTGGAGCCCTGGGCAGTCAGCCTTTAATTAATCTCCAAGTACAGAGTTCGGATCATTACTATAGTTATTGGCTTTTAGGGCATGCATCACAACCACATGTTACAGAAAGGGTATTATTTTAGATGGAGGGGGTAAAGGAAAAAAGACAATATATAAATGTTGTTTTAACAATAAAGGGAACAAGGAGGAACCCACATTACTAAGACAAATATACAAGTGAACCAGAAGTTACTATAATGATGGTATGCTACTAACTTATAATGATACATATCATACAAGTGAACTAGAAGTTACCATCATTATTTCTGCCCATGCTTTAGTGCTTCTATGCCCATCATTTGATTTTTAAAGATACCAAACTTATTTACATATCATTTCAGTTTCCATTGGAGACTAGAACTTTGTAATTATACTATGTCCGCCAATCAAAATTTCTGGAAATAACTATTATAAATTTCTTGTGGGGATAGTGTGAAGGCAAAAATGATATCCATCTTATTAAGTGGGATGATGTAACCAAGGTAAAGGATGAAGGTGGTATGTCTATAAAAAAAGTCAAAGACGTTTGTAAGGTTGCTATGATATTAAATATCTGGATAGTAGCTTCAAAGAAAGGTAGTCTATGGATCAAATTGATCCATGAGAAATACCTTCTTAAGGATTCTATCTAAAATATTGATATCTATGGTCAACTTTCTTGGTATTTAATTCAGATGATCATACATCTGAATTTAAAATCCTATTATGAAAGATTGCTAGAAACAACATCTCAATGATGAACAACCTAAAAAAAGAGGGTTTTTCTATACTTCTATATGTTTGTTGTGTAGAAGTTCTAATGAATTTATCATTCATTTATTCTTTAATTGGCATGTAGCTGATTTCATCGGGGTAAGGCTGTTGAGTGTAAACTCACTGATAGGATTCCCCTGTCATGAAGATTGGACTCATGATAGGGGTAAGGCTTCTTGTATATTGATAGACTTCTTGTATGTCTTCTCCCTTCCCTCCCCTTTTGCTACAATTGTTGCAAAAAAATCAGTCCTTTTATACTACTATTTCTTTGATTTTTTTTCTATTTCCTCTTGTGTCTCCTATTCTAGCTTCTTTTCTTTTTTTTTTTTGCAATTTCTCCTTCATTTCGTGTTCCTTCTATTGCATCTAAATTTTTGTTACTTCTCTGTCCCCTCTTATTGCTATTTCCTTGTTACTCATATCAGAAATTCAGATTCTTACTCAAACCTAGACTACTAGTACCACTTCTATTTGCAAGTTTTCTTCTACTTTTTCTTACTTATTCTTGCTCCTACATGACTACATCTCAAACAGTTGTTGCTGTTTGCATGTATTTGTTAAAGCTTCCTGATCTCTACTTATATTTTCCTAACAGCTGTTTCCTAACATCTCAAACAGCTGTGCTTAACTTATTATATATTTTCCTTCATGTAGATGGATTTTCTAATAGATCGGAGTTGGATGTATATTGGGAACAGAGTGCAAAGTGATGTATTCAAGGCAGGGTTACGAAAGTTCATTGAGTTTGCTCTTATCCATCAGAGACCAACTAGACAGGGGAAATTAATATGTCCTTGCAAGGTATGTTTGAACAGATACCTTAAAACAGAGGAGGAGGTATTCTCACATGTATTACTAAAAGGATTTGTGCATAGCTATGATGTTTGGACGTTTCATGGGGAGGTGATTGGTAGGAGCAATCCTGTTGTGGCACCAAACATGCCTAGCACCGACAATATGCATCAGATGTTGGAGGATTTGTTTGGTATGGGTGACACAACAAATGACCACTCTACTGAAGCTACAGAGGAACCTGCAAATGTAGATGCACAAAGATTTTACAAGCTACTAAAAGAGGCAGATCAACCACTCTATAGAGGTTGCACAAGTCATTCTAAGCTATCGTATTTGGTTGCCTTGCTATTTCTGAAGGAGGAATCTGGATGGTCTAACGATTCTTTCACAAAGTTGTTACAGTTGATTGTTTCAGGATTTCCGGAAGAAAATTGTCTATTCCCGGAGACGTACTATGAAGAAAATGCGATCGTGAAGGATTTACGACTTGATCATTCTACTATAGATGTATGTACAAATAATTGCATGCTTTTTCGCAAAGATGCAGCTTCAAAAGAAAATTGTGATACTTGTGGTGCTTCAAGATGGAATGAAAAGCAATACAAAACAAAGGGAAAGAAGGTAGCTGCTAAGTTCATGTATCACTTCCCTTTGATACCTCGGTTAGGGAGGCTCTATATGTCTTCATCTATTGCTAAAGACATGATTTGGCCATCAGAAGTAAAAGGCAAGGATGGTCGTATTCATCATCCTTCAGACACACCAGAATGGTTGTCTATTGATACCAGGTATCCAGACTTTGCTGCTGAACCACGCAATGTTAGATTGGCATTAGCAACAGATGGATTTAATGCATTTGGCAATATGAGTGCATCACATAGCATCTGGCCTGTGTTGGTGACACCTCTCAATCTTCCGCCTTGGCTTCTTATGAAAGAACAATTTATTATGATGTCCCTATTAATCCCAGGTCCACATATGGTTGGCAATGACCTTGATGTATACTTGGAGCCATTAATTGAGGAGTTGCAACTACTTTGGGAGCTTGGAGTCAAAGTTTATGATGCATATAGAAAAAGGAACTTCACTATGCGGGCAATGATTTTATGGACCATTAACGATTTCCCAGCATATGGTGACTTATCTGGTTGGAGCACTAAAGGTAAGAAAGATTTGGGATGTCCTTGTTGTAATGTGGAGACTGTATCAAAATGGTTACAGTATGGGAAAAAGCAATGCTATGGTTTCCATCGACGTTTTCTTCCAATGAATCATCCGTATAGACGTGATAGGAAAAATTTTGATGGTGAAAAAGATTTT
Organism: Alisma plantago-aquatica; assembly: GCA_963693085.1. Taxonomy (NCBI): domain Eukaryota; kingdom Viridiplantae; phylum Streptophyta; class Magnoliopsida; order Alismatales; family Alismataceae; genus Alisma; species Alisma plantago-aquatica. Next base: position 333,677,466 of record OY856414.1, read on the forward strand.
CGACTTCCACCTAAGCCACTATCTGGAGAAGATATACTGAGGCAATTTGATGGGTATGAAAATATCACATTTGGAAAAATGAATAAGTGCAAGAGGCTTGGAGATCAAATTCAACCATTACCTCCTGGTTGGAATAAGATAAGCATCTTTTTTCAGCTACCTTATTGGAAGTATTTATCTGTTAGACACAATCTGGATGTGATGCACATAGAAAAGAATGTGTGCGAGAATATTTTAAACACATTATTGGGTGATTCTAAGAAAAGTAAAGACAACTTACAAGCTCGTCAAGATTTGAAGAAAATGCGCATTCGAAGAGATTTATGGCCAGTAGATGCAGGTGACCGCTATTACTTGCCTCCAGCATCTTACACCATGACTAATGCGCAGAAAGATAAGTTCCTATCCGTGTTAGAAAAGTTGAAAGTTCCTGATGGCTATTCTTCTAACATATCTAGGTGTGTTAGCAAATCTGATAGAAAACTTGTTGGGCTGAAAAGTCATGATTGTCATGTTCTTATGCATCAACTTCTACCTGTTGCCTTGAGACATTGCATAAGCTTAGATGTGTACAAGCCTATTGCTAATTTGTGCTCATTTTTCAACAAGCTTTGCTCTAACATTATTGATGTGGAAGAATTCAAAGAATTGGAACAAGAAATTGCTGTCACTCTTTGCCAGTTGGAGAGAATCTTCCCTCCTTCTTTCTTCACCATCATGATGCATTTGCCCATTCATTTAGCTTATGAAGCCAGGCAAGCCGGATCTGTCCGAACTAGGTGGATGTACCCAATAGAGAGATACTTGAAGAAATTGAAGAAGTATGTAAGAAACAAAGCTAAACCGGCTGGTTGTATTGCTAGTTGCTATTTAGCTGAAGAAAGTTTGACATTTTGTGGTAGGTACTTGCATAATTTTGAGACAAAACTGATCCGCAATGCTCATAATGTTGATGGATCTCCAATTAGAGTTGGAGTGTCAAGAAATTTCGACATCCACACTTTGGAACAAGCCCATCGTTATGTCCTTTTCAATAAAGAGGAATTGGATGTTTACAGAAGGTAAGATTTAATTAGGTCCTAAAATTCTTGCTGATTTTTGTATATATGTTGTACATTAATTTAGACACTTCTTATAAAGCAGTGAACACATGTGTATTCTTCAAGATATGGAACCCAACATTGCCCCACGGACCCTAGAAACAAAACATGCAAAGGAGTTCTCTAAGTGGTTGAAAGAGCATGTAAGTCTCAAACATAAATATTGTTGTCACTCTTAATGTTCAAGTTAGTGTAGATTACATTAATGTTTTACTTTTTTATGAAGGTAATGCAAATGCGAGAGATTAGGCCGAACAGTATTAGCGATGATTTGAGATGGTTATCCCAAGGCCCTTGTGCTGAGGGAATGTCTTATGAAGGATTTTCAGTCAATGGATATCGTTTCCGTTCAAAGCACATTGAAAGTACATGTACTACACAAAATAGTGGAGTGTATTTGTGTGCTGACACTTCAAGTTATTCAAGTGGTAGAGATCGAAATCCTATAAATGCTGAAGTCACGTACTATGGCTACTTAGAGGAGGTTATTGAGCTAACTTATGGTCCAGGAATCAAAGTTCCATTATTCAGATGTTCTTGGTATGATGAAAGCACTTCTAACGGGTTGCGAATTGATGAGTATGGGTTCACACAAATCAACACTTCAAGGATAAAAAAAAAGGAGGAACCGTTTATCCTGGCTTCTCAAGCATTGCAATGCTTTTATGTGAAGGATCCTAATGATGATGATTGGTGCACAGTGCTAAAGCATCCTCCTAAAGATTATTCTGAAGTACCTCTTATTGAGAATTGTTTGACTGGTTTACAATCTGATGGTGGTGTAACTAGTGATGTGTCTTGGACGAGGAGTGACACCGGGGGATCTTTTGTTGATAGAACTAAAAAAAAGAATGATGGGGCTAATGTTTAGTTCATTAATCAATCTGTTTTGTTTGCAAGTCTAGAATACTTTACTTGGGGAATATGTTGTATTGCATTTTTTTGGCAAACTGTTACTATATGGCATATTCTTTGCAATTTATTTAGTCTTGTTTCATATATCGGCAAGTAGGACATCATTATTCTTTTTTGGGATATGAAACCAAGGTACTCTACAAGTTATATGTTTTTCAAATGCTGAATATTCATATGTTGGTGTCTCATATTCTCTGCAATTTATTTGTTTTTCAAATGTACCTACTACTTTTGTTACTGACATTTCTGCACTAATAATCTAATTTTTTTCCTTGTCAATTGAAGGATGGCAGGAAGAAGATTCACTAGATCTACTTGTAACAACACACCCAGTCAACCTATTGCTGTCCCTCCATCCACAATTGAAGAAAATTGTGAGGATCAACCTATTGCTGTCCCTCCATCCACAATTGAAGAAAATTGTGAGGATCAACCTATTGCTGTCCCTCCATCCACAATTGAAGAAAATTGTGAGGATCAACCTATTGAAAATGATGTAATAGTTGAAGAAAATGTTGAGGATGAACAGGAGAATAGGAAGTATGGACGTGGGCCTGCAAGTGAGCAAAGCCTACTTCCTAAGCAAGGGCAACCACGTCACAAGGTCCAATGGGATGATGAAGGAAATGCTATTGGGGAGAATGGTGTCAAATTGAATCGTTATTGTCATATGCTAGCAAGGAAACCACACATATGGCATCTAGACTTGAAGTGGAACGAACAACCAGAACAAGCTTTTGCATATAGAAAATCATTTATTGAGGTAATCGTTTTCATAAAAAGACCAACAAATTGTATGATTGTGATTTCTAAAGTAATATTTTCTATGTTTTTGTAGACATACTTTGATTTAGGCAGTCACCCTAATGCATGGAATCACATTGATGAACACATTAGCAAAGGGATATCAGTGTGGAGGGCCCGTGTAAAGAAAGATTACTATGAAAAGTACAAGATTGAACCACAATTGATGATGAAGAAAGTTGAGAAAAATGCTTCCATAGATATGGAACAGTTTAAAAATCTTGTTAAAGAATGGGGAACCGAGAAGTCTAAGGTACAATGGTTTCATATAACTTTTTTTTTTATCAATAAGTGTGTTTCTCTTTCATTACTCACAAAATTTACAAAGGGGAGCAAAGCTCAATACATCTATAAAGATAGATATCAAAAGTCAAAAAGAAGGATGCAATTTATCTATGCAAACTTCTATAATCAGTATTCCTGCAATGCCACACACTGTTTGGTTTGCTCCTACTGTCTTCAAAAACACATTTGTTTCTATGTATCCATATGTGATAAATGATAAGAGTAGCAAAGTATTGCTGTTCATTTATGTTCTTTAGCAGTTGTACTTCGTTTCTGTTCCAGCAGCAAAGTATTGCTCAATTCCTGAGCATGCAGATATCATCTCCACTTCCCAGCTCAACGTTGCTGCAGATTTTTTGAATCTGCTCAATTCCTCTGATCTCAGGGAGCTTCCACACTTCACATCAGTCCCCTTTCCAATGTGGAATTGGACATTATAGAGATATCTATCTCTTATATTGAGGATGTTCTTCCACATCCAGTTGTTGGCTTGCTTATATTGAGGATGGTTTCATATAACTTGCATGTATACCTATCTACTTTTTCTAATTATATGTTTCTTATGGTTTAGAAAATTTCCGAGATCAACAAGGCAAACAGAGCAAAAAAAGTGATGGATCATACCACAGGATCAAAGCCATGGAGTTGTTATCGGGCAGAAATGGTATTAATAATGGACACTTGCCTTTCTTAGTAGGAGTTGAACATATAACATGGACAATTATTATGTTATCTATCATGTGTAGGTCAGTGAAGATCAACCCGTTGTGCCTCTTAACAAATTTTTGGAAAAAGTTTACGACAAAAGCCCACAAGTGGTTAGAAAATGGATATTTGCTTTCCTATGATGTCTACAAAGCTTAATATGCTTAAATATCTGAATTTATGCTTTCCTTTTATGATGCTTTCTAATTACAGCTTGAAATCTCTGATATCGTGGAAAACCAAGTAGCAAACCAAGAAGAAATAGATCCTAGAAGTGTTGATAATCTAACACGTGCTGCTTATTTGCAAGTTTTAAATCCTTCAAAAAAGGCTAGGATCCGAGGTGTTGGAATTGGGCACAAAGAGATAGGACATAGGGGAAAAGCTGCCCGTATAAGATATGAAATGCTTCTTGAGGAAAGCAATGCAAAGGATGTATGTTGGAGAAAATCTAAACTTGAACTATTAGTTACAACTAGTCTATTAGATTGATGTTTGTACTTTGTTTTCTATTTCAGGATAAACTTAAGGAACTTGAAGAAACAGTAAATGGATTGAAGAACTCCGTCTCCCAATTAATGACTTGGTATAATCAATCACAGGTAACTCAGATTCAGTTGTCTATGTCAATGTAATATATAATTGTTTTTTGACATTGTTGATGTATTTGTTATAGGATGGCAGTATTAATGTTGATTGTGCAGTTGAATACCCCAATCAGAATACTACATGTGTCTTACACATGCAAAGTGGCACAAATAGGTCGGATGTGGGTTCTTTTCACATACAAGACAATACAAGAAATGGTGCAGATGTAGGCATGTTTCCCAACCAAAATAATTCAAGCGGGGATGTCTTAGGAAGACTTTCTAGACCAAGCAATTCAAGGGAGACTGGAGTAGGCAGACTTTCCATACAAGGCAATTCAAGGGAGAATGGAGTAGGCAGGCTTTCCATACAAGGAAATGGACATCAACGGATCTTTGCGCCACAGGTAACTCATTACAGCTATAGATTATTTTCAATATTCATACACATCAGAATATTAACATGTACACTTTATTAAAGGCTGCAGTTGAAAGTTGGTCCCCTTCCTCTGGTAATAATCGACAAAGTTATCCTCAAATGCAGAACACACCAACCACATCTTCATCGGTGTCTTTCACACCAAGAAATCAGCGTTTAAATTCTGTAAGTAATTCATTTCAGCTTATCTAAAACTTGATTCAAGTTGTCATAAAACTCAACTTCTTGCCAAGTTGTCAAAGGCATTTCATCCCTCCTTCATATGTTTCATGTCCTCTTACATTGTTCATAACATAAGATGAATTCATACCCATCTTTGAATATTATAGGCCTCTACAATCCACATTGGAGGACTTCTTATGTGGTCTTCTTTGCACTCATGTGCCCACCGTTGGGCCCAAGTAGCATTGCTCAAGAATTAAATGGCCTTCCTCATTTGTGACACATATTTGATATAAACCATCAGTAAATGTATTGCTCATCCCAATAGTAATTCTTAATGTCGTACATGAAGTTTTTATTTGAATCACCAATGTACTCTGAGTATAAGACTTTAGCAGCAAGATAGTTCATGAAATATATACCATGGAGTGTCAAAAGAAACTTTCATCAGCTAGCCATCGAGGAGAGAGCCATCAATCGGTCTGCTGTCATTTTTAGAGAGGTGAATGCAACTGAGATGGTTAGCTACCATGTTCTCTCTCCTCTTCTTTTCACATATATCCATATCAAAATCCTGCAACAATAAGATCCAACATGTCAACCCGAGCTTGGCTTCTTTCTTCATCATGGAGTAGTGTATGGCTGCATGGTTGGTGTAGACTATCACCCTTGAACCACTAGGTACTACTTGGACTTGTCAAAGGCATACACAATACACATCAACTCTTTCTTAGTTGTGGCATAATTCCTTTGTGCTACAACCAATGTATTTTAGATGTTATATACCATGAGGTACCTCTTATCAATCCACTGTCTCATAACTTCCTTCATTGTATAATCACTAGTGTTGTACATCATCTCTAAGGGTATAGATTAATCAGGTAGAAGGATAATAGGTGTGGTTACAAAAGTAGCTTTCAAATCATTCATATATCCACACAAGTAGAATCAAAAGAGAAAATCATATCTTTAAGAAGAGGATTGGTGAGGGGCTTTGCAGTCCTTGAGAAATCCTTGATATATCCTTTGTGAAAATCTTCTTGTCTAAAGAAGTCTCTAACTTATTTCATTACAAACGGTGGTGCAAGATTGAATTTGATCTTTGCCTTGTTTTCCTCTATCCCTTGTTACTTACTCAATGGCCCAAAACAATTCTCTCCTTCACCTGTGAACTGGGACTTTGAATCAAACATCTGTTTTCTAGACTATCTAAATAACTAATAGTTGAGTAATTAATATAGAGTGGTCATTCCAGATTTTGCTTAGGAACAGAGTGAATCTTTTGCCTACTGAGTGGACCAATACTCTATAGGTTATACCTGCTTGTGCACCAACACTCCACGAACTTTAAAGATGGCAGTAATTGTGATGATGAATATTGTTATTGCCTACTATTTCTGCTCCAGATGCCCTTGTCCCCTGCTTGTCCCCTTCTTTTGAGTCATTTTCTTAAGGGGCTGTTGATATTAATAACCTTGGGAATGGCCACTCTCTGTATGGGCTAACTCTATCTACTTTGTTTTTAATTTTTGGCTGTCCAAGCTGCTCCAAATTGTTGGGAATTGTTCAAAAACATATACTTGTTATTCTTATTATTCTACGTTTTAATATGGGTCTGAATTGGTTTGTGGCCATATGTGATAAATCATAAGAGTAGCAAGAAGAGCTTCATTTCTGTTCTTTAGCAGGTGTACTTCATTTTTGTTCCAGCAGCAAAGTGTTGCTCTTTTAGGTGCTCGACTCTTTCACAGCCACTTGGTCCAAGGCAAGACCTCATGTTTAGAACTGCATACCTCCCAAGCGTCTTTTAGAGAGATAGTTTTTAGTTTCCCGAGCATGCAGCTGCAGATTTTTTGAATATGCTCAATTCCTCTGATCTCAGGGAGCTTCCACACTCCACACTTCACATCAGTCCCCTTTCCAATGTGGAATTGGACATTATAGAGATATCTATCTCTTATATTGAGGATGTTCTTCCATATCCAACTATTGGCTTGCTTATATTGAGGATGGTTTCATATAACTTGCATGTATACCTATCTACTTTTTCTAATTATATGTTTCTTATGATTCCTTTTTGTATTTATATTGATAGGGTAGAATTACTTTTAATGATGGATTTCAACGGACAATTCACCTTGGAGTAGACCAAAACCGAAATATAAGGGTAAGTTGTTTGTTGTACTATGATTTATGTATTAACTTTAAATTCTATTAATATAATGATTTGTCATTTTTAGGAGAAGAATGTTCAAGTACCTAACCGTATGAGGCGTGGCATTGATGAAGAACACAACACCATTTGAAGGAATATGAAGACATTATAGATCTTAGGAGTTTCTAGCATGATATGTTGATTGTCATCAATCTCAAATTTTAAAACCATATGTACTCTTTATTTATATCAACGTTGAGCACACAATGTATGGATAATACTTTGTTTCAATATCAAAAATTGGTTGAGGTGATTTAACATTTTTATGTGTCATTTTGGTGTTGAATCTTCTTATGATGTCATGTGAATTAGTATAAAAATATTGCTTGAGGTTATGTATACAAAGTTTTCATTTAAAATTTAATATTCACTATAGTAACAATTAATTAACATTTAATAAATCATTCAATAATCAATAACCAAATCAATAACCAAATCATAAATATATTGATGAAGGTCCAGATTGACCATCAAAATTGCATTCATGGCTACCACATAGCCCCTCAAAAATATATTCTCCAGGACCATCAAGTCCCTCAAAAATGTTTCATGAAGGCTAAATAGTCCCTCAAAAATGTATTTATGAAGGCTAAATAGTCCCTCAAAAATGTATTTATGAAGGCTAAATAGTCCCTCAAAAATGTATTTATGAAGGCTAAATTGTCCCTCAAAAATGTATTTATGAAGGCTAAATAGTCCCTCACAATTGTATTCGTGAGGGTATTCGTGAGGGCCACTGGTATTTGTCACGCGAGTTCTCTTCACGGACCATTTGTGAGGGCCAGACCCTCAACCGTCCCTATTTCTGAGGGCCTGTAGAGAGGGGTTTGTGACAGGACTCTCCCGTGAATAATGGCCCAGTTTTTTGTAGTGGTCTTAAAACAAAGTTTTTGATAAACATTATCATACGTGTGATGCCTAGGCTCATTATGACATTGCGTTAAAGAACTAAAGATGTTCACATGATAACATTCTAGGGTTATCTTAGCATTTAAGAGCATTCATTTATTATATCAACATATAAGGAAGCTAGGTATTATTGGCCACCATCACACTTATAACGCACAAGTTAAACTTAAGAAAGAATAAATCATAAATATATGATGAACACCAATTAACACATTAGATTTACAATCAATCATTAGGAAGGATATTCCATAATTATATTAATCATGTAAGAAAGGATAACTTAGCTTACCACTATCATCCATTTGCATCAGGGTTAGGTTTAACAAGATAGATTACATTAAAATTTGAGTTTTGCACTCATACACACACCCTAACTCATGGCATCCCCATCATACCATGGATGCACAAGGTGAAGCATCACCACTTATCCCATACTATCCTCAAGTATGGATTCGTGCATAGCACAAGCCTTAACCATCACTTGTAACATACTAGGGTTTTAACAACAATAAGAAAGTACTCCATTATTCTATTAACCATTCAAGAGGACTGATTACAATCAATCACCATCACTTAGTTACCTTAGGGTTAGGTATAACAACCTTATCACATTAAAGTTACACATCCACTTATTATGGTAATTTATCAAATATATTCATACGAGGGAAAAGGTAAGACTACAATTTTAAAGGCATTGATCCATTGAATTTACATTATTAGAACCAGCACATTATGCTATATACTTCATTCTAAACCATTTGATGTTGAAGCATCCAATCACAACCATTGAATCAGGTTTAACATTTCAAAACTATTGGTTGATATGTAGGTTTTAACCCTTGGATCACATAACCAAAGAAACCATCGATTTAGGGCTTGATTGAAGCAACTCATGATGCCTAGTTACACCAATGTGCAGTAACCTGAACCACCATCCGTTGTGGCACATCATGTCACTGTCGTCTAATGGGGTCAATGCTACCATCATTGAACACCATCAGATGTTGAACTAAAAATTGACATTGGTTCATACTGTCTTTAAGGCACTAAACCATTAAACACTGAGCTTCCAAAAGAGTCTAGAATTGACCTAAGGTGTGACCATCATTTGACACCATTTTTCATCACCACCAGTTGCCACAAAGGCATCTTCATCAGTTCTAATATAAGGTCTTCCATCGGTTCATGTATAAAGTTGAAAAGCCTAATAACACTAAGTATAAGCCATTGTTTAATAGGTACTTAGCACCATCAAATGGTATATATGAAAGAACCAAGTCTTCCTATACCTTATGAAGTTTGTGCACATAATTTTAGGTTCATATAAACTGGAAACTAAGTAAGAAACAATATTAAAATTGAAACCTTAAGCATGCATAGCTTCTATAAGCTTAAATCATCATTTTAGAGAAAGAACATGAGTAAGAAAGCTTGTAGTAAGCAATAAAAGTGAAGAGGGTTATAAAAATCACCTCTAGGAAGAAGATTAGAGTCATATAAGTAAGAAAATCGAGCAAAGAGGGTAAAGAAACCTAGCTTTAGGTCTAAATTTGGCCAAGTAAGCTTCTTCTCCTAGAAAGGGAGTAAACCCTAGGTGAAGGGAGCAAGAAGAAAAGTTCTTTGATATTTAAAGCAAACTTTTCCATGAAACGTCATGGTTCCATCTAGGAAGAAGGTAGGAAAGATAGAACAGTAAGAGAAATGAAGAAAAAGAGGAAGGTACTTACTTATTTTAGGTCGGAAATAGCAAGGGTAGCTCCACAAACCCTAGAAGAGAGCACAACAAAACCTTAGATGCTTATCCAAGAAGTTTGGCTACCTTCTTCTTCTTCCTTGGTCACTTTGTTCGCCACGAAGTATATGAAAGATGAAGCTCTGGAGAGGATGGAAAAGATAAGAGTCCAAAGGTTTCATTTGTGGGCTAAAGGATAGGTATATAAAGATAATGGATAAGGAAAGAGAGAAGCTTGAGGTGTTCGAGCAGCTATCTGTGTGTCCATAGCCTATAACTTCCACAGCCATACAAGCATTGTAACATACTAGATCTTAGACCCTACCCTAGTACTTTGACCTTTTGGTCTTAGCCAAACAAGGTTGAAGGTTAGAACTAAATATATGTTTAGTATGATCCTAATGAGCTAATACAAGAATGTATCACCCTAATGTAGCTTCATGTTTTCACATTAGTCTTAGGTTAATAATGGATACATAAAATATGTCACATAACTCATTTTGGTGGTAATATAAAGATAAGGAACCTAATTGGATGAATAATTTAGATAATGAACCGTTAATGGGCCAAATGACATTTCTCATAAAAAGTCTCAAAAGTGGAAACAAACTTCAAAATTGTAATCTACATATAAAAATTTGCCTACATGTCAAATTTCATCTAATTTGGACAACCTTGAAATATTAGGATAAGTTTAGGAGAGGGAAAATGAGTAAAAGGCATAAGTAATGAATAATGTGATTATATAACTTCAAAATATGTAAATAATTACAAGTTCATATTCAACACATCAAAGATAAATTGTGTATGAAGTTTCACCAAATTTGGATGTTGTTTGTGCAAGTTATGCAATTTTAGGTACATTCTGGACTTTTCTACAATTTACCCAATTGGGAAGTTTTCTTTGCAAATTATCACCTGCATTATAATCCTTATATATTACCTTACCATTCTTGATATTTTTAACCATGGGTCACCTAGTTGCACCTTGGTTTGAAGGTGTTTCTCTCCAAGGGCATTTAGGGGATTACCCTATTTATAAATGAGCTTATCTTTAAAAGCTATCATATTTGATTGGAGGTCATTGGAGATGGACTAGAAGTCTCCATGGACTGACATTTGATATTAAAGAAGCCTCTATGAGTTGTCCTCTTTCATGGCCATGAAGCCCTAGGCTAAGGACACATGGAAAGTCCCATAGACACCTCATGCTTGCCCCCTTCATTATAAAGCCATATCTACCCCTTCCCACCTCCCAATTCGAAAACTCTTGCTCCCCTTCTCTTTCCTCCATCTTAGAGCATCATTCTGACTCTTTTTGGGCACTAAGGTGTTGTCCCAAGGTAAAAGAAGGTGCCTACCTTGGTGATGATGGCTCCTAGGGTTCCAAGTTTGCTCTATTTAGGGTTTCTAAAGCTCCTCCTTGGAGATTTCGACCAAAACTAGTAAGTTTCCTCCTTGACTTCCCTATTTTCATGTTGTTCATGATCCTTCCACCTTCTTCCAGGTCATAACCATGGCCTTCTGTTGGCTATTTAGGCTAACGAGTTTCAATCATAAGAATGATCTTTTACTCAACTAGCTATATCCCGCAAGTATACAAGAGTAGTTGTAGTCGAGGTCGAACACAAGGAGCGTTGGTTAGTTAGCCGTAAGAGTTATGATTTTCAATAATCTAGATCGTTGTACACAAGATGATTAGATTAGAACAACTAAATTATAGATTTAAAACAAAACAGTAAATTATCACTTAAGAAAGGTTAAGATTCAGATTTGGAAGGATCTTAGACTTGGGATTTCACTATCACATCATAGCTTATATTAAAATATGAATTTAAACATGTTAATGAACTTGCAAAGGAGGTTTGTAGTCATCACTCACCTCCCGGTGAAGTGATGATGATTTTAACTCCATGCATCACTCTCGTGATGTATTTCATTTCAAATCACAAACCTTGCTCCTCAACATAATCCCAGCCACTCTCGCGGTCAAGGACAAGTTTCCAAAAGAGTAACTCCATACTGTCAAACTCATCTTCTCGGATTATGAAAGAAAGTATAAAACATGCAAGTATGATGGCCAATCACACAAACAAGCATTTCAGATCTGAAACAACTCTTGGAATATGCAAGAAACTAACATTTAGTATGAAATTCATATGTTCATACAAGCTATGACATGGGAGTTACTCTCCCATGCCCAAGAAAAAGAGTCTACTCGTCCATAATGATGTACAGCAGAAAATGTGCAGAAATTTCAGAGTTAAGCATGGTTTAGAGAAGGAAAAGCTAAGCAATCCCAAGGTGTAACCAAAGGAAGGTAGAATTCTGACTTGAGGACAAAATCCCACTTCTACAACTACTCCAAACCGGACAAACTTCCCTCCTGAGAAGCTTTGTGGAGTGAAGAAGCTCTGTTGCACCTTGGAGAGAAGAAGAGAGGAAGAATGGGGGTTCTTTGGCAAGAAACCACCTCCTTTCCCCTCAAAATCACCCTCCTATGCTCTAGGCTTGCTCTAGGATGAGAGAACTTCCGCAAATGACCGGGAATAACCGCCCATTAAGTTCCCACTTTGTTTTAAACAAAAACTCATATTTTTCAAAATGCTGAAACTGCAAGGTGCACGTCGTGTAACTTTCCAGAAACATTCAATTTGCTCTAGAATGCACTGTGCACGGCGTGCGCTGAAGAAATGCACACTGTGCAACTTTCCAGAAACTTTTAGCTCCCAGGTGCATGGCGTGCGATGAAGAAATGCACGCCGTGTAACTTTCCATAAACTTTCAACTCCCAGGTGCACGCCGTCCAATTGCGTGCACGCCGTTCAACTTTCCAAAAACTTTGGTCTTCTTGACGCTCCCAGGTGCATGGTGTGCACTTTTGGTGCACGGCGTGCACTTTTGGTGCACGACGTGCACTTGGCTGTTCTGAGTTGTTGTGTATTCTGCTCATAACTTTCAGCGTGTAGGTCCAAATTACATGCCATAAAAAGTGGTATTTGTGTAGTTTCGAACCCCAAAACATGTAGATACTTGAGGAGTGATCCAATAAGAGATAATATGATATATTCCTCATAATTTCATTGCAAAATATAGTACCTACAATCCAAATTATGAGACAAGTAAGAATAGCTAAAAATATAGAATCTAGCATGAATAAGAGTGATAATTGAGTCAAAACAATATGGATATGCAACCAAACATGATCCAAAAGATGATATGATTTGTGCACATAAAATCCCCCTAAGCTTAAACCATTGCTTGTCCTCAAGAAAAAAGAGTATAGAAACACAAATGAAGAACTGTCAAGTTCATGCATAGATCAAATGAAAACAAAGATGTGTATAAGACCAAGCCAACCATGATCAACATGTTTATACTCATAGCCATCAATTAAACTTAAACACCCAAGATAGAGATTTTTAGTTCAGTAGGGGTGCTCACAATTAAATGAATCAATCAATTAAACAACACTAAGTAGAATTTGGATGACCAAACCAAGTAATTAGTGGATGTGCAACTCAAACTCTCAACTATTAAAGATACAAAAGATGAAATATTAGTTAAAATTAACAATTTTAGTTGTACTCTCCTTCTTTCCAAAATATGATATGACAATGGATTATGGATTCTGACACTCGGCTACTAATGTAGGCTTATGCACGCGTGGAGTGTCGGTTGGGGTATTTACCCTCTTTTAAGACATACCACCTAACCATCATGGCCAGATCAGACTTACACTAGGCTAGCATGATATGTGGGCAGTGTAGCCATCTTTTATGGGGTATAAAGACAAGATAAGCCAAAAGAAATTTTAAAATTTTCCAAAACATAGGAGTCAACTAAATTGCAACATCATCTAGATTTCATTCATTTGTTTTGAAAAAATTTCATTGAAAGAGTGGTTGAAAATGCACTAAGAGCTTGGCAAGGGCATCCCGTATTCCAAATTATGTTGTAAAGTTGATTTACTCACAAATATTGAAACCATTACATGTTTTAAGCAATCAAGGATGTGAAAGATGAATGTTCAGGCTAGAAGCATAAACCAGAGTTAAGCACATGTTGATGGCCAAAAGGTTTCATTTGATTAATGCATGCCTTTTACAATTTCTCCAAATGATATTTCTCATCAAAAGAGGACAATCAATTAAGCATAGGAGTTCTATCCACATATAAAAGATAAACCTCATATCATACTAGACTTGCCACAAGAAGAGAAGAATTGAAAACAACAACTAAAATGTGAACACAAAACAAAAGCAAATGACAAGAAGCAAATAACATGAAAGGCAAAAGCTAAAAGAACTAGGAAGGGAAAAGCTAAAAGAATTAGGATACCATCCGGTTGCTCCCCCCTAAGCTTGAAATCAGTAGTGTCCTCACTTCATAAATCAAACTAAAAAGGTTGGAACTGGGTACCTCATCATGGTGGAAACATCAATGTTCATGGAGGACCGGTGCTTTGATTTGCAGCTGGAAATTGTTGTGCTAAAGATTTATGCCTACTTGCAAATATGTCCTTGATTTGGGGCACGTGAAAGCACCTATGAGCAGCAACAAGAATAGTCTTATGTACACCAATACTATTTGTCTTTTCATTCTCCTTTGAAGCATCATCAAAATATGAGTTGGGAAGAGTGTTCTCATTATAAAGCAATGTGTCATTTAGAATGTGAGGAGGAAGGACATGTGGCTTGCTTGAAGAATCAACATGTAGAGCATGTGTTGTAGCTTTCTCCCCTTTAGTTGCAACTTCATAATCATCATGGGTATCAACATCATCATACTTTGAAGGATATACCTCTATAACAACTCCATTCTTCAATGTCACTGGCCTAAAATATGTAGGATTAATATCCGGTGGACTAGGCAAGAAAGGTGGAAATGCTTCTTTGCTAAAAAGAGCTTGCTGGGTAATTTTTTTCTCCAAGATGTGTGCATGAGTGGCAATATCGTCCACCTTAGAAGAGAGTTGGCAAATGACACCCTTCATTGATTGTCTTTGTTGATGGAACTCCTCATTTTGGTGCATTTGAGTTGAAATAAATGTTGCAAGCATGGGCTCTAATCTAGAAGTTACTTGTGGTTGTTGTGGCTGAATGAAATTCGGGTTCACATTGTTGTAGACGTCCGGTGGAGTGTATCCCATTGGAGAATAAATAGAAGAAGCATAAGATGTAGAATATGAGTGTCTAAACAACCCACATGCATCATAAATAATATTGGTTGCTTGAAATGATTGTGTTCTTAGGTTCTTAAACCTTTGTGATAAAGTGTCTAGCTTTGCTGCAATTATGTCTATAGCACCAACCGTGTGATCTTCCACTTGCATTCTGGAAGTAGTATGTGAAAAGGATGGGTGGTAGCTTGTAGCCTGACTCCACTGGCAATGATTTTCTGCCATATATTCAATAATAGCATAGGCTTCTCTATAAGATTTGTTCATTAGAGCTCCATTTGCAGCTGCATCAATAGACATCCTTGTATTATAGCAAAAACCATTATAGAAAGATTGCAATAGAAGCCAATTGCTTAGACCGTGATGTGGACAAGATGTTGAAGATCTTTGAACCTCTCCCATGTATCATACAAGGTCTCTCCATCCCTTTGAGAATAATTGACGAGTTGACTCCTTAGCTGCAAAGTTTTTCTAGGTGGAAAATATCTTGCCAAAAAGACCTTTAGAAGCTCCTCCCAAGTGCCGATTGACTTCTTTGGCAAAGTATAGAGTCGTGCCTTGGCTCTATATCTAAGAGAGAATGGAAAAAGGATTAGGCATATCCCATCGTAGGAATGCCATATATCTTTATGGTGCTTAGAAACTGTAGAAATTCAGCAATGTGGAGGTTTGGATCCTCCATTGGTGTCCCTCCAAATGCATTCAGCTGTAGCAATTGTATGATGGTTGGGCTGATAGCAAACTCCTCTGCCTCAAATTCTGAAATATTAATAGGCCCATTCATGTGCATTGCAGATGTGCCAAAGTAGTTCTTAAGAGGAAGGTCATCCTCCTTGACTAGTTCTTCATGTGGATCTGGAGGATTAGGTGGATGTGGCGTAGATGGTGGTGGTGTATGTAGTATGGATGAAGGTGGTAAATATGAGGGTGTGGAAGAATGTGGTATGGGTGTTGGTGGTGAATTAGGTGTGAATGATGGTGATGTGGATGAAGGATGCATGGGTGATTGTTGTTTGGATGATGGTGACATGGATGATGGTTGTGTGGGTTGTGATTCCTCCATACATTTTTGGGTTTCACACCTTCCTGCTCCATGAGGGCTTCAAACGGTGTGTTCATTTTCTGAATGTAGAGATATGCACAGTTCAAGGATCTTTTTATGAACACCCCATATGCTCCTGCAAATAAACAAGGTGAGTAAGATATAAAAACAAACATGGAAGGTACAACAAATTATGATGATCATGTTGAATTATGATTTATGGATATGATGGTGGATATGAAGGTTGTGATCTAGTCTCATTTACTTATCAACAACTCTTACTCTAACAGGAATATCGATGTTCCCCGGCAACGGTGCCAAAAACTTGTTGGCTGTTTAGGCTAACGAGTTTCAATCATAAGAATGATCTTTTACTCAACTAGCTATATCTTGCAAGTATACGAGAGTAGTTGTAGTCGAGGTCGAACACAAGGAGTGTTGGCTAGTTAGGTGCAAGAGTTATGATTTTTAATAATCTAGATCGTTGTATACAAGATGATTGGATTAGAACAACTAAATTATAGCTTTAAAACAAAACAGTAAATTATCACTTAAGAAAGGTTAAGATTCATATTTGGAAGGATCTTAGACTTGGGATTTCACTATCACATCATAGCTTATATTAAAATACGAATTTAAACATGTTAATTAACTTGCAAAGGAGGTTTGTAGTCATCACTCACCTCCTGATGAAGTGATGACGATTTTAACTCCATACATCACTCTCGTGTATGTATTTCATTTGAAATCACAAACCTTGCTCCTCAACATAATCCCAACCACTCTCACGGTCAAGGACAAGTTTCCAAAAGAGTAACTCCATACTCTCAAACAAATCTTCTCAGATTATGAAAGAAAGTATAAAACATGCAAGTATGATGGTCAATCACACAAACAAGCATTTCAGATCTGAAACAACTCTTGGAATATGCAAGAAACTAACATTTAGTACGAAATTCATATGTTCATACAAGCTATGACATGGGAGTTACTCTCCCATGCCAAAGAAAAAGAGTCTACTCGTCCATAATGATGTACAATAGAAAATGTGCAGAAATTTCAGAGTTAAGCATGGTTTAGAGAAGGAAAAGCTAAGCAATCCCAAGGTGTAACCAAAGGAAGATAGAATTCTGACTTGAGGACGAAATCCCACTTCTACAGCTGTTCCAAACTAGACAAACTTCCCTCCCGAGAAGCTTTGTGGAGTGAAGAAGCTTTGTTGCACCTTAGAGAAGAAGCTTAGAGAAGAAGAAAGGAAGAATGGGGGTTCGTTGGCAAGAAACCACCTCCTTTCCCCTCAAAATCGCCATCCTATGCTCTAGGCTTGCTCTAGGATGAGAGAACTTCTGCAAATGACCGGGCATAACCGCCCATTAAGTTCCCACTTTGTTTTAAACAAAAACTCATATTTTTCAAAATGCTGAAACTGCCAGGTGCACGTCGTGCAGCTTTCCATAAACTTTCAATTTGCTCCAAAATGCACTGTACACGGCGTGCGCTGAAGAAATGCACACCGTGCAATTTTCCAGAAACTTTTAGCTCCCAGGTGCATGGTGTGCGATTAAGAAATGCACGCCGTGTAACTTGTCAGAAACTTTCAGCTCCCAGGTGTTTCCAAAAACTTTGATCTGCTTGACACTCCCAGGTGCACGGCGTGCACTTGGCTGTTCTGGGCTGATGTGTATTCTGCTCATAACTTTTAGCGTGTAGGTCCGAATTACATGCCGTAAAAAGTGGTATTTGCATAGTTTCGAACCCCAAAACATGTAGATACTTGAGGAGTGATCCAATAAGAGATAATATGATATATTCCTCATAATTTCATTGCAAAATATTGTACCTACAATCCAAATTATGAGACAAATAAGAATAGCTAAAAATATAGAATCTAGCATGAATGAGAGTGATAATTGAGTCAAAACAACATGGATATGCAACCAAACATGATCCAAAAGATGATATGATTTGTTCACATCACCTTCCATGCTGA
Source organism: Alisma plantago-aquatica (assembly GCA_963693085.1). Lineage (NCBI taxonomy): Eukaryota > Viridiplantae > Streptophyta > Magnoliopsida > Alismatales > Alismataceae > Alisma > Alisma plantago-aquatica. The sequence goes on from OY856414.1 coordinate 333,695,533, forward strand.
AAACCCACCTAGAGCCCTTGAAAACCCCATCTCCATGTTCTTTTGTTAGGGTTTTTCACCTCTAAAGTGGAGAAGGTGCTTTTTGCTCGAGACAGGAGATTTGTTGGATAAACCAACCTCTCTAGCTTTAGAACCTTGATACTTGGACCAGTCCACCTTCCCTAGAGGTCCTTTGGAGACCTAGACTTGGATCTAGAAGTGACTTTGTACTGTTAGAATCTAAAGTTAAGGTATGTTTGCAGACCCGATTATTCATATTGAGCAATTTCTCTCTTATTGTATGTTTGCAAACCTGATTATTCATATTGAGAAATTTCTCTCTCTTATTGTATGTTTGCAGACCTAATTATTCATATTGAGCAATTTATCTCTCTTATTATATGTTTGCAAACCTGATTATTCACATTGAGCAATTTCTCTCTCTTATTGTATGTTTGGAGACCCAATTATTCATATTGAGCAATTGATCAATTTCACTCTCTTATTGTATGCTTGCAAACCCTATTATTCTTTTGAGCAATTAACATATGTTTATTCATTCTCTTCATCCTTTGGACACTAGCCTACACTCTATTCTTTTCTTTTGGAAATCATGATTCATGTGAACTACTTCACTTTGTTACTGATCTTGTGATCATGGATATCCTTTTGGGACTCTTTTCTTAGGATTGAGCATGATGGACTTTATTTGGTGATATGTGCTTCATTTCCCACCATGGTAGTGGATGTTCTTTATGGAACATTATGTGATGGATATTTGGATGGATGTTCTCATCCTTCTTATTCTCTTATTCTCTTTTACTCTTATTTATTCTTTTGTTATGCATCATGTGGTGACTGCTAGTATAATGTACATGTCTTTTTATGTGGATGTGAAAATTCACACATATGAATGCAGATGTTTAAATTCCTACATATGAAAATAATTTTGGGTAGATGTGTATTTCTTGCTCAGAGTAGATGTGTATCATTTCCTTCTCACTCCACATTCAGAGTAGATGTGTATCGTTTCCTACTCACCCCACATTTATGGTAGATGTGTTATTTCCTACCTACATGTTTATATTGTCTAGTTTTATCACATGTGTAATGCATGGATGCCTTATTTATATGCTTTATTACTTCATTCTTATTTTGTGATTCATAGTCTTTTATTCCCCTTTGGGTAATACTTTCTCTTTCATGGGAAGCCTTTTATACTTTTATGTCCTTTAATTCATATATTGCTCAATTTTCTTAGTATGCACATACCAACCTTTGTTGACGTCATCTATTTTCTCTTCTTGCTGAGGTATGCCTCCAACCCTAGGTGGAGGACAATGAAGACATGGCATGATGATGTGGATATAGCTTAAGTAGTTAAAGCTTGGAGACAATCTTGATATGGTTTATATTTCCCTCTACTTAGATCCTTATGTTTTATCATATATGTAAACCCTTATGGCATATTATGATGTACTTTTGTGATCTTTTGTGAAAATTGAATATAGTCATTTGTTTAAGTCTATTGCTACACGTTGGTTGTTTTGAATACCACTTATTGAAGTTTGAAAATTTTACACCTATTCCAGCATACCTTTGAGTGTGTTTGGAATGGATGTTTTATTCTTCAAATTTTTAGTAGGGAGTGGATCCACTCTCAGGTCCTACTCCTTACAGCATGGTATCAGATCCCATACCAGTCAGAATCTTATTATTTCTATTTTGTCTCCCTTATTAGAACCCTTGACTTTGATAGTCATCCTTTTGGTGAGATGTTTCCCTAGAATTTGCCTAAGTAGATCATGAGATGGCGAAAGGTTTTTGTTTAGTTAACCCTAATGTGATGAGGTTAGATGATCTTACCTGACCACATAGATGGATTATGATTTGTATCTCTTGATGCCATACAGTTTGATTTGAGGATGCAATTAGGTTATGAGGAGATAGTAGGGTAAGGAGGTCTTGTTCTGTATAACTTGTGACTTGGTTTCCACATTGATTTTGAGTTCATCTTTGTTTTATATTGCATGATTTTTCAAAGAAAAATACATTTTCAATTATACTACTATATGTACAAAATTTTCTAGATTTTATCGAAGTTTTTCTTGAACTAAGTCACAATGAAGAATTTTCTAAAGTATGGATAGCGAACCCCTAGAAATAGTTGGAATAGAATCCTAACCCTAGTTTTGTATATGAAGAAGTGACTATGGATACGTATGATGATATAAAGGTGTAGTTGACCTACCCTATGACTTTTGGTTGTTTATGTAGGTTTATTAGGTTGGACACACAAGGGACCTAAAACTCAACCCTAGATGGCTGACTTATTAGTTGGATACATGAACAACATAAATCTCTAAAACATTTCACAACTAAAAGGTATGTGGGTAACCCTAAATGTTGTTTTAGTTTGACTTGTTAGGTTGAACCTTTTAAGGGGTGTAGAGTAATTTATTTTTGATGTTTGGATCAATAGATTTTGAGGACAAAATCCTTTTTAGGGGTGGAGTGATGTAACATACTAGATCTTGGACCCTACCCTAGAACTTTGACCTTTTCGTCTTAGACAAATAAGGTTGAAGGTTAGACCTAAATAGATGTTGAGTATGATCCTAATGAGATAATACATTAATGTATCACCCTAATGTATCCTAATGTTTTCACATTAGTCTTAGGTTAATAATGGATACATAAAATATGCCACATAACTCATTTTGGTAGTAATATGAAGATAAGGAACTTAATTATGAGAATAATTTAAATAATGGGCCGTTAATGGGCCATATGACATATCTCATAAAAATAAGTCTCAAAAGTGGAAACAAACTTCAAATTCGCAATCCACATATCAAAATTAGCCTATATGTCATATTTCATCTATTTTTGACAACCTTGAAATATTAGGATAAGTTTATGAGAGAGAAAATGAGTAAAAGGCATAAGTAATGAATAATGTGATTATATAACTTCAAAATATGTAAATAATGGCAAATTCATATTCAACACATCAAAGATAACTTGTGGATGAAGTTTCACCAAATTTGGATGTTGTTTGTGAAAGTTATGCAATTTTAGGTACATTCTGGATTTTTTTAGTAATTTACCCAATTAAGAGGTTTTCTTTGCAAACTATCACCTGCATTATAATCATTAGATATTCCCTTACCATTCTTGATATTTTGAACCATGGGGAACCTAGTTGCACCTTGGTTTGAAGGTGTTTCCCTCCAAGGGCATTTTAGGGATTACCCTCTTTATAAATGAGCTTATCTTTAAAATCTATCAACCAATGGGGTTATTTCTTTGATTGGAGGTCAGTGGAGATGGACTAGAAGTCTCCATTGACTGACATTTTATATTCAAGAAGCCTCTATGAGATATCCTCGTTCATGTCCATGAAGCCCTAGGCTAAGTACACATGGAAAGTCCCATAGACCCCTCAGGCTTGCCCCCTTCTTTATAAAGCCATATTTACCCCTTCCCACCTCCCAATTCTAAAACTCTTGATCCCATTCTCTTTCCTCCATCTTATATCATCATTACTACTCTTTTTGTCTACTAAGGTTCTGTCCCACGGTAAAATAAGGTGCCTACCTTGTTGAAGAAGACTCCTAGGGTTCTGAATTTGCTCTATTTAGGGTTTCTAAAGCTCCTCCTTGGTGATTTCAACCAAAATTAGTAATTTTCCTCCATTCCTTCCCTATTTTCATGCAATTCATCTTCCTTCCACCTTCTTCTAGGTTGAAACCATGTCCTTCCATGGTGAAACCCCATTTAGAGCCCTTGAACACTTCATCTCTGTGTTCTTTGGTGAGGGTTTTTCACCTCTAAAGTGGAGAAGGTGCTTTTTGCTCAAGATAGGAGCTTTGTTGGAGAAACCAACCTATCTAGATAGGGAACCTTGCTACTTGGACCTGTCCACCTTCCCTAGAAGTTCTTTGGAGACCTAGACTTGAATCTAGAAGTGACCTTGGACTGTTAGACTCTAAAGTTAAGGTATGTTTGCAGACCCAATTATTCATATTGAGCAATTTCTCTCTCTTATTGTATGTTTGCAGACTAGATCATTCATATTAAGCAATTTATCTATCTTATTGTATGTTTGCAAACCCGATTATTCATATTGAGCAAGTGATCTTTTTCACTCTCTTATTGTATGCTTGCAAACCCTATTATTCTTTTGAGCATTTAACTTATGTTTATTCATTCTCTTGGTCCTTTAGACAATAGCCTACACTCTATTCTTTTCTTTTGCAAATCATGATTCATGTAAACTACTTTACTTTGTTACTGATCTTGTGATCATGGATATTCTTTTGGGACTCTTTTCTTATGATTGAGCATGATGGAATTTATTTGGTGATATGTGCTTCTTTTCCCACCATGGTAGTGGATGTTCTTTATGGAACATTAAGTGATGGATATATGGATGGATGTTCTCATCCTTCTTATTCTCTTATTCTCTTTTACTCTTGTATATTATTTTGTTATTCGTCATGTGGTGACTGCTAGTATAATGTACATGTGTTTTTATGTTGATGTTAAAATACCCACATATGAATGCAGATGTTAAAATTCCTACATATGAAAATATTTTTGGAAGATGTGTATTTCCTACTCAAAGAAGATGTGTATCATTTCCTACTCACTCCACACTCAGAGAAGATGTGTATCATTTCCTACTCACCCCACATTTATGGTAAATGTGTTATTTCATACTTTACATGTTTTATTATCTAGTTTTGTGACATGTGTAACACATGGATGCCTTGTTTATATGCTTTATTGCTTCATTCTTATTTTTTGATTCATAGTCTTTTATGCCCCTTTTGGTAATACTTTCTCTTTCATGGGAAGCCTTTTATACTTTGATGTCCTTTAATTCATATATTGCTCAATTTTCTTGGTATGCACATACCAGCCTTTGTTGATGTCATCTATTTTCTCTTCTTACTGGGGTATGCTTCCAACCCTAGGTGGAGACAATAAATGCATGGCATGAAGATGTGGATATAGCTTAAGGAGTTAAAGCTTGGAGACAATCTTGATGTGGTTTAGATTTCCCTCTACTTAGATCCTTATGTTGTATCATATATGTAAACCCTTATGGGATATCATGATGTACTTTTGTAATCTTTTGTGAAAATTGAATATAGTCATTTGTTTAATTACACAGCTACACTTTGGTTGTTTTGAATACCACTTATTGAATTTTGAAAATTTTACACCTATTCTAGCATACCTTTGAGTGTGTTTGGAATGGATGTTTTATTCTTCAAAATTTTTGTAGGGAGTGGATCCCCTCTCGGGTCCCACTCCTTACAGCATGGTATGAGATCCCATAGTAGTTGGAATCTGACTATTTCTATTTTGTCTCCCTTATTAGAACCCTTGACTTTGATAGTCACCCTTTAGGTGAGATGTTTCCCTCCTAAGTAGATCATGAGGTGGTGAAAGGTTTTTGTTTAGTGAACCCTAATGTGATGAGGTTAGATGATCTTACCTGACCACATAGATGGATTATGATTTGTATCTCTTGATGCCATACAGTTTGATTTGAGGATGCAATTAAGTTATGAGGATATAGTAGGGTAAGGAGATCTTGTTCTGGATGAATTGTGACTTGGTTTCCACATTGATTTTGAGTTCATATTTGTTTTATATTGCATGGTTTTTTGAAGAAAGATATATTTTCAATTATACTACTATATGTACAAAATCTTCTGCATTTTACTGAAGTTTTTCTTGAACTGAGTCACAATGAAGAATTTTCTGAAATATGGATAGTGAACCCCTAGAAATAGTTGGAATAGAATCCCAACCCTAGTTTTGTATATGAAGAAGTGACTAGGGATATGTATGATGATATAAAGGTGTGGCTGACCTACCCTATGACTTTTGGATGTTTATGTAGGGTTCTTAGGTTGGAGATACAAGGGACCTAAAACTCAACCCTAGATGGTTCTGACCTATTAGTTGGATACATGAACAACATAAATCTCTACACATTTCACAACAAAAAGGTATGTGGGTAACCCTAAATGTTTTTTTAGTTTGACTTGTTAGGTTGAACCTTTTCACGGGTAGAGAGTAATTGGTTGTTGATGTTTGGATCAATAGATTTTGAGGGCAAAATCCTTTTAAGGGGTGGAGTGTTCTTACATACTAGATCTTGGACCCTACCCTAGAACTTTGATCTTTTGGTCTTAGGCAAACATGGTTGAAGGTTAGACCTAAAAAGATGTTTACTATGATCCTAATGAGATAATACATGAACATATCACCCTAATTAGCTTGATAATTTCACATTAGTCATAGGTTAATAATGGATACATAAAATATGCCACATAACTCATTTTGTTGGTAATATGAAGATAAGGAACTTAATTGGATGAATAGTTTAGATATGGGTTTTTAATGGGACATATGACATATCTCATAAAAATATGTCTCAAAAGAGGGCACAAACTTCAAATTCATAATCTACATATCGAAATTAGCCTACATGTCAAATTTCATCTAATATGGACAACCTTGAAATATTAGGATATGTTTAGGAGAGAGAAAATGAGTAAAAGGTATAAGTAATGAATAATGTGATTATATAACTTCAAAAGATGGAAATAATGGAAAATGTGTATTCAATACATCAAAGATAACTTGTGGATGAAGTTTCACCAAATTTGGATGTAGTTTGTGCAAGTTGTGCAATTTTAGGTACATTCTGGACTTTTCTACAATTTACCCAATAGGGAGGTTTTCTTTGCAAATTATTACCTGCATTATAATACTTAGATATTACCTTATCATTCTACAATCACCTATTTGCACCTTGGTTTGAAGGTGTTTCTCTTCAAGGGCATTTTAGGGATTACCCTCTTTATTAATGAGCTTATCTTTAAAAGCTATCAACCAATGGGGTTATTTCTTTGATTGGATGTCAGTGGAGATGGAATAGAAGTCTCCATGGACCGAAATTTGATATTCAAGAAACCTCTATGAGATTTCCTCTTGCATGTCCATGAAGCCCTATGCTAAGGACACATGGAAAGTCCCATAGATCCCTCATGCCTGCCCCCTTCTTTATAAAGCCATATCTACCCCTTCCCACCTCCCAATTTGAAAACTCTTGCTCCCCTTCACTGTCCTCCATCTTTGAGCATCATTCCTACTCTATTTTTCCACTAAGTTTTTGTACCAAGGTAAAATAAGATGCCTACCTCGGTGAAGAATTCTCCTAGGGTTCTAAATTTTCTCTATTTACGATTTCTAAAGCTCCTCCTTGGTGATTTTGACCAAAACTAGTAAGTTTCCTCCTTTCCTTCCCTTTTTTCATGATGTTCATCTTCCTTCAACCTTCTTCTAGGTCAAAACCATGGCCTTTCATGGTGAAACCCCACCTAGAGTGCTTGAACACCCCATCTCTATGTTCTTTTGTTAGGGTTATTCACCTCTAAAGTGGAGATAGTGGTTTTTGCTCGAGATAGGAGCTTTGTTGGAGAAACCAACCTCTCTAGCTAGGGAAACTTGATACTTGTACCTATCCACCTTCTACAGAGTTTCTTTGGAGACCTAGACTTAGATCTAGAAGTGACCTTGGAGTGTTAGACTCTGAAGTTAAGGTATGTTTGCAAACCTGATTATTCATATTGAGCAATTTCTCTCTCTTATTATATGCTTGCAGACCCGATTATTCATATTGAAAAATTTCTCTCTCTCTTATTGTATGTTTGCAGACCTGATTGTTCATATTGAGCAACTGATCTTTTTCACTCTCTTATTATATGATTACAAACCCTATTATTCTTTTGAGCAATTAACCTATGTTTATTCATTCTCTTGGTCCTTTGGACAATTGCCTACACTCTATTCTTTTTTTGGAAATCATGATTCATGTGAACTACTTTACTTTGTTACTGATCTTGTGATCATGGATATTCTTTTAGGACTCTTTTCGTATGCTTGAGCATGATGGACTTTATTTGGTGATATGTGCTTCTTTTCCCACCATGGTAGTGGATGTTCTTTATGTCACATCATGTGATGGATATTTGGATGGATGTTCTCATCCTTCTTATTCTCTTATTCTCTTTTACTCTTGTTTATTCTTTTGTTATGCACCATGTGGTGAATACTAGTATAATTTACATGTGTTTTATGTGGATGTTAAAATTCCCACATAAGAATGCAGATGTTAAAATTCCTGCATATGAACATATTTTTGGCAGATGTGTATTTCCTGCTTGGGGTAGATGTGTATCATCTCCTACTCACTCCACATTCAGAGTAGATGTGTATCGTTTCCTACTCACCCCACATTTATGGTAGATGTGTAATTTCCTACCTTACATGTTTATATTATCTACTTTTGTCACAGGTGTAACACATGGATGCCTTGTTTATATGCTTTATTGCTTCATTCTTATTTTGTGATTCATAGTCTTTTATACCCCTTTGGGTAATACTTTCTCTTTCATGGGAAGATTTATACTTTGATGTCCTTTAATTCATATATTGCTCAATTTCTTAGTATGCACATACCAACCTTTGTTGATGTCATCTATTTTCTCTTCTTGTTGGGGTATGCTTCAACCCTAGGTGGAGGACAATGAAGACATGTCATGATGATGTGGATATAGCTGAAGGAGTTATAGCTTGGAGACAATCTTGATATGGTTTTGATTTCCCTCGACTTAGATCCTTCTGTTGTATCATACATGTAAACCCTTATGGGATATTATGATATACTTTTGTAATCTTTTGTGAAAATTGAATATAGTCATTTGTTTAATTCCGCCGCTACACTTTGGTTGTTATGAATACCACTTATTGAAGTTTGAAAATTTTACACCTATTCTAGCATACCTTTGAGTGTGTTTGGAATGGTTGTTTTATTTTTCAAATTTTTAGTAGGGAGTGGATCCCCTCTTTGGTCTCACTCCTTACAACATGGTATCAGAGCCCATAGTAGTCAGAATTTGACTATTTCTATTTTTTCTTCCTTATTAGAACCCTTGACTTTGATAGTCACCCTTTAGGTGAGATGCTTCCCTAGAATTTGCCTAAGTAGATCATGAGATGGTGAAAGGTTTTTGTTTACTGAACCCTAATGTGATGAGGTTGGATGATCTTACCTGACCACATAGATGGATGATGATTTGTATCTCTTGGTGCCATATAGTTTGATTTGAGGATGCAATTAGGTTATGAGGAGATAGTAGGGTAAGGAGGTCTTGTTCTAGATAAATTTTGACTTGGTTTTGACATTTATTTTTGAGTTCATCTTTGTTTTATATTGCATGGTTTTTTGAAGAAAGATATATTTTCAATTATACTACTATATGTACAAAATTTTCTTTATGGATATTTTATTCTTCAAATTTTTACTAGGGAGTGGATCCCCTCTCAGGTCCCACTCCTTACAAGCATCCATACAAGAAGATGCTCCACCGCTCATGGAGACCTTATTAGCCTTCAGGTACTGGCTCTTCAGGCTGACCCTTGACCTCAAAGCAAAGGAGCCATCGATTCTTTGGACACTAGTCACTTAAAAGATGAACCATCTCTTTTAAGTGAACCACCTATGTAAGTGAACCAAAACTAAAAAAACACCATCCTACTACCTCTATATTAACCCTAGGTTGTAACCACCTATTGGTGACCATCAGATGTCAACCAAATAGGGGAACCAATTGTTGATGGCTCCTAAAGGTAGCTCATCCATAAAAGGGTAAACCGTAAAATACCCTTGAAGAGAAACACCTCCAAACCAAGGTACAATTAGGTGCTCCATGACCCAAAAATCTCAATCATGATAAGGAAACTTCTATGGAACATAATGCACATGAAAAATTTCAAGTAAAACCTAAAATTTAGGTAACTTGCAGAAAAGTCCAAAATGTGCATAAAATTGCATAACTTGTTCAAACAGTGTCTAAATTGGACCAAAATTGAAAGTTAAACTTTTCACATGATACCAAAATATATGATAATGTTATATTAAGGTTTAAAGCACTAAATTATGGTAATTAAGCATGTTCAATCATTTAAGCAAGGTTAGGGGTCGCACACGTGATATCTGCTAGAGGAGTTTGTGTGGATCCAAAGAAGGTTCAATCTGTGTTGGAGTGGGAGTAGCTGAAGACACAGATGGAGGTTTGTAGTTTCCTAGGTTTGGCTTGATACTACAGGAGGTTTATCAAGAACTTCAACGAAGTGGAATTACCCCTAATGAAGTTGACAAGGAAAGGTTTCCCCCATTTGTTTGGGATGGCAGGTGTCAGAATTCTTTCCAACTTTGGAAGGAGAAGTGGACCAGTGCACCAGTGTTGGTTCTGCCAGACCAAAGAAAAGGTTACATCATCTTTTGTGATGCGTTGAAGAATGGTTTGGGGTGTGTGCTGATGCAAGATGGAAACATGATTTCTTTTGCTTTGTGATAGCTTAAGAAATACGAGGAGAATTACCCGACGCATGATCTAGATCTTGCAGTTGTGTCCATGCCTAGAAGATTTGGAGACACTACCTTTATGGTGAGAAGTTTTAGATCTTTTTCGACCACAAGAAACTTCAATACATATTCTCGAAGTAGGAGCTGAATATGCGGCAGTGATGCTGGATGGATTTGATCAAGGATTATGATTGCACCATAGACAACCATCCAGGAAAGGAGAACATGGGGGCAGATGCTTTGAGAAGAAAGTCTTCTTCGTCATCATTTGTGGATAAAGCTCGGTTGTGTTCTTTGGTGTGCCATAAGCAAGACATGTTGTTGTCTTTACGAAAGATGAATGTCGAGCTAGAAGTCTCCTTGTTGGCATGCTTGCTAGCGCAATTGTAAGTGAAGCCTACTTTGAGGCAGCAGATTAGAGAAGCACAGTGTGATGATTTTGTGATATAGCAAATCTGAGTAGAGTTTGGCAGTGATAAGCATGATGGATTCCATGAGTCAGAGAATGGGATAGTGTGTTACCATGATAGATCAGTGGTTCCTGATACTGATGGCCTAAGGAAAATGGTTTTAGAGGAGAATCACTCCTCGATGTACATTATGCATCCAAGTAGCACCAAGATGTACCATAATATGAAGATGTACCATAATCTGAAGGATATGTATTGCTGGCCTGGCTTGAAGCATGATGTGGCTGAGTTTGTAGCAAAGTTTCTTGTGTGTCAACAAGTCAAGGTTGAGCATCAGAAGCCTACAGGAACACTACAACTGTTACCTACACCACAATGGAAATGGGATCATATCATGATAGACTATGTGGTTGGTTTTCCTAGGACAGCCAAAGGTCATGATTCCATCTGGGTGATAGTTGAAAGGTTGACCAAGTCAGCACACTTCCTTCCTGTCAAGACAACATATACAACAAAGAATCTTACATGGATATATGTTGAAAAGATAGTCAATTTGCATGGTATTCTAGTGAAGATAGTGTCTGATAAAGGTCCTTAGTTTACAAGTTGCTTTTGGGAGCATCTGCACATATCTATGGGTACATAGTTGAGATTCAGTATGAAATTTCACCCACAAATAGATGGACAGTTTGAGAGGACTATTTAGACCCTGGAGGATCTTTTGAGAGCTTGTTTCCTATAGTTTTTGGCAGTTGGGATGTACACCTCAATTTGATAGAGTTGGCTTACAATAATATCTACCAGAGGAGTATCGACATGGCACCTTATGAGGCTTTGTATGGGAGGCATTATAGGTCTTCGTTGTGTTGGTATGAAATGGGAGAGTATCAACATTTGGGGCCTAAGATTGTACAACAGATGACAGAGAAGATTAAGATGATACAGTAGTAGCTGAAGGCAGCTGTAAAGAGGTGGGATCACCTCCTTACTAAATATTTGAAGAATAAAACATCCATTCCAAGCACACTCAAAGGTATGCTCGAATAGATGTAACATTTTCAATTTTCAATAAATGGTATTCAAAACAACCAAAGTATAGTAGAGGAATAAAAATAACTGACTATATTCAACTTTCATAAAAGATTACACAAGTACATCAAAATCTCCCATTAGTATTTACAACAAGATACAAAAAAAAGGATCTAGATAGAGGGAAATCTAAACCATAACAACTTTGTCTCCAAGCTTTAACTCCTTAAGCTAGTACAAATCTTCATGCCTTATCATCCAAGGCCTTCACCTAGGGTTGGAAGCATACCCCAGTAAGAAGAGAAAATAGATGACATCAAACAAAGGATGGTATGTTCATTCTAAATAGGAAAATTGAGCAATATATGGAATAAAGGACAACAAATATAAAAGTCTTCCCGTAGAAAGGATAAGGACCATCCAAATGGGTATCAAGAGAAAAGGAATTGAAATCATATGATAATAAAAGAATACTTGCCATTAATAAAACATAAAGATTGTGCCACATAAGTACATGTAAAGAATTAGGGCACACACCCCATATCATCAACCTGCATGCATGTGAGATAAACATAGCCCTAGAACAATATAAACACAAAGGTGGACAAGTCTCATAAACTTGAAACCTGATAGAGAAAGGAATAATGTAAATCTCCCAAATATATAAAACATGGGCCAAGAATCACACATCTTTCCCTGGGTATGAGGTTCCTTTCCATCCCAAAAGAGGAGGAAATATCACATCTGCTTGGCAGGAAATAACACATATGTCATAAAAACCAATGCAATTACACTACTCTAGTGCTATTGAATCACATAACATGTTAAATGTAGATGTAAGTAGAAAGTATAGTCAGAATATATAAACTAGTCACCACATAAGAGACCAACATATACATCCACCTCATAAGTGGGCAAAAGACATGACATGTCATCTTTTAGAGTTCCATCATGAATAAAGCATAAGATAAGAGTTCAAAAGAATATATATGATCACATGATCAACATAAAATAAGGTAGTTCACATGAACCATGATTTTCAAAAGAAAAGACATTGTGTATAGGATAATGTCCATAGGACGAAGAAAATGAATAAGCCTAGGTGAATTGCTCAACATAGAAGAATAGGGGATACATCATACCTCAACTTCAGAGTCTAAACAATACAAGTCAAGCCTAGGCCTCCAAAGAACCTCTAGGAAAGGTGGATAGGTCCAATAATTAAGACCCAATATTAGAGATGCTAATTTCTCCAACAAAGCTCCTATCTCGAGCAAGAAGCACCTTCTCCCCTTTAGAGGTGAAAACCCCTAACAAAAGAACATGGAGATGGGGTGTTTAAGGGCTCTAGGTGGGGTTTCACCATGGAAGACCAAAGTTCTGACATGGAGGACGGTGGAAGGAAGACTAAAAACATGAAAATAGGGAAGAAAAGGAGAAAACTTACTAATTTTGGTCAAAATAACCAAGAAGGAGCTTTAGAAACCCTAAATAGAGAAAATTTGGAACCCTAGGATCCTTTTACACCAAGGTAGGCACCTCCTTTTACGTTGGGATGGCACCTTCATGAAAAAAATAGAGTAGTAATGATTCTCTAAGCTATAGGAAATAAAGGAGAGCGAGAGTTTTCGAATTGGGAGTTGGGAAGGGGTAGATATGGCTATATAAAGAAAGAGGTCAAGTATGAGGTGTCTATGAGACTTTCCATGTGTCATGTATAAGGGTGTCCATGGACATGCAAGTCTTTATGGATAAGGAATAAGTCAAGAATGAGGTGTCAAGTTACTTTCCATGTGTCCAATTCTAAGGGTGCCTATGGACATGCAAACTTGTATGGATAAGGAAGAAGTCAAGCATGAGGTGTCCATAGAGCTTTCCATGTGTCCTTAGCCTATGGATTTCATGGCCATGCAAGAGGACAACTCATAGAGGTTTCTTGAATATCAAATGTCAATTTATGGACACTTATAGGCCATCCCAACCGTCCTCCAATCAAATAAATAACCTCATTGGTTGATAGCTTCTAAAGATAAACTCATTTATAAAGAGAGTAATCCCTAAAATGCCCTTGGAAAGAAACACCTTCAAACCAAGGTGCAAGTAGGCTCACTATGGTTCAAAAAATCGATAATGGTAAGGGAATATATAAGGATTATAATGAATGTGACAATTTGCAAAGAAAACCTCCCAATTGGGTAAATTGCAGAAAAGTCCAAAGTGTACCTAAAATTGCATAACTTGCACAAACAACAACCAAATTGGACCAAACTTCATCCACAAGTTATATTTTATGTGTTGAATATGAATTCTTTATTATTTCCATATTTTGAAGTTATATAATCACATTATTTATTACTTATTCCTTTTACTCATTTTCTCTCTCCTAAATTTATCCTAATATTTCAAGGTTGTCCAAATTAGATGAAATTTGACATGTATGCTAATTTTGATATGTAGATTTAGAATTTGAAGTTTGTTTCCACTTTTGATACTTATTTTTATGAGATATGTCATATGGCCCATTAAAGGCCCACTATCTAACTTATTCATTCAATTAAGTTCCTTATCTTCACTATACCACCAAAATGAGTTATGTGGCATATTTTATGTATCCATTATAAACCTAAGATTAATGTTAGAACATTAGGTTATATTAAGGTGATTTATACATGCATTAGCTCATTGGGGTTATACTAAACAACTATTTAGGTCTAACCTTCAACCTTGTTTGGCTAAGTCCAAAATGTCAACTTCCAAGGTAGGGTCTGAGATCTAGTATGTTACAGTAGCCTAGGACAGGCAGAAGTCAAATGTTGTTAATCATTAGAGGCCTTTGGAGTTCCAAGTGGGAGACAAGGTGTACCTAAAGGTCTCTCCTTGGATGGGCATGCTGAGGTTTGGGAAGAAGGGTAAGTTGGCTCCCAAGTTTATGGGACCTTACCCTATGGTGGCCCGTGTTGGGAAGGTGTCTTACAGGTTGGAGTTACTGCCTGAGTTGCACAGGTTGCATCCTATCTTACATGTATTAATGTTGAGGAGGTATCACCCTAATACCGAGTTGGTGATACAGCCGATAGAGGTTGAGTTGGAGGAGGATGCATTGCATAAAGAAGGTCATGTGTTGATCCTAGATAGAAGGATGAAGAAGTTGAAGAAGAAGGATATAGTGGTTGTTAATTTTTTGTGGTATCATCGTGTCATGGAGGAAGCCACATGGGATTTATAGGATGAGATCAATAGGAAGTACCCGCCTCTTTTCTTGTAGGATTTCAGAGGCAAAATTGTTGTTAGGGGTTTATGGTTGTAAGACCCCTAACCTAGATTTCTTGTTGATCTTGTTTTCTTAACATGATAAGGTTCTTAAACCTTAATATAATCAAGTGATATGTCTTAGTAACATGTTATGTGCTTATGCTTTCAGTTTGGTCTAGTTTTCATAATGTTTGAGATAGTTATGCTATATGTGTACTTATTTTGGACCAAGTTACAATTTACCCATGTTGGGTTTTATCTTGCAATTTGTCATATGTTGGATGTTCCTCCTATGTTTAGCATCATGAGAGAGATAATGATGCTTAGAGGAACCTTGTTGTACCTTGGATGTTGAGGTGGCATCATGAGTAATTGTCAGGGTTTTCTTTGGTGCCTTGTATAGATGGTTAATCTTGCTTGAGAGTTAACCCTTTGAGTTGGTTTTCAGCAACCCACCTTGTTGTGTCTTTGACCTTGGTGCCTTCAGTTGATGATGTTTTGAGTGTGAGTTCACCTAGTAGCCTTAGCAATCAGAGAGACAATAAACCCTAGGATGATTTCTATGTGATCAATGAACCCCTCCTTATTTCTCTTTGACCGATGAGCCTTGTGGGCTATGTTTCTCTTCAATTGATGGTCCTTTGGACCAGATGGGGTCGCTAATATACCTCAGTTTTCACTATCTTAGTTGCATGCATGTCTTGAGTGTTTGCATTGCCGAGTTTTAGAGGGAACAAGTGGCAATTATGTGCTTGACACCTAACCCCTTTCATCTCTCTCCTACCCCTGGGTATTTATAACCATTTTATTTCATGCAAGTGATATTTTACACTCTCTTTACATCTCAACTGAGAAGCTTGTCTCTTGTGGTTTTGGTGGTGGAGAAGAGCTCAACCTTGGAGCAAGGTGGCCGAACCCTTGTAATTGGTGATCTAGGGTTGGAGAATCTTCCTTTGTTGATCCTTTGGCGATCCTTGTGCTTGGTAAGTGGTTTATCCTTCTTGATCTCATTTATCTTAAAACCCTACCCTCTCTTTATCCCCTTGGCTAAAACATGGTTCTCCTTGGTGGTCTTCTTGAGGAACTTCTCGTCAATAGAGGTTGAATCCATGTTTTTCCATGGTAGTACCTATGTGAGATGGAGATCTCCTCTTTCCCCTTTATTTTTCATCTTAGGGTATGTACCCTATCTTTCTTGAGCCTTCTTTGAACTACGTTT
This sequence comes from Alisma plantago-aquatica, assembly GCA_963693085.1. Classification (NCBI taxonomy): domain Eukaryota; kingdom Viridiplantae; phylum Streptophyta; class Magnoliopsida; order Alismatales; family Alismataceae; genus Alisma; species Alisma plantago-aquatica. The sequence goes on from OY856414.1 coordinate 333,711,878, forward strand.
GTTCTTATTCTCTTGAGGTGATCTTGTTTGACTGTGGAGTTGATCCAAGCTTTGGCTTTCTTCTCTCTCTTGGATCTTTGTGGCTTTGGAGTTGATCTTCACCTCAAGGTGGGTTTTATAACTCTCCTCTCTACTATTGTTGCACCTTAGTCTTACATGCAAAGTTTTCTATCTCTAAAATGTGATTATATGTTTCTTGATGATGATATCTTGAACTAGGGCTTATGATCATGCGGTGATCTTGTGTAGATTAACTCTTTTTCATGGACCCTAATTTTTGTACTGAATTTTTAATGGATGGTGGAGATTCTGGATCTTACATGCATCCTTTGAACGATGATTTTCCCCATGTCTTGGTTCTATTTTCTTTCTCTTAGTGATGGAGGTTTTGTATGTATGTAATGTTTTGGAATGTTGGTTTTCTCTCATGATCATGGTTTTGGTGATCAATATTTTTTGTGTTTTGGATGGTGCTTTCCTTCATGAAACTCTCTTCATGTTTGGTTTTGGTTTCATGGTATTGATCACCTTGTGGATCTTGTGTTTTGAGATGTTTCTCTCTCTCTTGATTTTTCCATATAGCACCTTGTGGGATCGATGAAGTTTGGATGTCTTTTGTTCGCTAATAGTGGTCCCCTTTGTGGGGTCGAAGAGATGACTTCGTGATCTTCGACCGATGATATTTTGATTCTCCCTTCTTCAGTCACCATGTTCTTGATCTGTGAGTTTTTTGAAGGGTGGAACTCCCTCTTCGTACGATGAAGTGGTGATGAATCTCTCCAGTCATGTGGGCTTGGTTTCTTTTCGATCAATGATGTGATGGTTTACTCTTCAGTTGAAGGTGGTGTTTGTTCCATGTGGTTGAAGATGTGATGAACCATACCTTTGGTTGCTAAGGTGGTGGTTTCTCTTTGGTCGAAGAAGATAGTTGCCTTTGGTTCTCTTAGACCAATGAAGTTTTCTAGACTCATGTTCTTCTTGTATGGTCAACCAAATAGTGATGATAATGGTTGACTTAAAGTGTTCCAAGAATGTGGGAAGTAACAACATTAGGGTTGAATGATATATGTTATTATGGAAACCCTAAATTTGATTATATGGTGATAATGCTTACTTTCTTGGATGATTAACATGTACTGAAATATATTCTCTCTCATATTTGTGTAACCCTTATGTTGCAGGTTGAATGAATATCATAGCTTGTGATGGATGTGATATCTTTATGTAACACATGGTGATGGTTATGAACCTAGATGAGGCATGATGAGATGACGATGTTATGCAGGAACTATGTGATTAGGTATTACAACCTAGCAGAGGTTTTGTACCTAATTTGAGGTCATATCCTCCAGTGATGTGATGAGGGATTGTTATCCCATAGTGATGTCATAATGGTGATGGCCTTGTGGATGGCAGTGAGATAGTATCTCATGATGATGTGATCAGCTTTATTATTAATATGTTTTTTATCTTCGATGGTTGTAGTCCACCCTTATCTTTGTAGAATATGTTTAGAGTGTGTATGTTGTAACTTGATTGGTGCATTAAAGATACACAATTGGCAATAATTAATCAAGTGAAGCCCTAATCATGTAGTTTCCTTGAGCCATACATCCATCTTCAGCTTCACAACCTACTGGATGGTGAAATGAGAAATTCCTAAGGGAATCTCATAGCACATATTGTTGAATATGTGGGGGTGCAAGTTGAGGGTATATCCTTGCATCCATAATTACAAGTTATGGAGATTAATTGCGATCATGCCTTGGTAGGAGAACAGTTGTTGTGGTATCTCAATATATGATGTGATAGAGGACAGTTGTGCTTGTACCTCAGATGATTGGGGTTTTATACCATGTTTACTAGTGATGTGCCTATATACCAAGGTGGACTAGGCTGTTATGTAGTTGAACTCTATATGTCACTACGACAAACTCATACTGACTGGGGGTGTGGGATATCATAGGAATTTAGCTCTCCTAGATCTTGTATGGCACTTATTTCAACTTAGTAGTGGTCAGTTGAGTATGAGTAATATACCTCATCTCCACGGGGCATGAAAGACGTAATACATATGTGTAGTATATTTTCTTAGGGTTAAACATGATTTGCCTCTAATGTTGCCCTTTTCATTATTTCATATACTATTTAGTTGATAGTAGTTATACATGTTCTTCATATTCATTCAAAAAGTATATGATGTTCTAATGATCAGTTGTAGCTTCTTAATCTGCCTAACCTATGTTATCAGTTTTAATTGTTCATTTAGCTGAATATGCTCATCATGATAATAATGTTACTTTCCTATTTAAATCATATCTATGTTAACAATAGTTATTGGCAGAGAGTTATATGTCTCGTTGGGACGTTGGTCTCACCCCGTGGGTTTCCACATCTTTTAGGTGGTCGTGCATGATGTGGTAGGGATTGTGTGGTTGAGGAAGAGCGGCAAGGAGATTATAGTTTTTGAAGGTTAGACATGCCGCTAGTGTTTTTTAGTAGAGTCCTATGTGTCATACATGTACTATTAGGTCCCTGGGGGAGTTTTGTAGATGTTGTACATTGATATGAGGTTTTTAGTAGTATGACATGGTTGTACATGTATGGTTTGTATATGCGAACGACTTATCTTTTGTTGTAAATTTTTGGCGGGATGACCATTATACAGTGATGTATATACCTTTATGATATGATATATGATACATGTGATGATAGTTGTGAACCTTGATGTCTATGTTTCTACCCTAGATGGTTATATCACATCGTTATTAAGTTACCCTATTTTGTGGTAATGTTGTTGTTAGTTGATAATTCTGTAGTTTGGTTTTGAGTAATTTCACTTTGTGGCAGTGGGTCATCTCAAAGATACCATTCACCCTACCCATGGTTATCCTAGTAGATCCATCTACCAATTAGATAACACAATCAGCCTCCTTTAGTTTCACCAATCTCAACTCGACATTCCCATTGTAGAGCATGATGTTCACACTTGAACCCAGATCAAGGAGTGATTGTTCCCTGATTGGTGATTAATATAGAAAGGAATGAGAAAAATACCCCAATATCCCTTCTTTAGAGGGAAAGGGTTGTCCGATATGAAGCTCACTTTCTCTATCAATCTGATTTCCTTGGGTGGCCTCCCTGTTATCTTTCTCTTGAAGGTACAAACATCCTCAAACAATGACATGAGCAGTGAGATGTTTGTGTTCATTTTCCTTAGAAACATCATCACCATATAGAACACATGCATAAGAATAATCATGATATTCAAACTTTCCAAATATCCAAATTTATTCAATTGATTTAGTAAATTATGCAATTATAGAAAATAAAGTGTAATATGGTTAGATTAGTGTTATGTCATAATCATATGGATTAAGTTCTACTTAAGTATTCAAATATGATAAATAAACAAAATTAGGGTTAATCTAGGTATGGATCCTTACATTATCCCTATAGGGTAAGGTGAATTTGAGGATTTTAGGGATCTTTGTCAAAGATCCCCATAAGTATTCAAGAGTGACTAGAGAAACAAAGAAGTGAATTCATAGTAGTATAAAGAGATGTTTATCACATGATTAATAGATGCCTAGATGAACTAAACATAGGGAAATGTATTCCATATCTAAAGATCATTGATAACATCCAATTTTGTGGGTTTTCAAGTGCCTATTTTACCATCACATTATCAACTTAACAATGTTTTATTTCGATAAATCCACTTGTTTTGACATTTCAGGAGTAACTACCCTAATTTCCTTTCCTTATCCTATTTGCACTGAATGTCACACGAGTGGAGCCTAGAAGGTTCGGTGATCGATGGGCCTGCACCATCAACGACTATTGAGCTAGCATCTTCAATGATTGTTATCTTTACATCCTTAAAGCCTGACTAATCCACAATCCTTTTGATCGATGGATCCACATCCATCAATGACTATCGAGACTCAACATCCTTGGCGACTGATGAGCACTTCCTCAGTGACTACCAAGATTATGCATCAGTAGTGACCTTTGAGACTCTAGAACCTCAACAACTGTTGATTGATAGATCTACAACCATCAACAACCATTGAGACTTCGCATCCTCGATGACCGATGAGCACATCCTCAACGACTACTGACACTCTGCATCCTCAATGACCAATGAGACTACACTTCTGATGACTGCTGACCTTGCAACCCTGGTGCCCAATGAAATTGCTTCTCCACAGCCCACGCCTATAAATAGCCTACCAATTTAGTCATTGAGGGGGTCACAATATGGGAAGGATGAGAAAGTGTTGTTGCACCGCACAACTAACTTGCCATCAATTATCATCATTCTGAGATCTCCGAAGATGAGAGTCTAAAGGGATAGCATAACCATGTCAACATTAGGAGCCTCCAAATTTCTTCTTTGAGAGAAGGAGGAGCCATATTTGACGTCTACACCAGATACCAAGATTGAGAGAAGACATACATCAGCCTTGACCATTTGTGGTCACTTTTGGTGTATCCCCCTTCCTCTTCTCTAAATCTATTCATCCTCCTTCATCTCTTTCATCCATTTTGTCATCCATCTCCATGTCTCAATATACTTGTAAATCCATAATGCTACTCACCACCATGAGTGGCTAGACATATAACTTGGTTGGGGAGTAGCCACCATGGCTCTCTTAACATGTAAATATTTATATCCATTGAATATAATCTCTTAGAAATGGATATCTCCATACTCTTAGTCTTAATTCTTTACTTGCATGCTTATCTATCATCTTGTGTTGTTTAATTTTTGGTACCTTGAATGAGTAGTATTAACTGTATCTAAGTGTTATGTAGTTGCATGATGTATGAGAATGTTGGAATGATTAATATAGTGATCATATGGTTTTATTGTGATTGTTTGTTTGCCATCTCAAGAGAGAAATAACCTCATAATCTAAATCTATCCTAAGCTTGAGAGAGGAGGGAATAGACACTTATTATGATTGCATAAAACTCGCCAAGGGTATACAATGGGTGTGAGTATAGCATGTTGGTGAGAGACCTTAGATGGTGAAACCCAATCTGAGTTTCCCCATACATATTTGATATCTTATCTTTAGGTTTCTTGACCATTTACTCTTTGGTTTGTTTCCCTTGTTTTAGTTTCTTGCTTGTTTGTTGGAATACCATCAATCTGTAAGGAACACAATGCTTTATCTCACTCTTTGGTTGGTGTAACTAAGCCAAGGCTCTCCATTCTTAACACATACCACCCTTGTCCCTATGGATTGACCCTGATGTACTACATTTGATCCCATATTACACTTGTCAGGGCCTTAGTGTCGAGATATAAATTTAAAAGTTTGATTACTCTAGATACGCTCCTTTTCGACGTGTGATTTAGTTCGATCAACTTTTTGGTGCTATTGTCAGGGACAAGGCAACCAGTACTATTAAGAATCCAAGTCTACTTAGCACACATGTGCCTCAAGTCTAGTAATAGGTTTGACTACACACTTTTAAGTTCGATAAACTCTAACTACCTCAAATGCTTTGTGTCACACGTCCAGTTTCTAACTCAACTGTGTGTACTATTTCAATTATCTTGAAGTGAACTGGACCGTTACCACTACCAACTATGAACACCATGCCTCCTCATAGGGGAGGACACCAGGGAGTCAACCACAAAGCGAGGGTTGAAGACCTACACAACAATTGTGAAGAAGATTGTGATGAAGAAAAACATGAAGAAGAGCGCGATGACGGAGAGCGTGGTGATCAAGAGCACGAAGAAGAATGTGATGTGGAGGGATCTTAGGAAGAGCGTGAGGAAGACATCTTGTTGAAGGACATCGTGATAGAAACATAAGAAGCAAGATAAATCACAATAATGACGATGACCATGATGACAGAGGCCCTTCTCTTTGTGAATTGGCTGCTACTAAGGACAATGAATCTAGATGCCCAATCATCATTCCTAGGTTCAATGCTCCTAACTTTGAACTCAAGCAATTAGTCATCACCATGATCCATAACAAAACCTTTGCAAAAAGTTCTTTAGACGAGAACCATTACCATCACCTGGATGCCTTTAAAAATATCTATGATGCCATCAAGATGAATAGGGCGCCGCATGAAACATGAGGTAATTTACTGCAAGGGATTCAACTTCTCTTTGAGGGATACATATTTGTTGTGGTACCTTGCTCTACTTGATAAAACCATCAATGGATGGACACTCTTGGCTGATGCTTTTGTCACCAAGTTCGATCTAGTAGAGAAAACTCTCAGGAACAGGAACAAGATCACTGGGTTCATACAGAAGCTAGGCGAGAACTTGTATGAGGTCTAGAAAAGATTCCAAGAGTATCTAAGGGACGAACCTCATTATAACTATGACAAGGGATTTCTGGTCACTACCTTCTACAACGGGATCACTTCTGCTGTAAGGACTTTGCTAAATGTTGTTGCAAGAACATACTTCCTTGGGTAAGAACCCAAAGAAGACCATGAAGATCATTGACAACATGGATGCCTTACAAGCATTTCTGGATTATGATAGGGGAACAACAAAGAAGGTATCTCTAAAGGTATTACTACCAAATCTAAAGCTTTAGAGACCATAACTATACAAATTCATAAGATTTCTTTAGATCTGAAACAACTGAAGGATTCTAGAAGCAAGGGAAAGAACAAAGCTAAAAAAGTGATGAAATGTGTTACCTGTAGGGAAGGGGGACATGGAATAGATAGTTGCATCTATACCCAACCTGAGGATGATAGTGATGAGGAAGGAACTAAAAATGTCTCTTATGCTAACTCTAAGAGGACGGATCATCCTAGATTCTCTTACAGGAACAAGGATGCCACTGAAAATGCTCATCAACTAAATAACCCAACTAAAAGACTGCCAAGTTGCAAAAAAGGTGGACAACCATCTGTGTTCACCCGCAACAAAACTTATCCACAAAATAGGAGCAACTACCAAGGTCAAAATCAAAATCAAAATAAAAATTCAAGTAGTCTAAGTCAAGGCCAAGGTCAGAACAAAAATATCAATCAACTAGATATGATATCTCAACTATTTGAATTCATGAAGAGACAAGCATCAATGAATGAACAACTAACCCAGAGTGATATAACCATCACTTGTGTATCAAACATAATGAAGACCCACCTGGGGGTGTGACAACTCATATGGTTGAGATGCATACCCACCAGAAACAAATTGGTCAATAGTTGGCACAGTTGTCAGAGCTAATAAAGAACCCACAAGGAAGGATACCCTCAAATAATGAAAGTGCAAAAATGGCCAATCTCCACTCTGGAACAGTTCTAAAAAACTCATAGGCAAGATCATCCAGAAAAGCAATCCTACTACTGAATCCCAACCAGAACCTACCATAGTAGAGGAAGAACATGAGGTGGAGGTTTCTACCAAGAAGACCAAGGCCAAAGAGACGTGTAAGGGAAAGAAGACATTAAAAGAAATTGTGATCCCTGCAAGATGAAGAAGCCTTCATATATAGGGATCCCTATAAAATATAGTGAACTAGCTAAAAAGGCCTTCATATATTGGGATCCCTATGCACCAAGAGTTCCTTTTCCCTACAAGTTGATCAAGGCCCACTTGAAAAGAAGATATGAGAAGTTTATGGTAGTTGTAAAGAATCTACACATGGATATATCATACCTTGATTCCATAGAGGATATGTCGACATATGCAAAGTTCTTCAAAGATCTGATTACCAAAAGGAGGAGAGGAGATCATGTTAAAAATGTGAGACTTGAAAAAATGTCTAGTGATTTTGTATAAGAGAAGATGCATGTAGAGCAAAACAATCCAGGAGCATTCAATATACCTTTCAATGTGGGTGACAATGAAGTATGACAAGGTCTGGTAGACCTTGGAGCAAGCATTAGTCTCATGCGTCTCACACTAGCTCAAAGTCTAGGACTTACTTATATGGTTAAAATAGGAGGAATTAGTTGACCACTCTTTCACAAGTCGGTATGAATTTTCCAAGATGTCCCTATCTGAGTGGGACAATTTTTCATACCATGTGACATCAGAATGATCAACACCATGGAGTACCTGACATGCCCAATGATATTCGGAAGACCATTCCTCTCCACTATGTGAGCTTCGATAGATGTCAAAGATAGGATCATCACCTTCAGAGTAGGAAATGATCACATTGATTTTCATGTTCAAGACTCCATGAGAGAACCATCTCTTTTTTAGTCGATCTATTTCATGGACAACTACTACCAATTGTGTGAAGAGGTCCAAGTGGAAAATGACATAGTTCATCTGCTCATGAGGGCATTGAACAATCCTGACCCAAATATCAAAGATCATGAAGTAGTTGAGATTCTTAATTATCTCAATCAACTTGAAGAGGACTATAGTGACAAAGAAGATACATATGTTGAGACCGTGAAGTACACCTCTCTTGAGTAGACTCCATAGGAAAATAAAAAACCTAATCCCAAACCAGAGCTCAAGTAGCTTCCTAAAGAATTAAAACATGAATTTTTGGACAATATAGAAAGGAATCCAGTGGTTAAAAATTCTTCCTTGAAAGAAATAAGAGAAGTTGTTGAATGAAATCAAACTCTGAGGAAATCCATAGGATACTCCATTGAAGACATAAAAGTTCTAAGCTCAGTTGTTTGCATGCATAGAAAAAATCTAGAAGAGAATGTCAAACCCCTGGCCCAACCCTAAAGAAATTTGAACCAGATGTTGAGGGATGGGTCAACAAAGAGGTGATAAAGCTTCTTGATGTAGGTATTATATACCCAATAAGCAACAATAACTAGGTAAGCCCAATACACATAGTCCCTAAAAAGGGAGGAATGACAATAGTGAAAGGTGAAAAGGGTGATGAGGTGGCCACACAAATAGTCACCGGATGGAAAATGTGCATTGACTATAGAAATCTTAATGCCTCCACCAAGAAATATCATTTTCCATTTCCATTCATAGATCAGGTCCTAGAAATATTAACCCATCATTCATATTTCAGCTTCTTAGATGGATACTCATGATTTTATCAAGTCCCTATCCACCTAAATGATCAAGAGAAAATGGCCTTCACATGCATCTATGGTACATATGCCTTTAGAAGGATGTCGTTCAGGTTATGCAATGCGCCTGTAACATTCCAAAGGTTCATGATCTCCGTATATACATATTTTCTTTAAGATATTACAAAAGTATTCATGGATGACTTCTCTATCTATGGAACTGATTTTGACAATTGTTTAAGGAAATTATCCTTAGTCCTGAAAAGATGTGAAGAAAATAGTTAGTGTTGAACTGGGATGAATTTTGCTTTATGGTGCAGGAAGGTATAGTTCTTGGATACAAGATTTCCAAAAAAAGGAATCGAAGTCTATTTGAGCAAGGTAGAAGCTGTATCTAAGCTTCCACCCCCTAAATCTAGAATTGGGGTGAGAAGTTTTTTGGGACACAAAGGTTATTATAGAAGATTAATGAAGGACTTCTCCATGATCACAAAACCTTTATCCAATTTGCTTGTTAAGATGTTGTGTTTGATTTTACATATGAATGCCTTGAAGCTTTCAAAACCCTGAAGGATGCCCTAATCACAACCCCAATCCTCCAAGCTCCTGAATCGGACCTCCCTTTTGATATAATGTGTAAAACAAGTGATTACTCTATTAGAGCAGCACTTAGGAAAGGAAAGGATAAGAACACTATGTGGTTTATGATACTAGCAAAACTCTGGATGATGCACAAGTTAACTACACTACCATAGAGAAAGAGATGCTAACAATAGTATTCACTTTTAAAAAATTCAAGTCCTATATAATAGGATTGAAAGTGAAAGTTTACACAAACCATGGTGTTATCAAGCACCTAATGCAGAAGAAAGATACCAAGCCCAGACTCCTGCGGTGGGCTCTACTATTGCAAGAATTTGATCATGGAATTATCGATAGTAGGGGACAGATAATATTGTATCCAACCATTAGTTAAGAATCATGGTTACTGAAAAAGACCCACTACCTATCAATGACAACTATTCTGATGAAGTTTTAATGATGGCAAGATCCGTTGAACCTTTTTTACCTTGGTTTGTAGACATTTGCAATTACTTATCATGTCAGCAGCTACCTCCTGACATCACTTGCAATTAGAAAAAGAAGCTCTTTTGTGATTTGAAAAACTAATATTGGGATGATCCTTTTCTGTTTAAGAGATGCATTGATAATTTATATCGATGATGTATCCCAGAAGAAGAAGTGCCTTATATCCTCCAAGAATATCACTCTTCACCTTACAGTGGTCACTTAGTCAGAGACCAGACCACAACCAAGATTCTATAGTCTAGTTTCTATTGGTCATCTCTATTTTAAGGATGCACATGTATTTGTCAAGACCTGCAAGGAGTGTCAACACATTCGAAACATATCTTGAAGGAATGAAATGCCCATGTCCGACTGGATAGAGGTGGAAACTTTTGATGTTTGGGGAATTGATTATATGGGGCCTTTCCCATCCTCTAAAGGAAATCAATACATTCTAGTCAAAGTATACTACATGTCAAAATGGGTAGAAGCAATAGCTACCACATCCTGTGATGTAAAACCTATGATAAGTCTATTTGAAAAGATCCCCTTCCCCAAATTGTAAGCCTCACGCATCGTCAAGTGATGGGGGATCCCATTTGTTTAAAGACATTTTGCAGCATTTCTAAATAAATATGGTGTTAGGCACAAGGTTTCCACACCTTACTATCTACAAACTCTAGACAAGTAGAGGTTTCTAATCACTAGATCAAGCAAAACTTAGAAAGTACAGTAGGGAGGGCAAAGAAGGATTTGTCCATGAAGTTGGATGATGCATTGTTGGCATGTTGCACTGTCTACAAGACTCCCATAGGGACCACCCCCTACATACTGATATATGGTAAGGCCTGTTTTGCCATTCGAATTAGAGCACAAGGCTTTCTGGGTAGTACATATTGATATAGATGAGCTTAGGCTCCATGCTTATAAAAATACAAGGATTTATAAACAAAGGACCAAGGTGTGGCACAATGCCCACTCAAAGAGAAAGGATATGTCAGAGGGAGAAAAGGTCCTTCTATTTAATTCAAGAATTCGACTCTATCCTGGAAAACTAAAGACAATATGGTCAGGTCCCTTCATTGTATCAAAGATATCCCCGTCAAGGATAATAGAGATTTACAATGACAAGACTGGGATTTTTTTGAGTTAATTGACATATAGTCAAGAGATATTATGAAGACGAAGCATTCACCAAAAGAGAAGAAGTTTTATTAGAGGAACCACCACTTGCACCATAAGAGGAGGAATGATAAAATCAATCAAAGATGTCAAGCTAAAGACTATAAATTAGCACTTCTTGGGAGGCAACCCAAGGATTTCTTGACATGTTCTAGATTTTTCTATTATCTACAATAGTTTATATTTAGTAGCTATTATAGGTTGCCATTGTTTCTTAACTTCTAGTATATATAGAATAATGTTGGAGATGAATTTCAAACATGTGCGTTGATTTCAGGGACCACCAATTCAAGCAAGAATCTATACAGAAGTCATCACTCGCTGACAATTTACATTCCCATCTATTTTCAGGTTTCCTCGCCAATAAGAGGATCAAAAACCTCAACGAACACCAAGTTACCACCAACCTCCAAACTTTTGAAATTGTCGGTAACCACCGAGTCCTATAAAGCCTCAGGCATCGGCTGAGTTTCACTCAACCTTGGCAGCCGAGAGACCCCCAGGGTATATAAACCCATTTGTCATCCAACAGACCTATAATCTAGCTTGAAATCCTTGTGACCACTCAGGAGATTTCACTGACGATCAGTGATGAATACCTGCAATACATTTTTTCTGCTAACGAAGACTCCTCCAACGCGTTCACTCCTCCAAGGTGTTAGTTCATTGTTGTCGGCACCAAATTGATGTTAGAATCATTGGGCCGCAAATGTTGTGGTGTCAAAGGATCTTAGCTACACCGAATTAGGCAGGGGAATGCAATTAAAGGGATAAGGGAGCATTGCTTCACCAATGAGAAGTTCACCAAACACACGGTACCCCTAAAATTTTTCCCTCTACTTTTTGTCATCTTTGTCTTGTGTCATAAAATGCCTTAGTCGTAAGGGATTTGGTTTTCAAACCAAGTTTCTCTGGCCCTTTTGACCTATGGTTTCTCCTATGAACACCTTCACCTCTAGAACTGAGGCAAACTTTTGTTTATGTGATCTTAGCATTCTCGAAGACCGTCAAACCTATTGTTTTCATTGATGGCCAAACTCCTTTAGAAGTCTAGCATTTTCGGTGATTGTCGAACCTATTTCTTCCGTTGACCATGGACTATTTTCTAAAATCCAGAAATCCTAGTGACCACTAAGTTCCCAACTGTTTCACGACCGCTGGGCTTAGATAACCTAAGTTGATTTCTTGGCAACTGTCGGGACAATTTTCCATCAATCATTAGTTTAACTAATCCATTCACCTTGACAATGATCTTATCGATCACTTCTCTCCTACCCAATCCCATTCAATACTAGCTATTGAATTCTTAAAAAGTTTGTTTTGATCAGTTGATTGCAACCGATCTCCCACTATTGATAAAGCGATCTCTCAGTCAACAGGATGTCATCATCAACCAATGACCCATTGAATATGCAAGACACATATCTGAAGGAAATTGCGGATACAATCAAGGCGATAATAGAAGTCCTGGACTCAAGCCCTAACATGCCCTGAGATAAATGTGTGAAGCTAGAATTAAAACGGGAGTAGCTAATCCTCCTGTTAGGGCACGAATCAGAAATTCTGAAGAGATAGATCATGAGTGTGCCCCAAATATGTCATAATACATGCCTTCAGAGGAAGAAACCAAGGTAAAAGGGAAACAAAAAGTAGCAGGAATAGGTGTGGAAATCCTAGTGCACAAAAATACAAGGACAACAAACAAGGCTAAGTTGGAAGCTAGAGAACCCGCATCATCAACTATTCCAGCAAAAACCACAATAAGAAAGATCACAGCTACAAGGACACAAGTGTCATATGAAGATGGATGCAAGTAGCCAGAAGATATGTTTCAATCCAGGGACAAAGATCATTGTACCAACTACGCACTCTTCTTAAAGACTAAGGCCTACAAAACAAGCCGATACACAGACAAGTATGACCTACAACAACTGGGAATCACCAAACAAGTAATTGAATTCTTGAAGGGATCCAACCTTCATACTATGTGCATAGACACTCGCTTCTCTTACACCAACCTCACCACCTAATTTATATCATCTTTGACAAATGTGCCGCTAAAAGACACGAAAAAAGATGCTACATGGGGATAATTCAAACTACACATCTGTATGTTCAAAAAAGACTAATTTCTATTAGAGAGGATGTTGAATGTAATATTTTATGAATTAGAGGAACAAGCCAAAGCCAGCATGGAAGCAAGATATGACAAAGACACAATCGGCTTCAGCAACAACAAGACATGGGAGAGGTTGACAAGGGAATCAAAGTACAAGTCAGGATCTTTGAAGGAAGCACAAGTGCCCTCCTTCTTCAACAGAGTAATCCAAAAGATTGTTACCAATGTGGTTTTTGCAAGATATGAAATTGGAAACATGACCAAAGGAGATCTTTTCCTCATCTGGTTCATGCTTGAGAAAAGTTTGGATAATATTGAACATTTGTTGATCGACAAATTCTCTACCGCTACTGGCCCCAAAGGCCCCAAAGAGTTCTGCATGGAGGCAAATCACCTTGATTGCATTTTATAATCTCTACCCACTAGTACTAAAGAAGTTTGAGGAGAATAAAGGAAGCAGGTTCAACGACATCAAATACGTCATCATAGAAGGGGTGATAACACAGAAGGGGGACAAATAATTCTATAGGCTTGCAAAGACAAACATTCTACTCCTCCTCCTAGAGATGAGCCATTATGATGCTCACAAGCTAATCATATCCAGGGATGATTTAGACAAAGATGTTGTTGAGTACGATTATACAACTTGAATATGTGCACACAACCCCCGTGAAGGACCCATTATAGGAACAAGGAAAGGATGTGGAACTCACAGTAAGAAATTTTTTGCCTCTCAAGGTCCACAAGGAAGTTTCAGAAACACCACAATCAACATTGAAACTGACCCCTCCACAAGAAAAAGAGGTTGAGATAATGAGGTCAAAAGTACATGAACAACATTCTAAAAACATGGAGCAAAAGTTGATGAGGTTGCAGCCTTCATTATTGATCCTTCCATTGATGTGGGACAACTAGAGGTATGTGTAAGGCCCCTGAACTAGCTTAAAGTGTTGAATAAGATTAATTACCATAATTGAGTTCTTATAACCCTAATCTAACCTTGTTATATTCTTTGAAATCATAAGACAAGCTTGAATTTCAATTTTGGTCCAATTTGGACATTGGTTGAGCAAGTTATGTAATTTTATGTACATTTTGGACTTTTCTAAAATTTACCCAATTGAAGAGTTTTCTTTGCAATTTGTCACATTCATTATGTTCCTTAGATGTTATCTTATCATTCTTGAGCTTTTTGAGCCATGGGGTTCCTCATTGAACCTTGTTTTGAAGGTGTTTTCTTCAAGGGTATTTTAAGGTTTACCCCTTTATGAATGAGCTACCTTTAGGAGCAATCAACTAATGCTTTCTTTGTTTTTCTTGTAAATTAAAGAAATGAGTGATAAGTAGGTCTCTATGTTCTACCGGAAGCTGCTTGTGTGGCTGCTTGTATATTCTTAATAGTTTAAGGCCATGGACACTTGGAAAGATACTAGGACTTCAACTTTTTCTTTTTCTTTATCTTAGAGTTTTATATACCTCTCCCTAAGCACCCAAATGAACCATTTTCTCTCTACCACTTCCCTCCTTCTACAAACCTCATTCACCCTCTATTCTTCTGTGAAGTTCTTGTCCAAGGAAGAAGAAAGTGGGGATCTTCTTGGCAAAAGCATCTAGGGTTGCAATTGACTTCCTTTAGGGGTTTCTAAAGCTCCATCCTAGTGATCTTGACCTAAAAGTGTAAGTATTCCCTTATTTCCTCCTTTCATTTATCTATTATTCTTCCTCCTATATTCCTCCAGGTTAGAACCTTGTTGTTCCATGGTGGAAGTGGATCTAAAACTCAAGAATCTACCTTTCTTGCTTCTTCATCTTCTAGGGTACTTTTTGCTTCTTTGTGGAGAGAAGTGCCTACTTGGCCAAGTTCAGATCTGAAACTAGGGTTTTATTGCCTTATTTGCTCGAGATTCTTGCTTCTTGGGATCTGAACGACTCTATGGAGGTGAGTTTTATAACATTCTTCACTTATATTACTTGCTAGAAGCTTGTTAGTTCATGTTTATGCTTTAATGTGATGATCTATGGATAAAGAAACCATGCTTGCTTAGGGTTACGAATGTTTTATGTTGTTCCCTGTTCGGTTCCAGTTTCTATATAAACTTGTAAAAATGTGTATGACCTTTCTAAGGTATAATATGATCTGGGACAGGTTGATAGCAACAACCTATTGAGCGAAGCACAAAACAATTGATGGTCCAAATTAGGGTTTTCAAGCTATTTCCTTCCCTACCACACAACTGATGGTGATACCATTAAAAAACCAATGGTTTTTCTATCTTGGCAATTGATGGTCGTGATCATGGGTGTAAAATTTATGGTGACAACCTATGGTCACCCCCTTAGGTCAGTTTTTGGCTCAATTAGACATTTAAATGATGTTATCAATCCATGATGACATTAGCTTAATATTTGATGGTGTTAAATGAATATATTGCAGATCTAACAACCAATGGTGACCTAATGATCAAAATTAATGGTGGATCAGGTCATCACCACATATGATGAGTTAAGAATGTAATTGTATATTTGACTAAACCATAAACTAATGGTTCCTTGGTTCAATTGATCTAATGGTTAGACCTATACTTCAATTGATAACCTTGAACAATGAACCTTATCCAATGATTAATATTGGATGCTTCAACATCCAATGGATTAGAATGAATGCTATGGTATTATATGTGGGTCCTAGTAATGATAATTTTATGGTTCAATATCATTAATTTTTGGTCTTACCTTTGCCATCATATAGTTATATTTGATAAATCACTATAATAAGTGGATGTATAACTCCCATATGATATAGCTTGTTATACCTAACCTTAATGTAATTAGATGATGTTGATTGGTTATAATCAGATCTCTTGAATGATTAATGTGACAATGTTACACTCTTCTTGTGTTGAAACCACAATGTAGTACTATTTGAATATCATAGTGCCTTGCCATGATAATATCTATGGACACATATGTGCTAATGATCTTTTGAGCCTTGTTTAAGGCATGGAATGATGATGATAACCTTACTATGAATAATGTAATGGTCTTAATGACCTTTGGGCATGTTTGAATCCATGATTGTGGTGAAATCCTCTTCATCTTCCAATAAGGGTTAAAACCCTAGAACTTGTGATAAGTATTGGTATTTTGTAATAGTATGATGATAAGTGTGGTCCATTAATTTGCAATGAATGATAGCATGTGGTAATGCGATTAAGATTTATATCTGAAATGTTTTATATATTTTGAAGTTGTTATACATTTACTCTTGTTAGAAAAGAATTAGGGTTTGAATGTCCACTTTTATGATAAATCCTTAATGCATTTAATTGGTAGAAATTAATCAAGTGTAACCTTAATCATGTAGAGCCCTGTGTTATAGAGCCATCTTCAGTGTCACAACTTTCTAGATGGTGAAATGAGTATTCCCAAGGGAAATTCAGAGTGCATACTGTTGAGTATGTGGGGGTGGCAAGTTGAGGATATATCCTTGTCATCTACAAATGTAGGTTATGGAGGATGGAAATGGTCATGCCTCAGACATTTGATGTGATTGAGGACAGTTATAGCTGTACCTTGGATTAGAGGGTTTTGTATACCCTAGTTTCTAGTTTTGTAACTTGTACCAAGTACGGACTAGTTATTATCAGTTGACTATATGTCAATGTTGACATTTTTACTGGTATGTCACTGCAATTTACTCATATTGATCGAGGGGAAGATATCTTAGGATACTGGCACTCCTAGATCTTATACGGAACTAAATAGCACTTTGCAATGGTCAGTTGGACTTTGAGTGGTACGACTCAAACTCCCCATGGCATAATAATAAAAGATATTATACGAGCCGTGTAGTATAATTTCTAGGGTTTAATATGTATCACATAGGTTGATTAACCCTTATCTTGTCTTTATACTACATAGTTCTTACATGATGCAGACTTATGAAATTTGAGTAATTCTACTTGATGCTAAAGCTTATTCGCTTAACTGCTTAATATGCTTAAATTGTTGAACCTGCTCATATTGCTTATTCAATACCCTAACTGCTCAATTTATTTACTATTAATTAATATGTTGTGATCAATATATGTTGGAGAGAGTTATATCTCTCGCTGGGACAGGGTCTCACTCGTGGGTCACCACATCTTTTTAGGTGGTCATGGGCAAAGAGGTCAAGGTTGTGTTGTGGAAGAGAACCAACCTGGTGATCAATAGATTCAAAAGGTTGGTCATTTGTAGATGTTGGTAGTAGAGTCCTAGTGTCATCCCTGTACTCTCAGATTCGAGTATGGGATGTGTTTTCTAGATGATATACTTGTATCGACATAAGATTTTGGCAGTATACTAATGTTTGTAAATATATGGCATATTCATGTGAAATATCTTTTGTATGCAGAATGGAACTATGGACCTTTATGTAAATGTTCTAGAATTTATTTACATTGTTGAAATTAGTTTTAATTATTCCACATTTTTTACTATGTGATTAATTAGTAGTTGATCATGTTTTGTGTTTTGAGTAATCTTGTAAGGTTATATAGACAATCATTGAAAGATTCACCATACACGAAAAAAACATCCATAAAAACCTCTAAGCACTGCTCTACCATGTCAGAAAAAATGGTGAGCATACATCATTGGAACATAGTAGGGGCGTTACAAAGACCAAAAAGCATCTGTCGGTATGTGAATATTCCATAAGGGCAGGTGAAAGTTGATTTCTCCTTATCCTTAGGCTCAATGGAAATCTGATTATACCCAGAATACCCATGAAGAAAGTATAAATGTGAACGACTAGCTAACTGTTCCAAGATCTGATCAATAAAGGGTAAAGGGAAATCATCTTTAAGAGTAGCTACGTTCAATCGACGATAATCTATGCACACTCTCCATCCCAGTACTAGCCTAGTGGAAATCAATTCATTAGCCGCATTAGTAGTGACTATGACCCCCCCCCTTCGTAGGAACTACTTGAGTAGGACTAACCCACATTGAGTCAAAGACTGCATAGATTATACCTGCTAAAAGTAGCTTGACAACTTCCTTCTTTACCACCTCAGTCATGATCAGATTAAGATGCCTATGAGGTTGGATGATTGCCTTGGCTCCTTCTTCAAGTTAGATCTTGTGTTGACACAAGGTTGGAGAGATCCCTTTAATGTCGGCTATGGACCATTCAAATGCAACTTGGTGGTTTTTAAGCACGGTGAGTAACTTTTCTTCCTCCTCACCACTCAAAGAAGATGATATGACCATTGGGAGATTTTATTCTATAGCTAAGAAGACATGCTTCAGGTGCGGTGGTAATGGCTTCAGCTCCAAGTCTAGTGGGCTCAATAGAGATGGGACCAATGGTGGTGGCAGTGGTCCAAGGTCCTCATATCGCCTTGCATAGTAGCAAGGTACTGCCTTCAACATCAACACGCACTCCTCGAGGTGATGGTTGCATATGTTGTCCTCCACTCTATTTGTCAAAAATGGTTCTAAGGGTAGCTTGGGTTATGACTGTATCACATAATCATCCATGGCTTATTCTTCGACAATAGGGTCATAGTCATCTCCCTCATCGTTTGGGTAGCGCATTGCTTATGTCAGCGAGATCACCTTTGTATTTTCCAGTATATCCACCGCTAGAGTACCTCTTTTTACTTTAGTCATAACATGGGCCATATCCAGGAACGACTTCTCTAGAAATAGAGAAAACTTGCCATCCACGTGCTGAAACATGTTACATTGCTCCTTATTTCCTATGGTTTTAGAGTGCTCCAGTATCTTGATCTCAAACCTATCATCTTGGATTCCCATAGTCATACGTTCTCTTCCCATTTCAAGTATCATATCTATTGTATCTTGAAATGGTCTTCCAAGTAGAAGCTCATTGCCATGGTCGTCCTGCATTTCCATCACAACAAAATCTATAGGAAAAATGAACCTATCCACTTTCTCCAGAACATCCTCACATATGTGATGAGATGTCATAGTTAAGTTGGTATCATAGCTCTAGGTTTGTTGAGTCTACATGGACATAGGACTTAGGTTTGAGTCTATTCTTATGTATCCAACATATCTAATCATAGTTTATGCTTATGCAGATATGTCTGGAGGACATGAATAACACATTGAGAGTAGCTATGTTGCACCAGGAGGAGGTGTTGGGAGGTAGGCACGTGATGAGAGAGTGCCAGAAGCAGGGCCAGAGCAGCCTACGAGGCCTCATTTAGACCTGACTGTGATGGTCAATCCTAAGTTTTAGTCTATGTTTAGATAGATGATGGCCATAATTACACATATTGTTGACAGAGCGCCAACACCTCAAGCTAGGGCAGCCATCCCAAATGTGGAATCCCAAGGTGTCAGGAAGACATTTTAACATCTTAGACGTGTTGGGGCGATTGAATATGTTGGTATTTCTGATCCAGTAGACGCTGACATGTGGTTGACTGAGCTAGAAAAGGCATTCAAAATCCTAAACATCCCTAAAGAAGACAAAGTTAATCATGCAGTATACTTGTTGAAGGGTAGTGATGGACACTAGTGGGCCATAGAAGAGGAGAAAAGGCCTGGAGTTGTGATAGGATGGGAGGAATTTCAGTGGGAGTTTGTCAGCTGGTATTTCCTAGAGACATACCTAGATGAGAAAATTTCTCAGTTTGAGAAAATTCATCAGGGATCTATGACTATCAATGAGTATGAATCAAAGTTTATGGAACTTCTAAGGTTCTTCCCGCACATGGCAGCAATGGGCAAGGAAAGGATGTGGAGATTCGAGAAGGGTTTGAGTACGGAGTTGACTACTATGACATCAGCCTTGGAGAATAGGGAAAGGTTTTCCACCTTTGTGGAATCTATAAGGAGGATTGAGAGGTCTACATAGAGAAGCGTGAAGATAATGCTAAGAAGCATATGTGCAATTTCAAAGGAATCATCTAGGGGCTTTAAGAAGCTGAGGTTTTTCTCACCATATTCGCAACCAGGGTCAACATTCACAAAACCAAGATCACATGCACTGTCACAGTGGATCCCGAGTTGGGGTAGAGGTCACAGTTTTCCACCGACAGGAGCCCGTAGTAGCTCATCAGTTTCAGTGACAGGGCCGTTTAGGCCATATCAAGACACCAGAACATGTTACAAGTATGGGAAGGAGGGGCATACAAAACCTTATTGCCCTATGAAAGATGAGGAGGTGACTCAGCAGCCAAGGCAAAATCAACAAGGTCCACAACAATGACAATTTAGTAGTGGCAGTGGAAGAGGACGTGGTTAGGCATCCCAGACAGGGTCCTCTAGACAAGTAAGCAGAGGACGTGGACGGAAGCAGGCGACAACTAGGTTTTATGCCATGACCCAACCAGAAGTTGTGATCAATCCATGAGTCTTGATAGGTCAGATGGAGTTATTTCATTCAGATCTGTCTACTTCTTATTTTGTATCTGTGTTAGTAGACCCGGGTGCAACACACTCTTTTATCATCAGAGAGGTTATAGGTATTTGTTATCTACATGTTAGTCTTAAATCTGATATCTTGTGGCTAGAGACTCCTTTGGTTGGTTCTATCAAGTTGCGGGAAGTGTGCCCTTCTTATGTTCTTTCTTTTTCTAGACACAACATTCAAGTGGATCTCTTGCCACTTGGCATGCATGGTTTTGATGCAATCCTAGGAATGAATACCTTGGAAAAATACAAGGTAGTCTTGGATTGTAGTACTAAGGTGGTGACATTCCATGATGGAGATGTATAGTGGATTTCCCAGGGTGATAGGAAGATTCTTCCTACATGTTTGATGCCAGCTATGATAGCTGAGCGATTGATGAGATAAGGATGTAAGGCTTTCATAGATCGACAAGAGGTCCTAGTATCCAGGAGGTACCAATGGTGCAAGAATTTGAGGATGTATTTTCTGAGGAATTTCCTGGCATTCCCCCTCCTAGAGAGATTGAATTTGAGATCAATCTTGTTCCTGGAACACAACCCATAGCACAGTCAGCATATAGAATGGTGCCAGTAGAGATGCACAAGTTAAAGAAATAGTTACAGGAACTGTTAGAGAAGGATTTTATTAGGTCGAGCACTTCCCCATGGGGTGCTCCCCTATTGTTTGTTAAGAAGAAGGATAGTTCAATGAGATTGTGTATAGACTACAAACAGTTGAACAAGGTGACAATAAAGAATAAGTATCCTTTGTTGAGGATTGATGATCTTTTTGATCAGTTGAGAGGTGACACCGTGTTTTCAAAGATAGACCTGCGGTCAGGTTACCATCAGTTGAGAATTAAGGCTGATGACATACCCAAGTCATCTTTTAGGATTAGGTATGGTCATTATGAGTTTGTGGTTATGTCATTTGGGCTAACCAATGCACCTGTAGATTTTATAGATTTGATGAATAGGGTTTTTAGACCTTATCTTGATCAGTGTGTGGTTGTGTTCATAGATGATATCCTAATATACTCCAAGGATAGTCAACAACATAAGCAACATCTTTGCTAGACATTGACTTTGTTGAGGCAACATCAGCTATATGCTAAGTTCATTACGTGTGAATTTTGGTTATCTGAAGTATACTTTCTAGTCCATGTTATATCTGCTAAAGGCGTTTTTGTTGACCCCAAGAAAGTGGAGTCTAGAATGGGAACAACCAAAGACACTGACAAAGATCCGTAGTTTCCTAGGTCTGGTAGGTTAGTATAGGAGGTTCATCAAGGACTTCAGTTCTATAGCGTTACCCCTAACTAGGTTAACCAGGAAGGATGTTCCTTTTGCTTGGAATGACAAGTGTCAACGTGCTTTCTAGATGTTGAAAGAAAAGTTGACCAGTACACCGATGTTAGTGCTGCCAGAGTAAGGGAAAGGGTATATTGTCTTTTGTGATGCTTCAAAGAATGAGTTGGGATGTGTGTTGATGTAGGATAAAAATGTGATTTCTTTTTCTTCGTGACAGCTTAAGAAACACGAGGAGAATTACCCAACACATAATCTAGAGCTTTCCATGGTGGTCCATGCCTTACAGATCTAGAGACACTATCTGTTATGACCCACTCTGTGATTAACAAGTAGGTACAATGATTAGTACGTAATTAAGTAATTGAGATAGGTTAAGTGCTCATGTGGTGGTTAATGCATCATCAAGTTGATTAAGCTAAATTAAATAAATAAGATGCAGTTAGGGCATAATTAAGATGATTAAGTTAAGTGATCGCAGATGCAATTAGAGTTTTAATCCAGTGAAATAGTCTAATTAGGATGATTTCATGCCTTGAGGGTATAGAGGATTTCATGCTTGACTTTTTGCAAAAAGAATCACCTCAATCGGATATCTGAGGTGAAAGTTATACCATCTTCTAAAAACTAGGGTTAGCTTTGCAATTTTTCCAGTTTTCTTTTAGCTCTTTATTAACCTTTTTCCTTTACTTGATTTTTCCCTTTCACGCTTATCCTCCTCCTTCCCCGATGGAGCAGCAACCGACAGAGCGGCGCTCAGGAGAGGTGCGATTAGCAGAGGAAAAAGGGGGCGAGCTAGGGTTGGTCCCTTGGCCTCGACTGAATGCCGCCGGATTCTTCTTTTACTTCCTTTCTTCTTCTTCCTCCCCAGCCTTGCCCTAGACACCCGCCCTAGCAGGAGCCCAACCTGCAACCAGTAGGACGCCGACCAGCCAAGCAGCAGTCGTGGCCAGCTGCAAGGCGTCGGCCACAGGGCCACTTTGGGCGAGCTAGCAGCACCAGGCCGCCGCCCGACTTCGGCCTTGGAGTTCAAGCAACCAGCTGCAGCCCATCCAACCATTTAGGGGCGGCGCCCAAAGTAGAAGATTCAGCTATGAGTAGAAGCAGCAGTAGCATCCATGGCTTGATTGAGAAAGAAAGGAGGAAGGGTGGGACAGTCATTGGTTCCTAAGGTTCCGAAGCACCTCGAAATAGCAAGCAACACTTCCATGTCCTCCCTCCCTAGCCTGCAACCGACCTCCTTGGCCAAGCGGCTGACTTGCAGCCAGCAAGGTGCTGCGGTAGCAGCTACCTTGGCCGTCCATGGTGTGTAAAGCTCTAGGATACTGCAGCTCCGAGCTTGGCCAAGACGGTTGGAGCAAAAAACCGCACTCGTAGATGTATCCCACATCAAGAACGAAGAAGTTCTCTTCAACCTGCTGTACGTGAAGCAAAACAACCGTGAATAGTGAAAATGCCAAGGTTGAAGACGATCCGAAATTTGCCCGGAATCAGACCCTGAATGCATCCCCGGACGAATCTGGATAGACCAAATCACAGTGAGTAGGATTTCATTTATTTATCATTAATAAACTCAGGCGTTTGAATACTTTCTGTTTTGTGCGCGAATTACGCTGATAACAGGTGTTATCAGGCGTCGGGCAGCGTGTGGCGTCGCCCGACCTTTTTAGTTCATAAAATGCTTTTAGACACTGTTATATGATTAAATTTAGCATTTGAACAGTATGGATTGAATCAGTAGATTTATATGGTTCATTGGAACCTAAATTGCTCATTTGAATGTTGAAATTAGAAATTCATGTCTGAAAATGGTATGATTTGGGTATGAACCCAGATAATGAAGATTTCTGATAAATTATCAGATGTACGATTTCAAAGTTGATATGAATAAATAAAAAAACATGCAAGAAAACCCTAATTGCATATATCTTTTGACGTTAATATGTGTAAATTGATATTTACATGAAATGGCACATTTCTCTGAAATATTACCAGAAATTCTCAAGTATTGTTATTAAATTGTGTTGTGATATGTAATTAACTCTTAATTGAGTTAAGTGATGCAAAACCAGGATTTGGGTTAATGTGCATGTTTTTCGAGAATTTTAGAGAATTGATAATTGTTGAGTATGATTCTCATATGTGAAGTAAATTTCTTTAATTTGTGCAATAAGATGTTCAATTGCGTAAATTTGCTATGTATGTGCTAAATTGAAATAAGTTGGGTTATTTATGCATTTCTAATTTGTCTGAATGCATGGTATGAGAATTTCTCAGAAATTACAATGATTTAGAATATATTGCTCTGTCAGTTTAGAATGACAGTGTATTGTGATCTGATATGAAATCAGTAATGTGGTTTTCCTGTTTAATTGTTTATATGTTAATCAGTTAATAGACTTAGGTGCCCCCAACACCGTAGAACCCCATTGCGCGGTCTGTACCTTTGGGGTGAAACGATCGATCTAGCCTTGTGCCTAGATGGTCAGTGGCTCGTGTTCAATAATAATCCGTGCGTGTGTCACGGTGGCACGAGGGCAGAGAGACAGTGTTCAACAATAATTCGTGCGTGTGTCACGGTGGCACTGGAGTAAATAGGGGTTATTCAACAATAATCCGTGCGTGTGTCACGGTGGTAACCCAGACCCTCCGACTGTGCACTACAGGTTGCGGGAGGAGTCCAGAGCACTCAGAGTTAGTGCAGACAGGCCCTTGTGCGCCTGAGAGTCTTGTGCAGACCAGGACGGACAGTCAGACTTAGCATTTCTCGGGTGTGTCGCTAAGTCTTGTACGGTGGGATCGTAGTTCGCTACAGATCTTCATATGTAGAGTGCGCTGCATATGTTTGGGACATAATAATATAATTTGTAATCATATAGGATCACAGTAAATTAATATGCTAAGAGATCCGAACTTTTGTGCAAATTCTATATATCTGTTTATTTATTTAAAATATATGTCGTTGCATAGAAATGTGATTATTATCTGCAAATTTGCTATGTGATTAGAACTGCCCTGCTTGTACGGTATATATGTTTTATTTCAATTTTATAAACCTGACGAGTTGTTTAGTGATAGCTAAATGAAAGGCTATTCACCGAGCGAGTAGGCTCATCCCTATACTCAAACATTTTCAGGTCAACAACAGTTCCAGGAATCTGAAGGATCTTTCCATCCTAGTTTTTGGCAGTAGAAGGTATATGTAGTTAGTTTAGTTAGAGGTCTCTTAATCCTTTCCCCTCGGTCCGTGGGACATGGTGTGGGTGAGAGAGAGTATGTATGGCGAATGAGTAAAAGATGTAAATTAACTGCTATGTTTTACTTTCTGTTAAACAATGTTACATGTTGTAAACTCTATTTATGTTCTCTAACTAGTTGAATTGAAATGCTTCCGCAATAGTTTATTATGTTTTAGTTTACAGCAATAATCCGGATATCATTACGAGGTTTTAAAAAGAAAAGTTCTCAGTGATTTGTTTATGTGATAATCCCTCTGTCGCGCCCTAATCTCGTGATTAGTGGTTAGTGTGAGATCGGGATGTGACATCTTGGTATCAGAGCATAGGTTGAGTATATGAATACTCTAAGTCAAGGTCAGGGGACGATAAGAGACCAATAGGATTAGGACTTAGGTGTCTTCCTTCTAACTGCAATTTTCTAACAGGAAGTATTCTGTTATACTATTGCAGATGGCAGGAAGAGGATGTGGTCATGAGAACCAAGTAAAGAGCTTAGGCTGAGTCATCAGGGATCATTAGGATCAAAAGATAAAGTTATAAGTGAGGAAAATAAGAAGTGATATGTCTTTAGCTCTGGGAGGTCTGAGTGTTTAGATACCCTAGCCAGGTGTCTGAATACTTAGATTGACCAGTATCGAGCTACTCTGTCTATTCTTCTCTGGATGCCCTGGCCAGGTATGCAGAGGAAGGATAGGCTAGAGAGAAACCCTAGAAATTATAGGGTTAAGAAACCGGAAATTTATGTAAGAGTAAGAGATTAAATATAAGATGCGATACAAGTCTTGCTTTATATTACTTATTTGACTAAAAATCACTAGAAATGCTCTTATATGCATGAAATTAGATTTTCAGTTTGTAAAGTAAACATGATTCTTTTATGTTGTTGTGTGTTATGAAATGATTTATTTACTGTTTATATTCTTTGTATTAACTAGACCAGAAGTTATGTTTAAATGAGTTTTCCCTAAGTGGATATTCTTTCCACATGTTTGAGATTAATAGGAGTTGGTTAATCCTGAGTAGCTCTTGGCTTCAGGACTACAGGTTCGGCCTGGTCCGGCTGGCAGGATGCGTTACTGAGATCTAATGACTCCTATTAACAGTATAAATAGAGTAGACTCTGGATAATTTAGACTTACATCATAGTAAGAATGTACATACACTAAGACGTTGAGATGTAAAAGAAAGATTAGAACAACTAAGAATTTGTTGGAACTGATATCGGAGACCCAACATTGGGACCTCATATGAGCAATCCTTAATTAGAAATAAAGGAACACAATAAGGTTCTGATTAAATTTAATGATTAGGTGAGAAATACCTTAATGGTACTAATCAATAATGTATAACAAATGCATGGATCCAATACATGATTAGTAAACCCTAGTTGAGGGTGTATCATTGCGATTGTTTATAGGCAACTTTATAATAAAGTTATATCTTAAACTAAGATAAGTCCATATTATGTGAGATAGCTGGACAATTCTAATGTGTGGCCTATGCATTATATGCTAGGGGTGAGTATTATGTGATGGAATGTATTAAGAGGGCAAATACCTTAATGCAAGATAAAGTTGGTTAACTCAAGAGGGTCTGAATTAATGAGAAATGGGGAACCCTAACCCTAATTTGGGAAAAAGGGAATGATAAGCCATGTTTGATAGTGAACCCTAATTCCTGGTTAAGGAATGATGGTATTACTATTGTATCACATGATGTGATAAATATCTTGTATGACTGTTATCATGCCTAATAACCATGCAGGTATGATGAGATGATGAATATAGCCAAGTTTGGCCTGTGACATTTATATAATAAATGTTGATTGGCTTTTTGTGTGTTGATGTTGTTGTTGCTTAATAAAAGTAATAATGTGTACGGATTTTTTTTGAACCATGTGAATAAGTTGTTGCCTAGTGAGAGGTGACAAGATATGAATGGCCTTGTGAGCCATGTGTGATGCTTGGGTGACAAGTATCATGTTTATTTGTAGCATTTGTGTTAATAAGTTATGCTAGAGAACTTGGCTGATGTTACATTTCTGTTATATATCTATAGTTCATTGATGATTATTCATATCAGTTGTATTCATTACAAGTAGATGGATGAATTTATGAGATCGAAAGTTTGATTTTCAAACTAAGGAAGCAAAGTCACATCATAATAACGCTATGTTATTGATAAAGATGAAACCTTAGAATGTTCAGAGTTGTAGTAGTTCAAGGGATATCAATAGTGATTTGACCTTGAGTACTAGCATCTCTATAAAATAAGATCATGAGATTTGCTCTATGAAAGGTAAGCTAGCATTAATAAAATCTAGGGTTTAAAGGTAGATAAACAATATGAAAATAACTTGGAGAAAAGAGTAAGATATAAATTTGAAATGTAACAATAAGTAAGTAGCATAGAATGAGGAGTACTACGCGATACATGATCTGAAGTTAGTTGTTGTAGTTCATGCTCTTATGACACAGCGTCACTATATTTATGATGTGATGATAGATTGTCACCTTGGGAAGGTGAATGTGGTAGTTGATGCCCTAAGTAGGAAGTCTAGTTCAACAGTGGATGTATTTTCCATGGCATGTTTCAAAAGAGACATGCTAGTGGAAATGTGAAAGTTGAACTTAGACTTGGGGTGACAGAGCTAAATGGTTTGATTGCACAGATGCAAGTCAAGCCTACTTCTTATGATCAAATCAAGGAACTACAATAGGTTGATAGTGAGTTAAACCAGACCATGTATGACATGACAGGGGGAAGAGACCAGAGTTCAAGTTTTTAGATGATGATGTGTTGTTTTAGCATGACAGATTGCATGTACCTCGAGATAATGATTTGAAAGAAAAGATTATTGAGGAAGCACATGCATTGATGTATGCTATGCATCCAGGCAACACTAAGATGTAAATGAATTTCAAGGAGTCGTATTGGTGGTCTGGTATGGAAAGATTGTATCTGAGTATATGACTAGGTGCAGTATGTGTCAGCAGGTTAAGGCTGAGCACCATAAACTTATAGGTACTTTGCAATCTCTTCCTATACTAGAGTGGAAATGAGAACATATTACAATGGATGTTGTGGTAGGGTTACCCAGGACACCTAGAGGTTATGACTTGATATGAATGATTGTGGATAGACTAATTTAGTCTGCTCACTATCTTCAGATTAAGTCAACCTTTGGTGTCTCGAAGTTGGCTAAGATATTCGTGAATGAGATAGTCAGGTTGCACGATATCCTAAGTTCACATTCAAGTTTGGAATCAGTTGCATTGTGCTTTGGGCACAAAATTAAGATTCAGTACAGCTTTTCACCGCAGACGGATGGTCAGTCAGAGAGGACCATTCTAGTCTTGGTATGGCTCAGTATGAAGATCTGTATGGCAGAAAGTATAGATCATTCATATGTCAGTATGAGGTAGGTGAAAAGTAGATTCCTGGACCAAAGATAGTGGATTTGACCACCGAGAAGATAGCAGTAATTAGAGAACAGTTAAAAGCTACACAGGACAAACAGAAGAGTTATGCTGAGAAGAGGCGTTGACATCTTGAGTTTCAGGATTGGTAATGAAGTGTATCTGAAAATTCCACCATGGAAAGGAGTATTGAGGTTCGGTAAGAGAGGCAAATTGACTCCTAGGTTTATGGGCCCATATCCCATCATTGAGAGGATTGGACCTGTAGCCCATAAGTTGGATTTGCCATTCGAGTTGCTTAATTCACATGACGTGTTCCATGTATCGATGTTGAAGAAGTGTTACCCTGGTCTAGAGGAGATAGTGGACCCATAACCTACACAGTTCAGATCATATGTGTCCTATGTTGAGGGACCAGTTCAGATAATTGATCGGTGGATCAAGAAGCTCAAGAATCACGAGATACCATTAGTGAAGGAACCATAACCTAGAGGAAGCCACGTCAGAACTTGAGTCTGAAATGCGTAACAACTTTCCTTTTCTTTTTAGGAATTTCGGGACGAAATTCTTATAAGGGAGGGAGATTGTTATGACCCACTCTGTGATTAACAAGTAGGTACAATGATTAGTGCGTAATTAAGTAATTGATTTAGGTTAAGTGCTCATGTGGTGGTTAATGCATCATCAAGTTGATTAAGCTAAATTAAATAAATAAGATGTAGTTAGGGCATAATGAAGACGATTAAGTTAAGTGATCGTAGATGCAATTAGAGTTTTAATCCAGTGAAATAGTCTAATTAGGATGATTTCATGCCTTGAGGGTATAGAGGATTTCATGCTTGACTTTTTTCAAAAAGAATCACCTCAATCGGATATCTGAGGTGAAAGTTATACCATCTTCTAAAAACTAGGGTTAGCTTTGCAATTTTTCCAGTTTTCTTTTAGCCCTTTATTAACCTTTTTCCTTTACTTGATTTTTCCCTTTCACACTTATCCTCCTCCTTCCCCGATGGAGCAGCAACCGACAGAGCGGCGCTCAGGAGAGGTGCGATTAGCAGAGGAAAAAGAGGGCGAGCTAGGGTTGGTCCCTTGGCTCCCTTGGCCTCGACTGAATGGCGCCGGATTCTTCTTTTACTTCCTTTCTTCTTATTCCTCCCCAGCCTCGCCCTAGCCACCCGCCCTAGCAGGAGCCCAACCTACAACCAGCAGGATGCCGACCAGCCAAGCAGCAGCCGTGGCCAGCTGCAAGGCGTCGGCCACGGGGCCACTTTGGGTGACCTAGCAGCACCAGGCCGCCGCCCGACTTCGGCCTTGGAGTTCAAGCAACCAGTCGCAGCCCATCCAACCATTTAGGGGCGGCGCCCAAAGTAGAAGATTCAGCTATGAGTAGAAGCAGCAGCAGCATCCATGGCTTGATTGAGCAAGAAAGGAGGAAGGGTGGGACATTCGTTGGTTCCTAAGGTTCCGAAGCACCTCGAAATAGCAAGCAACACTTCCATGTCCTCCCTCCCTAGCCTGCAACCGACCTCCTTGGCCAAGTGGCTGACTTGCAGCCAGCAAGGTGCTGCGGTAGCTGCTACCTTGGTCGTCCATGGTGTGTAAAGCTCTAGGATACTGCAGCTTCGAGCTTGGCCAAGACGGTTGGAGCAAAAAACCACAGTCGTAGATGTATCCCACATCAAGAACGAAGAAGTTGTCTTCAACCTGCTGTACGTGAAGCAAAACAACCGTGAACAGTGAAAATGCCAAAATTGAAGACGATCCGAAATTTTCCCGGAATCAGACCCTGAACGCATCCCCGGACGAATCCGGATAGACCAAATCACAGTGAGTAGGATTTCATTTATTTATCATTAATAAACTCAGGCGTTTGAATACTTTTTGTTTTGTGCGCGAATTACGCTGATAACAGGTGTTATCAGGCGTCGGGCAGCGTGTGGCGTCGCCCGACCTTTTTAGTTCATAAAATGCTTTTAGACACTGTTATATGATTAAATTTAGCATTTGAACAGTATGGATTGAATCAGTAGATTTATATGGTTCATTGGAACCTAAATTGCTCATTTGAATGTTGAAATTAGAAATTCATGTCTGAAAATGGTATGATTTGGGTATGAACCTAGATAATGAAGATTTCTGATAAATTATCAGATGTACGATTTCAAAGTTGATATGAATAAATAAAAAAACATGCAAGAAAACCCTAATTGCATATATCTTTTGACGTTAATATGTGTAAATTGATATTTACATGAAATGGCACATTTCTCTGAAATATTACCAAAAATTCTCAAGTATTGTTATTAAATTGTGTTGTGATATGTAATTAACTCTTAATTGAGTTAAGTGATGCAAAACCAGGATTTGGGTTAATGTGCACATTTTTCGAGAATTTTAGAGAATTGATAATTGTTGAGTATGATTCTCATATGTGAAGTAAATTTCTTTAATTTGTGCAATAAGATGTTCAATTGCGTAAATTTGCTATGTATGTGCCAAATTGAAATAAGTTGGGTTATTTATGCATTTCTAATTTGTCTGAATGCATGGTATGAGAATTTCTCAGAAATTACAATGGTTTAGAATATATTGCTCTGTCAGTTTAGAATGACAGTGTATTGTGATCTGATATGAAATCAGTAAATGTGTTTTTCCTGTTTAATTGTTTATATGTTAATTAGTTAATAGACTTAGGTGCCCCAACACCGTAGAATCCCATTGCGCGGTCTGTACCTTTGGGGTGAAACGATCGATCTAGCCTTGTGCCTAGATGGTCAGTGGCTCGTGTTCAACAATAATTCGTGCGTGTGTCACGGTGGCACGAGGGCAGAGAGACAGTGTTCAACAATAATCTGTGCGTGTGTCACGGTGGCACTGGAGTAAATAGGGGTTATTCAACAATAATCCATGCGTGTGTCACGGTGGTAACCCAGACCCTCCGACTGTGCACTACAGGTTGCGGGAGGAGTCCAGAGCACTCAAAGTTAGTGCAGACAGGCCCTTGTGCGCCTGAGGCCCTTGTGCGCCTAAGAGTCCTGTGCAGACTAGGACGGACAGTCACACTTAGCATTTCCCGGGTGTGTCGCTAAGTCTTGTACGGTGGGATCGTAGTTCGCTATAGATCTTCATATGTAGAGTGCGCTGCATATGTTTGGGACATAATAATATAATTTGTAATCATATAGGATCACAGTAAATTAATATGCTAAGAGATCCGAACTTTTGTGCAAATTCTATATATCTGTTTATTTATTTAAAATATCTGTCGTTGCATAGAAATGTGATTATTATCTACAAATTTGCAATGTCATTAGAACTGCCCTGCTTGTACGGTATATATGTTTTATTTCAATTTTATAAACCTGACGAGTTGTTTAGTGATAGCTAAATGAAAGGCTATTCACTGAGCGAGTAGTCTCATCCCTCTACTCAAACATTTTCAGGTCAACAACAGTTCCAGGAATCTGAAGGATTTTTCCATCCTAGTTTTTGGCAGTAGAAGGTATATGTAGTTAGTTTAGTTAGAGGTCTCTTAATCCTTTCCCCTCGGTCCGTGGGACATGGTGTGGGTGAGAGAGAGTATGTATGGCGAATGAGTAAAAGATGTAAATTAACTGGTATGTTTTACTTTCTGTTAAACAATGTTACATGTTGTAAACTCTGTTTATGTTCTCTAACCAGTTTAATTGAAATGCTTCCGCAATAGTTTATTATGTTTTAGTTTACAGCAATAATCCGGATATCATTACGAGGTTTTAAAAAGAAAAAGTTCTCAGTGATTTGTTTATGTGATAATCCCTCCGTCGTGCCCTAATCTCGTGATTAGTGGTTAGTGTGAGATCGGGGTGTGACATCTTGGTATCAGAGCATAGGTTGAGTATATGAATACTCTAAGTCAAGGTCAGGGGACGATAAGAGACCAATAGGATTAGGACTTAGGTGTCTTCCTTCTAACTGCAATTTTCTAACAAGAAGTATTCTGTTATACTATTGCAGATGGCAGGAAGAGGATGTGGTCACGAGAACCAAGTAAAGAGCTTAGGCTGAGTCATCAGGGATCATTAGGATCAAAAGATAAAGTTATAAGTGAGGAAAATAAGAAGTGATATGTCTTTAGCTCTGGGAGGTCTGAGTGTTTAGATACCCTAGCCAGGTGTCTGAATACTTAGATTGACCAATATCGAGCTACTCTGTCTATTCTTCTCTGGATGCC
The DNA here is from genome assembly GCA_963693085.1 of Alisma plantago-aquatica. Lineage (NCBI taxonomy): Eukaryota > Viridiplantae > Streptophyta > Magnoliopsida > Alismatales > Alismataceae > Alisma > Alisma plantago-aquatica. The sequence continues at coordinate 333,744,836 of OY856414.1, forward strand.
CTGGCCAGGTATGCAGAGGAAGGATAGGCTAGAGAGAAACCCTAGAAATTATAGGGTTAAGAAACCGGAAATTTATGTAAGAGTAAGAGATTAATATAAGATGTGATACAAGTCTTGCTTTATATTACTTATTTGACTAAAAATCACTAGAAATGCTCTTATATGCATGAAATTAGATTTTCAGTTTGTAAAGTAAACATGATTCTTTTATGTTGTTGTGTGTTATGAAATGATTTATTTACTGTTTATATTCTTTGTATTAAGTAGACCAGAAGTTATGTTTAAATGAGTTTGCCCTAAGTGGATATTCTTTCCACATGTTTGAGATTAATAGGAGTTGGTTAATCCTGAGTAGCTCTTGGCTTCAGGACTACAGGTTCGGCCTGGTCCGGCTGGCAGGATGCGTTACTGAGATCTAATGACTCCTATTAACAGTATAAATAGAGTAGACTCTGGATAATTTAGACTTACATCATAGTAAGAATGTACATACACTAAGACGTTGAGATGTAAAAGAAAGATTAGAACAACTAAGAATTTGTTGGAACTGATATCGGAGACCCAACATTGGGACCTCATATGAGCAATCCTTAATTAGAAATAAAGGAACACAATAAGGTTCTGATTAAATTTAATGATTAGGTGAGAAATACCTTAATGGTACTAATCAATAATGTATAACAAATGCATGGATCCAATACATGATTAGTAAACCCTAGTTGAGGGTGTATCATTGCGATTGTTTATAGGCAACTTTATAATAAAGTTATGTCATTAACTAAGATAAGTCCATATTATGTGAGATAGCTGGACAATTCTAATGTGTGGCCTATGCATTATATGCTAGGGGTGAGTATTATGTGATGGAATGTATTAAGATGGCAAATACCTTAATGCAAGATAAAGTTGGTTAACTCAAGAGGGTCTGAATTAATGAGAAATGGGGAACCCTAACCCTAATTTGGGAAAAAGGGAATGATAAGCCATGTTTGATAGTGAACCCTAATTCCTGGTTAAGGAATGATGGTATTACTATTGTATCACATGATGTGATAGATATCTTGTATGACTGTTATCATGCCTAATAACCATGCAGGTATGATGAGATGATGAATATAGCCAAGTTTGGGCTGTGACATTTATATAATAAATGTTAATTGGCTTTTTGTGTGTTGATGTTGTTGTTGCTTAATAAAAGTAATAATGTGTACGGATTTTTTTTTTAACCATGTGAATAAGTTGTTGCCTAGTGAGAGGTGACAAGATATGAATGGCCTTGTGATCCATGTGTGATGCTTGGGTGACAAGTATCGTGTTTATTTGTAGCATTTGTGTTAATAAGTTATGCTAGAGAACTTGGCTGATGTTACATTTCTGTTATATATCTATAGTTCATTGATGATTATTCATATCAGTTGTATTCATTACAAGTAGATGGATGAATTTATGAGATCTAAAGTTTGATTTTCAAACTAAGGAAGCAAAGTCACATCATAATAACGCTATGTTATTGATAAAGATGAAACCTTAGAATGTTCAGAGTTGTAGTAGTTCAAGGGATATCAATAGTGATTTGACCTTGAGTACTAGCATCTCTATAAAATAAGATCATGAGATTTGCTCTATGAAAGGTAAGCTAGCATTAATAAAATCTAGGGTTTAAAGGTAGATAAACAATATGAAAATAACTTGGAGAAAATAGTAAGATATAAATTTGAAATGTAACAATAAGTAAGTAGCATAGAATGAGGAGTACTACGCGATACATGATCTGAAGTTAGTTGTTGTAGTTCATGCTCTTATGACACAGCGTCACTATCTTTATGATGTGACGATAGATTGTCACCTTGGGAAGGTGAATGTGGTAGTTGATGCCCTAAGTAGGAAGTCTAGTTCAACAGTGGATGTATTTTCCATGGCATGTTTCAAAAGAGACATGCTAGTGGAAATGTGAAAGTTGAACTTAGACTTGGGGTGACAGAGATAAATGGTTTGATTGCACAGATGCAAGTCAAGCCTACTTCTTATGATCAAATCAAAGAACTACAATAGGGTGATAGTGAGTTAAACCAGACCATGTATGACATGATAGGGGGAAGAGACCAGAGTTCAAGTTTTCAGATGATGATGTGTTGTTTTAGCATGACAGATTGCATGTACCTCGAGATAATGATTTGAAAGAAAAGATTATTGAGGAAGCACATGCATTGATGTATGCTATGCATCTAGGCAACACTAAATGTAAATGAATTTCAAGGAGTCGTATTGGTGGTCTGGTATGGAAAGATTGTAGCTGAGTATATGACTAGGTGCAGTATGTGTCAGCAGGTTAAGGCTGAGCACCAGAAACTTATAGGTACTTTGCAATCTCTTCCTATACTAGAGTGGAAATGAGAACATATTACAATGGATGTTGTGGTAGGTTTACCCAGGACAACTAGAGGTTATGACTTGATATGAATGATTGTGGATAGACTAATTTAGTCTGCTCACTATCTTCAGATTAAGTCAACCTTTGATGTCTCGAAGTTGGCTAAGATATTCGTGAATGAGATAGTCAGGTTGCACGATATCCTAAGTTCACATTCAAGTTTGGAATCAGTTGCATTGTGCTTTGGGCACAAAATTAAGATTCAGTACAACTTTTCACCGCAGACGGATGGTCAGTCAGAGAGGACCATTCTAGTCTTGGTATGGCTCAGTATGAAGATTTGTATGGCAGAAAGTATAGATCATTCATATGTCAGTATGAGGTAGGTGAAAAGTAGATTCCTGGACCAAAGATAGTGGATTTGACCACCGAGAAGATAGCAGTAATTAGAGAACAGTTAAAAGCTACACAGGACAGACAGAAGAGTTATGCTGAGAAGAGGCGTTGACATCTTGAGTTTCAGGATTGGTGATGAAGTGTATCTGAAAATTCCACCATGGAAAGGAGTATTGAGGTTCGGTAAGAGAGGCAAATTGACTCCTAGGTTTATGGGCCCATATCCCATCATTGAGAGGATTGGACCTGTAGCCCATAAGTTGGATTTGCCATTCGAGTTGCTTAATTCACATGACGTGTTCCATGTATCGATGTTGAAGAAGTGTTACCCTGGTCTAGAGGAGATAGTGGACCCAGAACCTGCACAGTTCAGATCATATGTGTCCTATGTTGAGGGACCAGTTCAGATAATTGATCGGTGGATCAAGAAGCTCAAGAATCACGAGATACCATTAGTGAAGGAACCATAACCTAGAGGAAGCCAGGTGAGAACTTGAGTCTGAAATGCGTAACAACTTTCCTTTTCTTTTTAGGAATTTTGGGAAGAAATTCTTATAAGGGAAGGAGATTGTTATGACCCACTCTGTGATTAACAAGTAGGTACAATGATTAGTGCGTAATTAAGTAATTGAGATAGGTTAAGTTCTCATGTGGTGGTTAATGTATCATCAAGTTGATTAAGCTAAATTAAATAAATAAGATGCAGTTAGGGCATAATTAAGACGATTAAGTTAAGTGATCGCAGATGCAATTAGAGTTTTAATCCAGTGAAATAGTCTAATTAGGATGATTTCATGCCTTGAGGGTATAGAGGATTTCATGCTTGACTTTTTGCAAAAAGAATCACCTCAATCGGATATCTGAGGTGAAAGTTATACCATCTTCTAAAAACTAGGGTTAGCTTTGCAATTTTTCCAGTTTTCTTTTAGCCCTATATTAACCTTTTTCCTTTACTTGATTTTTCCCTTTCACGCTTATCCTCCTCCTTCCCCGATGGAGCAGCAACCGACAGAGCGGCGCTCAGGAGAGGTGCGATTAGCAGAGGAAAAAGGGGGCGAGCTAGGGTTGGTCCCTTGGCTCCCTTGGCCTCGACTGAATGGCGCCGGATTCTTCTTTTACTTCCTTTCTTCTTCTTCCTCCCCAGCCTCGCCCTAGCCACCCGCCCTAGAAGGAGCCCAACCTGCAACCAGCAGGACGCCGACCAGCCAAGCAGCAGCCGTGGCCAGCTGCAAGGCGTCGGCCACGAGGCCACTTTGGGCGAGCTAGCAGCACCAGGCTGCCGCCCGACTTCGGCCTTGGAGTTCAAGCAACCAGCCGCAGCCCATCCAACCATTTAGGGGCGGCGCCCAAAGTAGAAGATTCAGCTATGAGTAGAAGCAGCAGCAGCATCCATGGCTTGATTGAGCAAGAAAGGAGGAAGGGTGGGACATTCGTTGGTTCCTAAGGTTCCGAAGCACCTCGAAATAGCAAGCAACACTTCCATGTCCTCCCTCCCTAGCCTGCAACCGACCTCCTTGGCCAAGCGGCGGACTTGCAGCCAGCAAGGTGCTGCGGCAGCAGCTACCTTGGCCGTCCATGGTGTGTAAAGCTCTAGGATACTGCAGCTCCGAGCTTGGCCAAGACGGTTGGAGCAAAAAACCGCAGTCGTAGATGTATCCCACATCAAGAACGAAGAAGTTCTCTTCAACCTACTGTATGTGAAGCAAAACAACCATGAACAGTGAAAATGCCAAGGTTGAAGATGATCCAAAATTTGCCCGGAATCAGACCCTGAACGCATCCCCGGACGAATCTGGATAGACCAAATCACAGTGAGTAGGATTTCATTTATTTATCATTAATAAACTCAGGCGTTTGAATACTTTCTGTTATGTGCGCGAATTATGCTGATAACAGGTGTTATCAGGCGTCGGGCAGCGTGTGGCGTCGCCTGACCTTTTTAGTTCATAAAATGCTTTTAGACACTGTTATATGATTAAATTTAGCATTTGAACAGTATGGATTGAATCAGTAGATTTATATGGTTCATTGGAACCTAAATTGCTCATTTGAATGTTGAAATTAGAAATTCATGTCTGAAAATGGTATGATTTGGGTATGAACCCAGATAATGAAGATTTCTGATAAATGATCAGATGTACGATTTCAAAGTTGATATGAATAAATAAAAAAACATGCAAGAAAACCCTAATTGCATATATCTTTTGACGTTAATATGTGTAAATTGATATTTACATGAAATGGCACATTTCTCTGAAATATTACCAGAAATTCTCAAGTATTGTTATTAAATTGTGTTGTGATATGTAATTAACTCTTAATTGAGTTAAGTGATGCAAAACCAGGATTTGGGTTAATGTGCATGTTTTTCGAGAATTTAGAGAATTGATAATTGTTGAGTATGATTCTCATATGTGAAGTAAATTTCTTTAATTTGTGCAATAAGATGTTCAATTGCGTAAATTTGCTATGTATGTGCCAAATTGAAATAAGTTGGGTTATTTATGCATTTCTAATTTGTCTGAATGCATGGTATGAGAATTTCTCAGAAATTACAATGATTTAGAATATATTGCTCTGTCAGTTTAGAATGACAGTGTATTGTGATCTGATATGAAATCAGTAAATGTGTTTTTCCTGTTTAATTGTTTATATGTTAATCAGTTAATAGACTTAGGTGCCCCAACACCGTAGAACCCCATTGCGCGGTCTGTACCTTTGGGGTGAAACGATCGATCTAGCCTTGTGCCTAGATGGTCGGTGGCTCGTGTTCAACAATAATCCGTGCGTGTGTCACGGTGGCACGAGGGCAGAGAGACAGTGTTCAACAATAATATGTGCGTGTGTCACGGTGGCACTGGAGTAAATAGGGGTTATTCAACAATAATCTGTGCGTGTGTCACGGTGGTAACCCAGACCCTCCGACTGTGCACTACAGGTTGCGGGAGGAGTCCAGAGCACTCAGAGTTAGTGTAGACAGGCCCTTGTGCGCCTGAGAGTCCTGTGCAGACCAGGACGGACAGTCAGACTTAGCATTTCCCGGGTGTGTCGCTAAGTCTTGTACGGTGGGATCGTAGTTCGCTACAGATCTTCATATGTAGAGTGTGCTGCATATGTTTGGGACATAATAATATAATTTGTAATCATATAGGATCACAGTAAATTAATATGCTAAGAGATCCGAACTTTTGTGCAAATTCTATATATCTGTTTATTTATTTAAAATATCAGTCGTTGCATAAAAATGTGATTATTATCTACAAATTTGCTATGTCATTAGAACTGCCCTGCTTGTACGGTATATATGTTTTATTTCAATTTTATAAACCTGACGAGTTGTTTAGTGATAGCTAAATGAAAGGCTATTCACTGAGCGAGTAGGCTCATCCCTCTACTCAAACATTTTTAGGTCAACAACAGTTCCAGGAATCTAAAGGATCTTTCCATCCTAGTTTTTGGCAGTAGAAGGTATATGTAGTTAGTTTAGTTAGAGGTCTCTTAATCCTTTCCCCTCGGTCCGTGGGACATGGTGTGGGTGAGAGAGAGTATGTATGGCGAATGAGTAAAAGATGTAAATTAACTGCTATGTTTTACTTTCTGTTAAACAATGTTACATGTTGTAAACTCTGTTTATGTTCTCTAACCAGTTTAATTGAAATGCTTCCGCAATAGTTTATTATGTTTTAGTTTACAGCAATAATCCGTATATCATTACGAGGTTTTAAAAGGAAAAAGTTCTCAGTGATTTGTTTATGTGATAATCCCTCCGTCGCGCCCTAATCTCGTGATTAGTGGTTAGTGTGAGATCGGGGTGTGACACTATCTTTATGGATAAAAGTGTTAAATCTTCACTGACCACAAGAATCTAAAATATATCTTCTCAAAACATGAGCTGAATATGGGGCAGAGGAGATGGATGGAGATGATTGAGGATTATGATTGCATAATAGACTATCATCCAGGGAAGGCGAATGTGGTAGCTGATGTATTGAGTAGGAAGTCATCTTCATTATTAGTGGTAGATAATGCACAATTAAATTCCTTGATGTGCCATAAGAGAGATATGATAGTGTCTCTTCGCTAGATGAATGTACAACTAGAAGTTTCCTTACTGGCAGGAGTGTTGGCACAGTTATAAGTGAAACCTACCTTAATATAGTAGATTCATGATGCACAATAGAATGATAATGTGATATAGAATATTCGATCAGGTATTGGTAGTGAAAAGTAGGATGGCTTCCATGAGGCGGATGATGGTACAGTTTGTTACCACAATAGGACAGTATTTCCTTATGTTGATGGGTTGATGAAGATGGTACTTGAGGAGACTCACTCCTCCATGTATGCAATGTATCCTGGAAGTACTAAGATGTACCAAAACTTGAAAGACTTGTATTGGTGGTCAAGTCTAAAGCGAGATGTGGAAGAGTTTGTTGCCAGATGTCTAGTTTATTAGTAGGTGAAGGTTGAGCCCCTGAAGCCTGTAGGGACATTACAACCCTTACCAATACCATAGTGGAAATGGGATCATATTACTATGTACTTTGTGGTTGATCTTCCTAGGGTAGCCAAGGGTCATGATTTCATATGGGTGATAGTAGATAGATTGACTAAGTCAGCTCATTTTCTGCCAGTCAAGATGATGTTTACAACAGAGAAATTGGCACAAATATATGTTGATGAGATTGCTCGTCTGCATGGCATTCCAGTGACTATAGTTTCTGACAGAGGTCCATAGTTTACAAGTCAGTTTTGGGAGTGTCTGCATTCAGCAATGGGAACACAACTGAGATTCAACATATCTTTTCATCCAGAGACTGATGGCCAATCAGAAGGACTATTTAGACTTTTGAGGATATCTTGAGGGCATGTGTGTTGCAATTTCTTGGTAGTTGGGATGTACATCTGACTCTGAGAGAGTTTGCGTACAAAAATAACTATCATAGAAGTATAGATATGGCTCCTTATGAGTCTTTGTATGGGAGACGATGTCAATTTCCTCTTTGTAGGTATGAGATAGGTGAATATCAAATTTTAGTTCCTGAGCTAGTACAACAGACTATAAAAAAGATTAAAGTGATACAATAACAGTTGAAAGTAGCCCAGGATAGGTAGAAATACTATGTGGATAACTGATGCAGACCACTTGAGTTCCAAGTGGGAGATAGAGTATATCTTAAGGTTTGTCCTTGGAAAGGTGTGTTGAGGTTTGGAAAGAAGGGTAAGTTGGCTCCTAGATTTATGGGACCATACCCTATCCTGGCTCATTTTGGAATGGTAGCATACAAGTTGGAGCTACCACCAGAGCCCCATAGATTACATAATGTCTTTCACATCTCTATGTTGAGAAAATTCCATCCAGATATCGAGCAGACAATCCAACCAGTAGAAGTTGAGTTAGATGAGGATATCTTCTATGTTGAGAGTCATGTGTTGATCCTGGATAGAAGGGTGAAAAAGTTGAAGAGAAAAGATATAGTACTAGTGAAAGTTTTGTGGCATCACCATGGCATAGAGGAATCCACATGGTAACTATATAATGAGATGCATAGAATATATGCATCTCTTTTTGCGTAGGATTTTGAGGTGAAATCATTATTAGGGGTTTATAGTTTTAAGGCCCTTGAACTTGTTAAAATGTTGAATAAGCTTAATTACCATACGTGAGTGCTTATAACCCTAATCTAACCTTGTGATATTCTTTGAAATCATAAGATAAGCTTGAATTTCAATTTTGGTCCAATTTGGTCATTGTTTGAGCAAGTTATGCAATTTTATGTACATTTTGGAGTTTTCTAAAATTTACCCAATTGAGGGGTTTTATTTGCAATTTGTCACATTTATTATGTTCCTTAGATGTTATCTTATCATTCTTGATCTTTTTGAGCCATGGGGATCCTCATTGAACCTTGGTTTGAAGGTGTTTTCTTTAAGGGTATTTTAGGGTTTACCCCTTTATGGATGTGCTACCTTTAGGAGCTATCAAGTAATGCTTTATTTGTTTTTCTTGTAAATTAAAGAAATGAGGAATAAGCAGGTCTCTATTTTCTATCTAGAAGTTGCTTGTGTGTCTGCTTGTATATTCTTAATATTTTAAGTCCATGGACACTTGGGACTTCAACTTTTTCCTTTTCTTTATCTTAAACTTTTATATACATCTCCCTAAGCACCCAAACGAACCATTTTATCTCTACCACTTCCCTCCTTATATAAACCTCATTCTTCCTCTGTTCTTATATGAAGTTCCTGTCTAAGGAAGAAGAAAGTGGGGATCTTCTTGTCAAAAGCATCTAGGGTTGCAATTGACTTCCTTTAGGGGTTTCTAAAGCTCCTTCCTAGTGATCTTGACCTAAAAGTGTAAGTATTCCCTTATTTCCTCCTTTCATTTATATATTATTCTTCCTCCTATATTCCTCCAGGTTAGAACCTTGTTGTTCCATGGTGGAAGTGGATCTAAAACTCAAGAATCCACCTTTCTTGCTTCTTCATCTTCTAGGGTACTTTTTGCTTCTTTGTGGAGAGAAGTGCCTACTTGGCCAAGTTCAAATCTGAAACTAGGGTTTTATTTCCTTATTTGCTCGAGATTCTTGCTTCTTGTGATCTAAAATACTCTATGGAGGTGAGTTTTATAACATTCTTCACTTATATTACTTGCTAGAAGCTTGTTAGTTCATGTTTATGCTTTAATGTGATGATCTATGGATAAAGAAACCATGCTTGCTTAGGGTTACGAATTTTTTATGTTGTTCCCTGTTCGGTTCCAGTTTCTATATAAACTTGTAAAAATGTGTATGACCTTTCTAAGGTATAATATGATCTGGGACAGGTTGATAGCAACAACCTATTGAGCGAAGCACAAAACAATTGATGGTCCAAATTAGGGTTTTCAAGCTATTTCCTTCCCTACCACACAACTGATGGTGATACCATTAAAAAACCAATGACTTTTCTATCTTGGCAATTGATGGTCGTGATCATGGGTGTCAAATTTATGGTGACAACCTATGGTCACCCCCTTAGGTCAGGTTTTGGCTCAATTAGACATTTAAATGATGTTATCAATCCATGATGACATTAGCTTAATATTTGATGGTGTTAAATGAATATATTGCAGATCTAACAACCAATGGTGACCTAATGATCACAATTAATGGTGGATCAGGTCATCACCAAATATGATGAGATAAGAATGTAATTGTATATTTGACTAAACCTTAAACCAATGGTTCCTTGGTTCAATTGATCTAATGGTTAGACCTATACTTCAATTGATAACCTTAAACAATGAACCTGATCCAATGAATAATATTGGATTCTTCAACATCCAATGGATTGAAATGAATCCCATGGTATTATATGTGGGTCCTAGTGATGATAATTTGATGGTTCAATACCATTAATTTTTAGTCTTACCTTTTCCATCATATAGTTATATTTGATAAATCACTATAATAAGTGGATGTGTAACTCCCATGTGATATATCTTATTATACCTAACATTAATGTAATTAGATGATGTTGATTGGTTATAATCAGATCTCTTAAATGATTAATGTGACAATGTATTACACTCTTCTTGTGTTGTAGTACTATTTGAATATCATATTTCCTTGCCATGATAATATCTATGGATACATATGTGCTAATGATGTTTTGAGCCTTGTTTAAGGAATGGAATGATGATGATAACCTTAGTATGAATAATGTGATTGTCTTAATGACCTTTGGGCATGTTTGAATCCATTATTGAGGTGAAATCCTCTTCATGTTCCAATAAGGTTTAAAACCCTAGAACTTGTGATAAGTATTGGTATCTTGTAATAGTATGATGATAAGTGTGGTCCATTAATTTGCAATGAATGATAACATGTGGTAATGTGATTAAGATTTATATGTCAAATGTTTTATATCTTTTGAAGTTGTTATACATATACTCTTGTTAGAATAGAATTAGGTTTTGAATTTCCACTTGTATGATAAAGCCTTAATGCATTCAATTGGAAGTAATTAATCAAGTGTAACCTTAATCATGTAGAGCCATGTGTCGTAGAGCCATCTTCAGTGTCACAACTTGCTAGATGGTGAAATGAGTATTCCCAAGGGAAACTCGGAGCGCATACTGTTGAGTATGTGGGGGTGGCAAGTTGAGGATATATACTTATCATCCACAAATGTAGGTTAGGGAGGATGGCTATGGTCATGCCTCAGACATTTGAGGTGATTGAGGACAGTTATGGTTGTACCTCAGATTATAGGATTTTGTATACCCTGGTTTCTAGTGTCGTAACTTGTACCAAGTACGAACTAGTTGTTATCATTTGACTATATGTCACTGTTGGCAGTTTTACTGGTCTGTCACTGTAGATTACTTGTACTGACCGAGGGGAAGAGATTTTAGGATACCGACACTCCTAGATCTTATATGGAACTGAATAGCACTTCGCAGTGGTTAGTTGGACTTTGAGTGGTATGACTCAAACACCCTAGGGCATAATAATAAAAGATATGATACCAGTCATGTAGTATAATTGCTAGGGTTTAATACATGTCACATTGGTCAATTAACCCTTGTCTTGTCTTTCTATTACATAGTTCTTACATGATGTAGACTTATGAAATTGAGTAATTCTACTTGATGCTAAAGCTTATTTGCTTAACTGCTTAATATGCTTAAATTGTTGAACCTACTCATATTTCTTATTCAATACCCTAACTGCTCAATTTATTTACTGATAATTAATATGTTGTAATCAATATATGTTGGAGAGAGTTATATCTCTTGCTAGGACTGGGTATCACCTATGGGTCACCGCATATTTTTAGGTGGTTGCGGGCAATGAGGTCGAGGTTGTGCTGTGGAAGAGAACCAACCTGGTGATCAATATATTTAGAAGGTTGGTCGGTAATAGATGTTGGAAGTAGAGTCCTGGTGTTGTCCATGTACTCTCCGGTCTGGGTATGGGATGTGTTTTCTAGATGATATACTTGTATCGACACGAGATTTTGGTAGTATGTCAATGTTTGTAAATATATGGCATGTACATGTGAAATATCTTTTGTATGCAGAATGGAACTATGGACCTTTATGTAAATGTTCTAGAGATTATTTACATTGTTGAAATTGGTTTTAATTATTCTGCATTTTTGGCTATGTGATTAATTAGTAGTTGATCGTGTTTTATGTTTTCAGTAATCTCATTTAGTGTGATGAGATGTCACAGTATGTGTTGACAAGTCAATGGTAAACCCTGAAGGCACATGCGAAGGCATGGTAAAGGATCTACCACATGATGGGTAGGAAAAGTCACAAATGGCCGAAACTAATGTAGATGTGGTCTAGCCAATAGATTTCGAGCAACCTTCACCATCTCCATCCCTAGAAGAAAGAAACACACCCACAAATGATGTATGTGGAGGTTGCACCCACAACAATGTAATCACATGAAGGATGACAAAAGACGAGCCTCAAAGAACAACTAGAATGTCTATTTGATATCAAGTGTGAGAAAATCCAACATTCATCCTCAAATTCATTAACAATTACATCTAGCATGCAAGCACTAATCATGTAGGTACAAAGGTTAGATGAAAGAACAACAAGTATGTCACAATTCATGAAGGACATCCTTGTCATCCAGTAAACTATGATGCAAACAATGAATGCAATGGAGGAGGAAATGGCAGAACTCAGAAAAGAGAGGGACAAAATGTGCAAAGATCAAGACAAAATGCGCAAAGAGCATGAGGTGTTTCCATGTGTAATGGAAGAAGAACAAAGGCATGAGGAGGAAATTCAAGCAAGAAAAAGGTCCAAATGTATCATCACTCCTTCATTCTTAGAAGAATCCTCTAGTCCATCCAACCTTGTTCACCATAAAAAAGAAGCACGGAAAGCTCCATCAATAGAAAAGGGGGAAATCCCCCACGAGGAACATCAAAGAGATGAAGAGGGATACACAGTCAAACATGATGCTCAAGTAGTGGATTTTGATTTAAGCTCTTCATCAACAGATAATGACCCCCTGTAGAGGTTCATCCTGGAGAAGGAGACATGTTGAGACAAAATGAGGAGAACCATGACCAAATGTAGCAGCATCCTCAAGGTATATTAATGACATGGGCATCAGAATGGATATCTATGATATCTATTTATAGTTTAATGATCAGCATAAAGATGCCCAGACCAACAATGAAAGATATGATTGAAAGATAGCTTCCAAGTGGATGAGCTAGGAGTAGTAATTCTAGAACCAAAACCATCAGAAGCTCCTACAGCTAGTGCACCTGAGCCTCACCCATCTGAAACCCTTGAAGCAAACAGATCATATCCACACCAATTGTATAGGAAACCATTGTGGAGAGGGAATTTCTAATGAAGATAAATGTGGGATAGCCTCATTCTTTCTTAATGCCACACCCAAGGAAACTCTACCTCCAATTGTAACATCCATGATCAGGGTTTAGGGCTAACCCTATTTATTTGGCTTAAATAAGTTGCTTAGAAGTTTAATATAATTCTCTAAAGTGTTATGTTATCAGGTGACAAACTTATGTTTCAAGTTTGGTCCTATTTATATGATGTTTGAGCAATGTTCTCTTATTTTTTACCAAAATGCAATTTACCCAAGATGAGGGGTTATATTGCAATATGTCACATGTTGAATGTACCTCATGTGTTTTCACATCATAAGAAAAAGAATGATGCTAAGGGGCATCTTGTAGAAAGCCTAAATTCCAAGCTTGAACTTGTGTGAATAATGTTAGTATCTTGTGTACCAATTTCGGTACAAATTATAATTACCCAAAATGTAGGGTTGATATACAAACTACCACCTCTATAGTGTCCCTACTCCCTCATAGTATCATCTAGAGGAAATATAAAGAAGGAGACATTAGGTTTGAATCATATTTGAGTGATGGTACTCTTGGTGATGAAAAGACCAAGAAAGGGTTGAATGTGAAGCCTTAATTTGAGTTGTATCGGGTTGTAGAGTTCATATGAGAGTGCCTATCGGCCAAGGAGCCATAGAGGGAGTCCCATATAGATTTGTGAACTCTTGGCCTTTTCCATGATGGTCTAAGCACCTCAAGGAGGTGTAGTGTATCGGTTTACAACTTCCTTGGAAAAGTTGTATCATGTTGTGAATAAAGTGGTGATTGAGTTGAAATATCTTATCCAACAAGATAAGTGATGGCCGAAATTTCATCTCTAGATTATCCTCAAGTGTTTTGTATGTCAAGATAAATATGAGTTCATGCATGTACACGTGTCAACCATGCATGGACATTTGGCACCTAGTAGCTTAAAATAATGACACCTCATATACAATCTTTTTCATGAACCTAAACTATATATACCACTCCTTTCACCTATTAGTGAAAATTTTCGAATCATACCACTCTCTTTCTCTTATATATCATGCATAGTGTCTTGGTATCGTGCATAGGTGAAGGGTTATCATGCATAGATCCTTGGTATCGGCCATAGCAAGGTGATATCGGCCATAACAAAGTGATATCGGCCATAGCAAGGTGATATCAGCCACAAGTGAAGGGATATCATCCACAAGTGAGGGAATATCGTGTGTGAGTGGTGATGTATCGTGCATGGTGCTAAGGAACAAGAAGGAGCTCAAGCCTTAACCCTAAGGTGAAGCCATGATCATCTTCAACCTTGAATTAAAGCATGGATCTAGGGTTGTGATCTTCCTTTCTTTTCTTCTTCACAAAATACGTATACATGGTGATATTTTTCATATAGAAGAGTTTTAAAGCTCATATTCAACTTTGGTAACATGAATCTTTGGAGTTGGAGCTTTGAAGTTGTTCTTAAGGCAGGTTATATGTTATGACTGCATATGAGCTTAATTGGTAAACTAGGGTTTACCTGGATGATTATATGCTTAATTGGATTGATCATTGCTTAAATCTAAATAATGATGATAATTCAATTATGATGTTTTAAACCTAATAATTATGTTAAGTGTTCTATTGTTTGAGAAATTAGGGTTTGAGAAATATAAACCCTAGTTGGCTGAAATTAGGGATTTGATGGTACATGAGTATGGAATTTGATCACGATAGTAGTACGGTAAATAATTTAGATTTAATTGAAATTTGGATATAATATGTATAACTCAATCTTTCATTTCAGTGAAAAATTTCAGAATTTTTTGATGTTCTTTAAAAGTCATTCTCAGTCGAGATATATTTCAACTGACCATGCTGACAGAATGTTGTTTAGCAGTATATTGTTTGATTTTTAATTATTTATTGGTAAATCCAAATGATATGAAATTTTAACTAGAGATATAAATTCAATCATAAACAAAATTCAAAATTTTCATAAATTTTGGATGCATTTATACCTTATCAGTAGACAAATTACAATAACTAACATTTCTCTAGAATTTTGGATAGTAGTGCACTATACGATTTTTAGTTATTTAATGGAAGCTTGGAATGATCTCAAATTTTAATTGAAGCTTAGTAACTAAATTATACACAACATGATAAATTCGCATAATTTTTTGATAAGTTTGTATCTCTAAAATACACGAATTCACAAAAACCTTTTTATGATAGAAAATCTGCTGAAATAAGAAAAAGTTTAGTGAGGGGTCAATGTGCAATTAACCCAAGTAAGCACAATTGCTCTATATGGTCAACCTAACACACAAGGAGATCTAATAATTCGTGATTCAATCCATAGAAACGAAATCCTATAGAGAGAGATTTAGGGTTTGAGAGAAGAAATTGATGGAGATACTGACCTAGGATTTTGTAGTCCGAGGAATGATGAAATCATGTAAGTTTAGCTTCTTTGGATATAGTTTCATGGTGAATCTTCTCTCACATGTTAAAATTACGTCCCTCCTCTTATTTGATCCAAAATGGTATTAAAACTTTCCCTTTTCTCACTCTTTCTTCATAATCCCTCATTTTTAGGGTTTTCGAGTTGAAAGGAAGAAGAATTGGGTGAATTGCTAGGGATTTGATATGAGATCAAAATTTTCATGGAGGAGCTACGTTTTTAAGGTGTTTTTACACCTTAGGGTGAGTGGGAACTTCATTTAAACAGTGTATTGTAATAAAATTGGTTAAATCATCCATAATCTTTAATTGCTTAGTATGCGACTACAAACCCTAAATTGTGTGTTTGATCTAAGTTGTTGCAAAATGATATGAAACGAATTCTTCCTCTGTTTGGATGAATTTCAGATGATAAAATCATATTAGAAATGTATACAATACATCCTAATGAGAATTCCCTAAGTATTCACAGAGGTTATAAGAGTAAACTGAAATATAGGGAATTTAAATTGTTGTATAATTAAATAGAGAAATTTGTTTATATGGATTCCCTTAGTTATGAATGATTGTTTATCTGAATTCATAGTACATATATGTCAGATACTATCTTTGATTTCATTTAAGGTGAATAGTGTTTGTTCGATATTTCAGTAAAGAGGGTGAAACCCTAGATGCGAGGAAAGTTGGATATTTGCGAATAGATATCGTAAAACCCATTTGAACTGATTTTCTTAACATGATAGACTTTATTTATTCAATTTTATTATTGATGTATGTTATCTTAGTGAATGGCATGGAAACCCAAATTCAGCTTAGTTCCAAGGTTTCATACGTATATTGATTTTATATGATTTGTTGATAGTAGTCTTTATTCAGTGAATGTTTATGTCGCATGAAATCCTTATGAGAGCCATATGATAAGTGAATGAGGTAAATGAAACCCTAAGGATAGGGTGTTCAATGAATCAAGTATTTTGATATCAATGTTCTCAGTAGTCAGTATGATATGTGGTGATGCACAACTCAAGATTTGGGTTGAGGTGTGCATTTTCCAAGAAAGTACAAATAATTTATAGGTGCAAATGACGATTACTCATATGTCAAGTAATTAACTCTTATCAGTGTATTAAGAAGTTCAATTGCATGATTCTAGTGTATAAAGTATCAAGTGGACATGTATTTTGTTATTTAAGTATTTTAGTCTGCCTACAGATATAAAATGTTGATTTCTCAATACATTACAGTGGTTTGAGTATATTATTCTACCAAGTTTAGAATGATATACATGTTGTGTTAGAAACTTCAAATAAATAGACATGGTACCATATAGATACCAGAGTCAAGTATAAGTAAGGGAAAAGATACAATATAGTAAGAGCTTTCCAAGAATAATAAAATAATAGACATAGGTGCCCTGAACACCGTAGATTCCCTATGGATGTCTACACTGTAGGGAGGAAACGATCCACCCTGGAAGCGACCAGTATATGGGGATCGGATCGAACCCACAGAGCGTGCGGGGAGATGAATCCCTTGAGGAAGTCTCCTAAGAGAAAATAGGTTACCCAACATGAACCGAAGATCCAGGTGGTAACCCAGAGGTACCCATAGAGCATACCAAGATGAGGCCCACAGTGCATCTCAGACCCTCCGCCTGTGTACTCAGCCTAGAAGGAGAGGCCCAGTTAAAGGCTAGTTGTTTGGCCGCCTTAGTCAGAAGTGATGGTTCGAGTCAAGCTGACTCGGATTCAGTTCTAGGCTTAGCTTCCTGAGTTTTAAGCTAAGTCTTGTACATTGAGATCGTAGTTCGCTACATGTCTTCATATGTAGAGTACACTGCATATGATCAGGGCATAAGCTAAAATATGATAATATAAGTTTTAAAGAGTTTCTTATAAGTAAGAAAGGCTAAGAAAGATTCGAGTACAGTTTCCCAACAATTATTCTTTGTATGTTTCTGAATTATTAGTTCTCTTTGAAATTAATCAAGCATGCTCAGATATTGATTTGCTCTTTGTGATATCTAGAGTATCTTTCCATATTTATGATTGTCAATGATCAATCTCTTTAAAGCCTACTGCTATTATAATTGATATCAGTTGCTCAAAAGTATATGTGTAATTATATCGGTGCTTTAGATTGTTTCTTTGAAGTACTCATTCACGGAGCGTGTAGGCTCACCCCTCTACTCACAATTTTTAGGGATATCACATGGACTTGAAGATATCATTGCATTAGAGTAGATCTTCCAAAAGAGTTAAGTATGAGTATAGTTAAGTTCAGTCGGTCCTTGTCACTCTAGGTCCTTGTAAATAAATAAGAGAGAGTTGTAAATGATGATGTATAACATTATTCCTCTTTTAGCAATATGTGCGAATCAGCAAGTCTTATGTGCTTAAAAGTATGAGGAACATAATGAATGTTCATACATGAATTTTTACTGTTGAAATCGGATTAGAGAAATCTATGTTTAGATTCCCTTGTAAAGTTGGTTTATGTGGTTCAATGTGAGAAAACAAAGAGTTTTCAAAGAGAAGAAAAAGTTAAGGGTGATCTTTGTATTACGTTAAATCCTCAATTTATTCCCTAATCTCATGATTAATGGTAATTGTGAGATTGGAGTGTAACAACTTAGTATCAGAGCTTAGGCTGAGTAGTCAGGGACCATCAAGTTAGTAAGTTAGAGTCATAAGTGTGGCAGATAGGAGATGTTATGATGTTAGCTTTGGGGATTTGAGTATTTGGATATCCTGGCCTGGTATCTGAGTACTTGGATAAACCAGTATCAAGCTAATCTGTCTATTCTTTCATGTATACCCTGGCCAGGTATACAGTGGAAGGATGGTCTAGAGAGGAACCCTAGAAATATTAGGGTTAGAAACAAGATAAGTAACATGAATTAAGAGCATAAATATAAAATGAGATAGAACTTTCATTTCATATTGTTTTTTTTATTTGAGATGAATAGAAAAGCTCTTATATGTTTGAATTCAGATATTTAATATTTTGAAATATATATGGGTCTTTAAGATTTGTTGTACACTATGCAGTTGTAGCATTTATTGATTACATTCTTTGTATCAATTAGACTAGAAATGATCTTTGAATGAGCTTTTCTAAGTGGATATTCTTTCCACATGTTTGAGATTAATAGAAGTTAGTTAATCTTGAGCAGCTCTTGCCTTCAGGACTGTAGGTTTGGCCTGGTCCGGCTAGCAGGTTGTGTTACTAGGATCTAATGACTCCTATTGAAAATATAATAAGAGTAGACTCCGGATAAATTAGACCCACATCATAGTGAGAATGTACATATAATAAGATGTTGAAACATATGGGAAAGATTAGAATAGCTAAGAATTAGTTGGAACTGATATCTGAGATCCAACTTTGAGGGCTCATATGAGAAACCCTTAATTGGGAATAAAGGAACACAACATAAGGTTCTGATTAAGTTTAATCATTAGTATTATATGAACTCTAAATATAAAATATGGAAAAGATATGCGAAAAGTATGTAAGGGCCAAGATAGTAAGAATCAATCAAGAGGAATGGATTATATAATTGAGTACAATGTTTTTATATACTCCAAAGCAAAGGGGAAATTGAAGAATAGAGTTAAGTATTCAATAAGTACATAGAAGTGAAGAGTCTTCAGAAGAGTTAAAGTGAAGAGAACTATATGAGAATGTAAATCATAAAACTAGGATAAGAAACTTAGTTGAAACAAAGAGAAATGTTGGAAATAATGAGCTTGATTAAGGAATGAGGGTTATGATATAATTAAGAGCATGGAATGTATATCTTTATTAATAAGTTTAATACATTCATCGTTACTGCCTTTGGATTCTAAGTCTTTATAGAACAGCAAACTAGTTTCTAAAAGAAGAACAAAAGTGTAGCTAAATAAATGAATAAGTCATACAAAGGTAGACTATATTCAAGAAGGAAAATTTTGATTGAAAGAGAAACTATGTTTCACCCATGCATGAGTCGTTTGATTTAAAATGAAGGATATGTAATGTATTAAACATGAGGTGATACTAGTAGAGAGATTATTGATTTAGAATTTCAACTTCACATTAGTAGAAGGATAAAAGGAAATATATGCAACATGGTATACATGATCATACACATAAAAGAAGCAACATGATCATAAGAGAAAACTAGAAGTTAAAGATGACATGTGGAATAGTAGTATATGGTAAGGGGATTATGGAAAGCAAAGAAGGGTTTGAAACATAATGGAGTAATATAGATTATAAAAGAAAGAGGTTGCGAGATTCAAGAAAGTGTTAATTACTTAAGTATCCTTGTTGATAATTTATTTAAACCTACATATGAGAAATGTATTAATGAATTTTTGAAGATAAGAATTCTAAGTCTCAGAATCATCTTCTCTTTCATATCTTCCTTAATGAGAGCAATGTGGGAATGAAGTGATAAGAAAATGAATCATATATGATGCATAACCACCATGGTAGAGACATCTAGTGAATGTAATAATGACTTACAATATGATGATGAAACCCTAGCAGGGTAAATTGAGAATGTAATCTATCTAAATGGCCAAGTAAGAGAAAGGAAATTCAATCGATAAGATAAAGAAGACTAATAAAACTTGTGAGATCCAACGTTTGAATTTCAAATTAAGGGATCAAAGTCACATCACAATAACGTCATGCTACTGATAAGGACCAAACCCTAAAATGTTTAGAGTTGTAGTAGTTCAAGGGATGTCATTAGTGATTTGACCTTGAATACTAGCATCTCTATAAAACAAGATCATGAGATTTACACTATGAGAAGTAAACTAGCACTGATAATAATCCAGGGTTTAAAGATAGCTAATCTGAAAGTTAGATAAACAATATGGAAATGATTCGGAGTAAAGAGTAAGATATAAATTTGAAATGTAACAAGTGTGTTTTGAATAAAAGGAGAAATAGAATATGAGTGAAGTGTGATATGAGATAAATTCTTGCAATGATAACAAGAATGATGAATAATCTATTTGTACCTTGTATGTTTCAATTTTAGGAATGTTTAATCTACATGATTAAAATGAGAAGGATAAGTAGCAAAAAGTGAGTAGTAGTGAATGAGGAGAGAGATAAGAGAAAACAATGGATGTTAGTAATATGTGAATTTGTTTTTAGAAGTATAATTTGTTGAAGGTATATTAAAGGATGTAAATTTGTTTTACATATGATTTTAGTTGTGCATGTGCAAGCAATATGTTAATTTCAGGTGCCCGATAGTTGTAGTCATTCATACCAGTAATCCTTCTTAGTATTGTACATTTGTGGTATGGTGATATGGGTTGAATAATGATGGAACAAATGAAGGGTTACCCTGAATAAGGTAGTCTTACCTATTCACTCATATGATTAGAAGGGATGATAACCATATTGTATTGATATGTAACCCTAATGAGGTATAACTTGTTATACCTAGCTTTAATATAACTAAGTGATGGTAATTGGATATGAATAGTCCTTGAATGACTAATACAATCATGGAGTACTTTGTTACTATTGTTGAAACCCTAGTATGCTAAACCCGATGGTTACACCTTGAATTATGTGTGGGTTCATACTTAAAAATAATATGGAATGTGATGGTAATGCTTCACCTTATGCATCCATGATGCAATGGGGATGTCGTGAGTAGTATTGTACAATTGTTGTTGAATCTAGTCTTCCAACTCAAGATTGTTTTGCTATTTGAGTAGCACAATAATAAAATTCAAAAGAACATGGTGAACTCTCTGTTGTGACTTAGAGGTAATAGATAACAATAGTACATATTGAGCCATATGAATTGAGATAGTTGGATCAGATTATCAATGATAAGGTAACACCTCAAGAGTATGAAAATATTGAAATGGTTGTTTCTCTCTCTATCCTATGATTGATTATGCAATAGAGAATTTGTTTGTTAACATTGAGAACTATTTCAAACATGTTGTGATTTAGTAAAGGAATAAAGGACTTAATGTTGAAAACTGCATTCAAGTATGAAATACAAGAATATAATGATATGTAAGATTTTAGAAGCTTCAAATAAACCTTGAATGTACTTTACTTGCATATTTATGTTTCAGGGATGAAACATTTTTAAGGGGGGATAATTGTTATGACCGCATCTGAGCTTAATTGGTAAACTAGGGTTTACCTGGATGATTATATGCTAAATTGGATTGATCATTGCTTAAATCTAATTAATGATGATAATTAAATTATAATGTTTTAAACCTAATAAGAACGTTAAGTGTTCTATTGTTTGAGAAATTAGGTTTTGAGAAATATAAACCCTAGTTGGCTGAAATTATGGTTTTGATGGTACATGAGTATGGAATTTGATCATGATAATAGTACGGTAAATAATTTATCATATTTTATATGTAATTTGGATTTAAATGAAATTTGGATATAATATGTATAACTCAATCATGCATTCAAGTGAAAAATTTTAGAATTTTTGGATGTTCTTTAAAAGTCATTCTCGGTCGAGATATATTTAAACCGACCATGCTGACAGAATGTTGTTCAATAGTATATTGTTTGGTTTTTAATTATCTATTGGTAACTCCAAATGATCTTAAATTTTAAATGGAGATCTGAAACTCAATCATAAACAACATGTAAAATTTTCATAATTTTTGGATGCATTTAGACCTTATCAGTAGATGAATTGCAGTAAATGACATTTCTATAGAATTCTGGATAGCAGTGCACTATTCGATTTTTAATTATTTGATGGGAGCTTGGAATGATCTCAAATTTTAATTCATGCTTAGTAACTCAATTATACACAAATGATAAATTCTCATAATTTTTGGATAAGGTTTGATCTCTGAAATACACAAATTCACAGAAACCTTTTTATGACAGAAAAATATGCTAAAACAAGAAAAAGTTTAGTGAGGGGTCAATGTGCAATTAACCCAAGCAGCTCAATTGTTCTATATGGTCAACCTAACACACAAGGATCTCTCATAATTCGTGATCCAATCCAGAGAAACGAAATCCTAGAGAGAGAGACACTTAGGATTTGAGAGAAGAAATTGATGGAGATGTTGAGCTAGGGTTTTGCGGTCTGAGGAATGATGAAATCATGTAAGTTTAGCTTATTTGGATATAGTTTCATGGTGAATCTTATCTCACATGTCACAATTCTGTCCCTCCTCTGATTTCATCCAAAATGGCATCAAAACTTCCCCTTTTCTCACTCTTTCTTCATAATCCCTCATTTTTAGGGTTTCTGAGTTGAAAGGAAGAAGAATTGGGTGAATTGCTAGGGATTTGATATGAGATCGAGATTTTTAGGGAGGAGCTACATTTTAAGGTGTTTTCACACCTTAGGGTGAGTGGGAACTTCCTTTAAATAGTATATTGCACAAAAATTGGTTAAATCATCTATAATCTTTAATTGCTTAGTATGTGACTACAAACCCTGAATTGTGTTTGATCTAAGTTGTTGCAAAATGATATGAAACGAATTCTTCCTCTGTTTGGATGAATTTCAGATGATAAAATCATATTAGAAATGTATACAATACATCCTAATGAGAATTCCCTAAGTATTCACAGAGGTTATAAGAGTAAACTGAAATATAGGGAATTTAAATTGTTGTATAATTAAATAGAGAAATTTGTTTATATGGATTCCCTTGGTTATGAATGATCTTTTATCTGAATTCATAGTACATATATGTCAGATATTATCTTGGATTTAATTTAAGGTGAATAGTGTTTGTTCGATATCTCAGTAAAGAGGGTGAAACCCTAGATGCGAGGAAAGTTGGATATTTGCGAATAGATATCGTAAAACCCATTTGAACTGATTTTCTTGACATGATAGACTTTATTTATTCAATTTTATTATTGATGTATGTTATCTTAGTGAATGGCATGGAAACCCAAATTCAGCTCAGTTCCAAGGTTTCATACATATATTGATTTTATATGATTTGTTGATAGTAGTCTTTATTCAGTGAATGTTTATGTCGCATGAAATCCTTATGAGAGCCATATGATAAGTGAATGAGGTAAATGAAACCCTAAGGATAGGGTGTTCAATGAATCAAGTATTTTGATATCAATGTTCTCAGTATGATATGTGGTGATGCACAACTCAAGATTTGGGTTGAGGTGTGCATTTTCCAAGAAAGTACAAATAATTTATAGGTGCAAATGACGATTACTCATATGTCAAGTAATTAACTCTTATCAGTGTATTAAGAAGTTCAATTACATGATTCTAGTGTATAAAGTATCAAGTGGACATGTATTCTGTTATTTAAGAATTTTAGTCTGCCTACAGATATAAAATGTTGATTTCTCAATACATTACAGTGGTTTGAGTATATTGTTCTGCCAAGTTTAGAATGATATACATGTTGTGTTATAAACGTCAAATAAATAGACATGGTACCATAGAGATACCAGAGTCAAGTATAAGTAAGGGAAAAGATACAATATAGTAAGATCTTTCCAAGAATAATAAAATAATAGACATAGGTGCCCTGAACACCGTAGATTCCCTATGGATGTCTACACTGTAGGGAGGAAACGATCCACCCTGGAAGCGACCAGTATATGGGGATCGGATCGAACCCACAGAGCGTGCGGGGAGATGAATCCCTTGAGGAAGTCTCCTAAGATAAAATAGGTTACCCAACATGAATCGGAGATCCAGGTGGTAACCCAGAGGTACCCATAGAGCATACCAAGATGAGGCCCACAGTGCGTCTCAGACCCTCCGCCTGTGTACTCAGCCTAGAAGGAGAGGTCCAGTTAAAGGCTAGTTGTTTGGCCACCTTAGTCAGAAGTGATGGTTCGAGTCATGCTGACTCGGATTCAGTTCTAGGCTTAGCTTCCCGAGTTTTAAGCTAAGTCTTGTACATTGAGATCGTAGTTCGCTACATGTCTTCATATGTAGAGTACACTACATATGATCAGGGCATAAGTTAAAATATGATAATATAAGTTTTAAAGAGTTTCTTATAAGTAAGAAAGGCAAAGAAAGATTCGAGTATAGTTTCCCAACAATTATTCTTTGTATGTTTCTGAATTATTAGTTCTCTTTGAAATTAATCAAGCATGCTCAGATATTGATTTGCTCTTTGTGATATCTAGAGTATCTTGTCATATTTATGATTGTCAATGACCAATCTCTTTAAAGCCTACTGCTATTATAATTGATATCAGTTGCTCAAAAGTATATCTGTAATTATATCGGTGCTTTAGATTGTTTCTTTGAAGTACTCCTTCACTGAGCATGTAGGCTCACCCCTCTACTCACAATTTTTAGGGATATCACATGGACTTGAAGATATCATTGCATCAGAGTAGATCTGCCACAAGAGTTAAGTCTGAGTATAGTTAAGTTCAATCGGTCCTTGTCACTCTAGGTCCTAATAAAGAAATAAGAGAGAGTTGTAAATGATGATGTATAACATTATTCCTCTTTTAGCAATATGTGTAAATCAGCAAGTCTTATGTGCTTAAAAGTATGAGGAACATAATGAATGTTCATACATGCATTTTTACTATTGAAATCAGATTAGAGAAATCAATGTTTAGATTCCCTTGTAAATTTGGTTTATCTGGTTCAATGCGAGAAAACAAAGAGTTTTGAAAGAGAAGAAAAAGTTAAGGGTGATCTTTATATTACGTTAAATCCTCAATTTATGCCCTAATCTCATGATTAATGGTAATTGTGAGATCGGGGTGTAACATTATATAACTTGAACCCAATTATGTTATTATTCACCTTCAATTCTATTATACTTGTTGATCTACTTTGAATTTCGAATTCTCTTGAATAGTTGATGATCTTATGCGTTCTAAAAGTTGTTTAGGACTGTTGTCCATGAACTAGATGTTGGTATGTATGCCCTGAGAGCCAATCATGGGATGATTGGTGGGATATATTAAGATTTATTTGATAAACATCAAAGGCAAGCTTCCAATTCTTTCTGGTTCAATCATATGAGATAGTGATAGAACAGATTGAATGTCTAGAGAATGACAGTACTCAATGATGTATGCCTTCAGGTTCAGGACCTGAACGATGAGATCATACGGATGCTAAGAGTTTGTACATTCTCATTATGCCCTAGTCGGATGTCATTGTGTAAGGTAGATAGACAACAATGACACACAAGACTAGATTGTGGTGTTGGTTGATGACAGAATCTCATTAGTCATGATATAGAGATATCAAACCAAACACATAGGTACTTGTTAGAGAACAAGTGTACCGGACAGACCCACCGTGAGTTTGACACATGGAACCATGACATGGTAGTCACAGTCAGTACTCACAGTGATGGTGGTGAGTGTGATTCTTTGACCTAAAATCACTACACTCAACACATGTCGTTGGGCACACTTTGACATCATCAAACAAAGTCCTGAAACATGGGTTGTTATAAAAGTGATGATTGGGTGGCTTTGACACATGGGGCTTTTGAGGAGTGAGTGATAGATATGGGATTTGTCCCTCCAGAGGGAGTTTGATATCCATGGCCACTTGATGAGTAGGATTGAGAAAGGTGTGCATGCATGTGTGAATCAGTATGTGATATTGATGCCATACATATATCTTCCAATCTACTCTGAGATCAAGAAAGTGAATGAACATTGACAGGATGACTTTTCTATGCCTCGAGTTCATTCGGGATATCAGTGACAAAGGAATTATACATTCACTATAATACCATTCACAGATTGTAGGATTGAAAGTTGTTCTCCAACTTTCTATTTCACTTGGGTAGCACTGATGTGTGACTAGGCACCGCTCTTTGCTTGTGAAGTCATAAGTGTTATGGACTTTCACTGCCAACGTGAAATGGACCTGTAGGGTCACACACATAGGATTTAACCTGGAAGAGGAGTTTTGTCCACAAACAATGTTTAGATTGATTACTAAAGGAGTTTAGTAGTTCAATTAAACACTCAATTAATTGATAGGTCAATGTCATAATGTTCAAGGTGTTGGACACATTGATTGGAGTATCTTATTGATTGAAACTGCAATTGACTGATTCTGCACAATCTGCACTCCCAACCGATCGGCTCATGTGATGAATCGATCGGCTGAGCTTGGTGAACCGATCGGCTCAGATGGTGAGTCGATCGGCTGATGGACAGGGTGAAACAATTGCTTCAAGTGTTGAAATGATCGGTTCAACTGGTCCAACCGAGCAAGTTGGGAAAGTAGGATTGGTGAGAAATTTATTTTCGTTTCACTTGCCCAATTTGATTGGAACAAGGATTGGTATTTGGTACCAATTAGAAACAAAAAGAAGAAAGTCAATTGGGAACTGATCAGGACCACGAACTGACCGGTTCAGAAGTGAACCGGCCATTTCATGGGTCCAAACCGATCGGTTGAGGTGTCAACCGACTGGCTCAGGTCCCCAACTGACCGTTTCAGAAATGAAACGATTGGTTCAGGTTGTGCAGTTGGTTGTTTTTGTGGAAAATCTCAAACCCTTCTACTCCTGATTTAGTCCTACATTTCCCGGAATAGAGAACCATGTCCCATGACCCTCCTATATATGTAGGGGTATTGGGGGATTCTCAAAGAACAACTCAGTGCAACCAGTTGCTCTGTAAAGTTTTCGTTCTCTTTGGTTTTGGTAACTGAGAGAGCCCGAGCAAGTGTTACCCGATAAGGGAGGCACAACAAGGGAAAGACAACTGCAGAAAGCGACTGGTGGCAGGAGAGTGTGTCAGTGAGTAGTACGCTGACTGGAGGGTGCGACTCCTTCCAATTCCTTGTGGGACAAGGAGATTGGAGTTCCAGGTGGTCCGTGTGGACTACTTCAAAGGCGGGAGATTTCTGCCGCTCAGAGGACAGTTGTCAATCCCGACAGTCCCGGTGAGACCAGGAGTCGTCAGTCCCGGTGCGACCAGGAGCTGCACAGACACCATCCAAGACCGGAGGTGAAGACCGCGCAAGACACAAGGTATTATCGCCGAGTAAGCCTCAGGACAAGGTATGATTCTACAAACCATCCTTTCCTATTGTATAGACGTTGATGCTTTTCCTTGTTCTGGGTTTGGGAGGAGATTTTTTTTATTTCCGCTGCCTTCTCTGCCTCCCCTAAAAACCAACAGTGGTATCAGAGCCACGTCAACTGCTCTATACTTTAGGATTATCGATATGATCGATTTTGGTTTGTCGCCTTTATTTATTGCATACGATGTGAATAAAATTGGCTTTATGCATGTCCAATCCTAAATCCACACATCCCAATTTACATATATGATATGTATTATGAATGCACTCGATACGTGTCGCCCTTAAACGAGTTTTGTGGTGGATTTATAGCGTGGTTATGGCCAATAAACCCTATCTATGTATGGTTGTATGTGGTTGCTTGCATCTCGGTTTGCGCACCGATTCCCTTTCTTCTATTCCTGATGTAACTCGAAATAATTTGAGATTTCTTTCCTACCTTTGCTCCCCTCGAATGTAACTCGAGGTTTCTCTCTTACAATGTAAAATAGGATAGAATTTTATTTCTTGTTATGTCAAAGAACGGAGGACATCCTGACGACAGCTGAGACGATCGGTTCAAGGTGTGAACCGATCGGTTGACGTTCGAGACGATCGGTTCAAGGAGTGAGCCGATCGGTTGATGACTGGTTTGAGGAGCGAGACGAGCGGGTGGTGGCCATGATGAGATGCACGACGACTAGGAAAACTAATCGGTTGGAGGAGCCAACCGATCGGCTGGTGGCACCCATCCGACCGGCCTGATGGCGAGCCGATCAGTCATGTGATGAGTTGATCAAACCCAGAAAGGCAAAGCACAGAGTTCATCTTGTACAGGTTGCATGTGATGTAGACCTAGATGACCATTATTCCTCTTGGCTCGAGGAATCACATTAGGATGGCCATAATCATCGGGTTTATCGTTTTGCATGTTTTCTGTGGGAGATAGCATGTATATGATACGTATTATGTATTGTGGTGATTAGATATGTATATGTATATAAAAACCAAATCCCTCATTAAATATTAAGTTTTAGATGCCTTCCAAATGCGACACACGTGAAAAGCTTGATCGACCAAGTGTGGGCACGCCCTAGCATGGTGCACCGTCTATCTCGTGGAAGTGTGAAGGATGAATGTGTGGGTCTGCCCTAGCAGGGTGCATATTCATCGTGTTTGCTTTGGGTCAGACTTAACAAGGTGACCTAGATAGGATCTAGCACCTTGAGGCATGGAGATGATCATGGCAAGGAGTTGCATATGACATCTTATCAAGAGTTGCATATGATGCAATTGGCAAGAGTTGCTTACCTGAGAGATCTAAGTTGTGGGGACAGCCCTAGCTGGTCCATGGCTTAGAGGATTTTAGGATCTTTCCCACTAGAAGGTTGTACACTGCAATCTTCCGAATTGATGGTGAGGGCTATCAATTTGAAGTAAAATAGTGGGAGCAATAATTAATTAAAGGCCTAATCTTTTTCGTCAACTTTTCAAATCAATCAAACAAGTCAAAAGAGTTTTGGACTAAAATTGCATATATTTCCTTTTGTTAAAATAAATGGTTAATCAACAATAATCACTTTATTTGCGATCGATCTTTGAGACCAACAAATTAAATGGGAATAATTCCATGACTGGTTAGGATGATGAGAAGTGTTCTCAATCAAAGAGCAAAAGCTCTAAGTCCTAGTTATACCAAGACCAGATGAACTCAATCCCACCACATCAATGACTGAAAGTATGCTTATGGAAGCATACCGAGGATGAGATTGATGAGGAGTGCTTGATGTTGTGTTCTCTAAACTATGAGTTGCAGAGACAACATGAGACATATGATGTCTCAAGGACACTGTCCTAGTATGTCATGACAGAAGGAGATCCAGTAAGGTATTCACACACTCAATATGATTGGGTATATGGAAAAACCTGACTAAGATGGGTTCCCTCTGAGCCAAGAGTTGGTTATTGGTATGATACTACAAATGTTGCGAGAATCATACAGTTCATGATGAACTATGGCATGGACAACTTTGACAAGCATTGACAAAGTTGTTGGACATGTTAAGGACAGTAGAGGCAATTATGAAGAAAGACAAACCCTAATGTTTGATGTGATCAATGAAGGGTAAGTCTTAAGGGTAAGGGCAAGGGCAAAGCTAAGAAGTGTTCTGATGCTAGCCAGCAGCCCAAGCCGTCTTCAACCTCAAAGGCACATGGGGAAAGGGTGTATGAGGGAAGTGCCCTCCATATCTGGAAGAACAAAAGAAGATGAAGGAGGGGATGGAAATCTCCACCTAAGGTATCATGAAATGAACCGCTTCTTTATCTGAGGTATATGATACCAAGATATGGATATGTCATATATGATATGCAAGATCCACAAAGAAGTGATGGCCTTTGTGAAAGGACCGAGAAAGAAGTACTCATTATTAGGGCAAGTGTTGCTACCATAGATAGGAGTATCTTTCAGTTTATTTCAGCCTATAGGGCACAAAATAGAGTTGAGAACTGCTATTTCAATTTTCCAATAGATAGAAACACTTTATTGTTGCATCTTGTTGTGACAAGGATGGATATCAATATAGTTTATGTTTCAAAGATATGATCTTTTGTGGCAATACCTTGTTTATCTTGTGGTACTTGGTATGCATAAGATAAAATGATACCTAAAGTTATTGATAACTCAAACGATCAAATTAGCATAAATCATAAGAAATTCAATTCTAGTTTCCATGTGATGGATAAATCTAGACTCTTTTGGTTAGAGAACCAGTAAGAGACATAAATCTCTTGTACATGATTAATCAATCTTCACTAATGGTAGTGGGAGAATGATTATCCAATTAGGTATAATACATGTGATGTATTTACATACCTATTGGAGTAAATGATAATACTTCAAAAGGTTTTAGAGAAATACCAATATGAATATCTTGAAGTGTTCAAGAATATCATAGATGAAGTACGGATTTGGTAAAGTGTTAATTCTTGATGAGATCAATGAATGAAATACTTAGACCAAAATGTTTGAGATCCTTATGAGTGATTATGATAGTGTATCATAGTGAGCTCATGATTAAGGCATAGTGATGTCTAAATCAAAAGGGAGTCATACTCTAAGGAGTTAGAGAATGATTATCCAATAACTAAATTCTTCTTAAAAAAAGAATACCCTACACTAATAAAGGACATTAAGAATCATAAAGGTTGTGAGTTCTTATATCCTTAACAGACACACCTCGATCATCTATATGATGAGTTGTTCATGAGATGAGTCAACTATCTACATGAATATGAGGAACCGGATTTTGAGTTATGGTTTATGACCATTACATCCTAAATGACTTTCATGTGAACCATAAGGTATGACCTTGATGGTAGCACCCATTGGATGGAAATCCATAAGTGCAAATAAGTATTAAGTGTTAAGACACATGGATGACATTATGAGAAGGATGATGCTTTTTTATTGCAACTTAATGACTAAGAAGTTTTGGCATATGGATACTAAAACCACATTCCTATGAGGAATAAAACAAGGATGTGTACGTGACACAACCTATAAGGTTTATGAATCCACTAATGCAAATGAAGTCTATAAGTTACAATGGACTAATCAATATGATTGATTGAGTAAAAGAAACTCGGAATTGGATCTTTACTTTGATGATATAGTCAAAGGGTTTGACTGATATGTCAAAGATAAAGAAGGGATCTGTGATTTAGTGGGAGCGTGTTCACATTCCACATGTTGATGTGAAATGGAAATGTTCTAGAATGGAAATCCAAAAGTGGAAATTATCTTTAAGGAAGATAGAGATGTTTCCTATGTGATAGGAATAGATATCTATAGAGATAGTTCTCAAAAACCTCTTGATCTGAAAAGAGAAAGCATACATTCACAATCTGTACTGAAGGGTTCAGTATGCACAGATTCAGTGGGAGAAAACTTGTCCATGTTACATGGAGTTAGTATCCCAAGGCCAAGTGTCCAATTCTTATGAAGAATGGGAACACTAAGAATAGATATGGATCTATCATGTATGTAATCATCCCATTATCTTGCATGTATCGACATGGCAAGAACAAAATGCATTCATCATCTTGTATGTAGGACATGGCAATATGATGTGCTCATCCTGATAACTCATATGTAAGACATGACGAGTGGATGCCTGTCTACTTCCAGTAAGGGTTACTGGAATACCATGAGAACTTGATAAGTACTTGAGAAGTACTAGTTCTATGGAGATAAGGAAGAATTCAATGTAAAGAGTTACAATGATGCAAACTTCTGAAAGGATAGAAAATTAATCGCAAAATATATATAGGATATATAATAGTGAAAGTTTGTTGATAATTGGAAGTCTTCCAATAAAACCATTTAAAAGGAAATGTTGAGTATCTATGCGTTAGAGAACAGCAGTGGATACTATATGGATCTGGAAGTTCATGAGATGAACTTATAGATATTCCGCTCATTGATGACAAGTATGGAATCCTTGATCATGCAATGTGGCTAAAGGTTAGCAAAGGAATACTAGATCGCATATTACGACAACTCCATCTCATACGTGTGACGTACAGTGAAGAGATGATAGACATGCAATTTATACTGAATTTGGCAAGGTGTTGCCATAACTCACTATGTTCGCACTAGAGCACAGTAACATGTGGGACATGTTTGAAGATCACTATGAATATGATTCAAGGGTGATTGGCTCACAGTGCAAGTGGGATTCTGTTGGTATGTATGCCCTGAGAGCCAATCATGGGATGATTGGTGGGATATATTAAGATTGATTTGATAAACATCAAAGGTAAGGTTTCAATTCTTTCTGGTTCAATCACATGAGATAGTGATAGAACAGATTGAATGTCTAGAGAATGACAATACTCAATGACATATGCCTTCAGGTTCAGGACCTGAACGATGAGATCATACAGATGCTAAGAGTTTGTACATTCTCATTATGTCCCTAGTCGGATGTCATTGTGGAAGGTAGATAGACAGAAATGACACACAAGACTAGATTGTGGTGTTGGTTGATGACAGAATCTCATTAGTCATGATATAGAGATATCAAACCAAACACATAGGTACTTGTTAGAGAACAAGTGTACTGGACAGACCCACCATGAGTTTGACACATGGAACCATGACATGGTAGTCACAGTCAGTACTCACAGTGATGGTGGTGAGTGTGATTCTTTGACCTGAAATCACTACACTCAACACATGTCTTTGGGCACACTTTGACATCATCAAACACAGTCCTAAAACATGGGTTGTTATAAAGGTGATGATTGGGTGGCTTTGACACATGGGGCTTTTGAGGGGTGAGTGATAGATATGGGATTTGTCCCTCCTGAGGGAGTTTGATATCCATGGCCACTTGATGAGTAGGATTGAGAAAGGCGTGCATGCATGTGTGAATCAGTATGTGATATTGATGTCATACATATCTCTTCCAATCTACTCTGAGATCAAGAAAGTGAATGAACGTTGATAGGATGACTGTTCCATGCCTCGAGTTCATTCGGGATATCAGTGCCAAAGGAATTATACATTCACTGTAACACCATTTACGGATTGTAGGATTGAAAGTTGTTCTCCAACTTTCTATTTCACTTGGGTAGCACTGATGTGTGACTAGGCACCACTCTTTGCTTGTAAAGTCATAAGTGTTATGGACTTTCACTGCCAACGTGAAATGGACCTGCAGGGTCACACACATAGGATTTAACCTGGAAGAGGAGTTTTGTCCACAAACAATGTTTAGATTGATTACTAAAGGAGTTTAGTAGTTCAATTAAACACTCAATTAATTGATAGCTCGATGTCATAATGTTCAAGGTGTTGGACACATTGATTGGAGTATCGGATTGATTGAAACTGCAATTGACTGATTCTACACAATCTGCACTCCCAACCGATCGGCTCATGTGATGAACCGATCGACTGATCTTGGTGAACCGATCGGCTCAGATGGTGAGTTGATCAGCTGATGGACAGGGTGAAACAATCGCTTCAAGTGTTGAAATGATCGGTTCAACTGGTTCAACCGAGCAAGTTGGGAAAGTAGGATTGGTGAGAAAATTCTTTTCGTTTCACTTGCCCAATTTGATTGGAACAAGGATTGGTATTTGGTACCAATTAGAAATAAAAAGAAGAAAGTCAATCGGAAACTGATCAGGACCACAAACCGACCAGTTGAGAAGTGAACCGACCGTTTCATGGGTCCCAACCGATCAGTTAAGGTGTCAACCGACCGGCTCAGGTCCCCAACCGACCATTTCAGAAATGAAACGATCGGTTCAGGTTGCGCAGTTGGTTGTTTTTTTTGGAAAATCTCGAACCCTTCTACTCCTGCTTTAGTCCCGCATTTCCCGGGATAGAGAACCCTGTCCCATGACCCTCCTATATATGTAGGGGTATTGGGGGCTTCTCAAAGAGCAACTCAGTGCAACCAGTTGCTCTGTAAAGTTGTCGTTCTCTCTGGTTTTGGTAACCGAGAGAGCCCGAGCAAGTGCTACCCGATAAGGGAGGCACAACAAGGGAAAGACAACTGCAGAAAGCGACTGGTGGCAGGAGAGTGTGTCAGTGACTAGTACACTGACAGGAGGGTGCGACTCCTTCCAATTCTTTGTGGGACAAGGAGATTGGAGTTCCAGGTGGTCCGCGTGGACTACTTCAAAGGCGGGAGATTTCTGCCGCTCGGAGGACAGCTGTCAATCCCGACAGTCCCGGTGAGACCAGGAGTCGTCAGTCCCGGTGTGACCAGGAGCTGCACAGACACCGTCCAAGACCAGAGGTGAAGTCCGCACAAGATGCGAGGTATTGTCACCAAGCAAGCCTCAGGACAAGGTATGATTCCACAAACCATCCTTTCCTATTGTATAGACGTTGACGTGTTTCCTTGTTCTGGGTTTGGGAGGAGAATTTTTTTGTTTCCACTTCCTTCTCTGCCTCCCCTAAAACCCAACACTAGAATAGTAAGAACAAGAGTATAGAGGTTGATGATGATGACATCATCAAGGTATAAATCGATATCAGGTTGAAGCACACACCTCTAACCCGATATGGTGATGGAACCCAATATGATATGAAAATCGATATACCTTAGAACCTCACACCCCTATTGTTTTATACAGTGGTTTGTGAAGGGCTCAATTAATTGTCTAGCTTGTCACGCAACTCAATGATAAGTTGATACCTTGAAGTAATGAAAAAGGTATGATATGTGAACACACCTCTAGCATGATATAGTGATGAGTTTATACCTCATGGACGATGAGTGACACATACACACATCTCATGCACAATATGATGATGAAGTACATACCTTGTGCACGATATGGTGTCAAGCATACACCTTGTGCATGATATGGGGCCACACACACACCTTATGCACGACATGATGTCATGTATATACCTTAAACTGATATGGTGTTGAAACCCAACATGGTAATATGGAACCCGATATACATTGGAATTCCAAACCCCTATTGGTTTGTACACCTGGTTTAGTTTAGACTAACATGTTATCTAGCCTATCACTTATCACATGATGAAGGGTAGGATGATACCATAATGGTTTGGAGAGACATGAGCATAAGGGTCTAACCCGATATGCAAACCCTAATGATGAAGCAACCCGATATGGGAGCACGATATGGTGATGAGGATATACCTCAAACACGATATGGAAGTCTATGCCCGATATGGTGGAAGCACCTTAATTCAATGTACTTGATGGAGTAACACAGGTAGTGTGTTATGTTAAGTAATGAATTAAGATGTAAAGAGTTTAATGTACTTTGATAAATAGGCCAATGTACCTTGAAGAAAGAGATGAGCCAATTTAATAAAGTATGATGTAATCAACATCCTAGTGAGGATGAGAGAGAAACTCATACTTATGAGCATACACTGATACTCCTAATATGTGTGGAGTGTGAATTAGGGTTTGATTCTTGATGATATGTACTTCAAACCCTAATCGGCTTAAAGGGGAAACCCAAACCCTAATAATGGTAAGGTTGTATTTCTCTTATTGAAGAATGATGATATGAATATGAAACTATAATCGGTAAGAAAGGGAAACCCTAACCCTAATAATGGGAAGGATGTATTTCTCTTATATCACATAGTGATGATATGAATATGAAACCTTAATCGGTTAGAATGGGAAACCCTAACCCTAATAATGGGAAGGTTGTATTTCTCTTGTATTGCATGGTGATGTTATGTACTTGCTATTGTTTTTATGATGAAGAGATAACCATGCAGGAATCATGAGTTGATGACCATAGCCAGGTATGAGCTATGATGTTTCATATAATATAGATTTAAATAGGCCTTGTGAGCCATGTTAAATACTTGTACAACAAGTATAATGCTTATAGGTTTTGGTGACCTAAAAAGATAGTTGTTGTCTAGTGAGAAATGACAAGATGTTTAAATGGGCCTTGTGAGCCATGTGAAATACTTGTGCAACAAGTATAATGTATATTTTGGTCTGAGGACCTATCGGTAACAGATACCTGATGAGAGGTGACAATGTTCAGTGATGAACTAAGGGTTTGAATACACATATCTAGTAATCATGATGATGATAATACTAAGGGAGAAGAATCCCTAGTAATGTGATAAGGGACTGAGAACTCGAGTGTTATACATTCAATGTGTTCCAAAGATCATGAAAGTACTTGATAAACGTATTACACTTTTCTTTGTAGCATTTGTTATAATTCATGTTTGTAACTTGGTTGATGCTAAAAGATACTGTAATGCACCTAATTAATCAAGTGGAATCTCATCATGTAGTTTCCCTAACCATAGATCCATTCAGTGTCAGAATTTGCTAAATGGTGAAATGAGTTTAACTCAGAGAGCATATTTTTAAATATGTGAGGGTGAAGGATGACATATATCCTTACGTCCTAATAGAGAATTGATGTAGCACCTTCCTCATTTATTTTATATCGGGATTGATATGTGAATCTCTCGACCAAATGAGGAATTGATGTGTAAATTCTTCTTCATTAATTGATAACGGGATTGATATGTGAATCTCCCGACCAAATGAGGAATCGATGTATAATATTCCTTATTATTATAATCTAGGGATGGATAATTGAAATCTCCCTAAAGAGAGTGCATGCTACGACTGTAGCTCTAAAGTGAAGATACCAGTATTCCCTGGTAAGCTAATTGTAGTTGACACAAGATGTCCTGCCAGTAGTCTCGTACTGACTGAGACGGGTGAGGTGTTGGCAGCCGGCTCTTCCATTGACCTTGTATGGTACCTATTTCGACTAAGCGGTGGTCAGTTGGAGCATGAGCGGTATACCTAATCTCCTTAGGGCATAAGTGTGATTGGAAATATGTAATCAGCCATGTAGTGTATTTGCTTAAGGATCGAATACGGAAAACACTAGTTCATGTTCATTTTTTATACATCTTAAATGGATATATGTTATACATGTTCTTCATATTCCTTATAAAGTGAATAGATGATTTATTTCTCTATTATAGATAGATGCATTACTTTAAAAGATGAGATTGCTCTGTTCTGCTTATAATAGTGATTAATCTTGCTTATTAATTTAAAAGAATATCTTCTCAGTTTTATACTATTTACATGTGATAATAACATTGATGGTGGAGATTTATATCTCTCGCTGGGACATGTGTCTCACCCCGTTGGTCACTAACATTTTTAGGTGGACGTGGATGAGGAGGTAGAGACGTTACTACAGAGGGAGAACAACAACAACAGGGGCAGCAGTAACATCTCAGGTTGAGTGAACTGTCTATCGTGTCTTGTAGATAGAAGTCCTATGTGTCGTCTCTATACTCTCAGGTCCTTGGAGTCAGTACGTAATGGTTTTATAAATGATATGAGATTTTGTCTTGTATTCCTAGAGGTTTTATGTTTCTTTAGTATATGTTTTGACAAAGCAACTGGTATATGTTATCCTCGAGATGAGATGGTACAATGTATGTACAATGTGAACCATGATGTATATATTACTTTGGTTCTTTTCTTAAGAAGTTTCCTGGAAATGGATCTCTTTGTAAAATAGTTTTAATTTTTAGTGATTTTTGTTAATCCGCTGCTAATGTTTATTCCACATAATTACTATGATGATTTGGTTGTCAGTTTGATAGCATTCGTCACACCAATGTTGGATGAGATGCCATGAATTCCAATGCCTCCTACCCTCCCCTACAAATTGACTAGAATGGATATGGCATTGTGTCCCGAATCTCGTGTAGAGATGTACAAATCCTAGCAGACATCCTTGATGACAGCCTATCCAAAACTGATACCATATATAACAACCAAGGGAGAACTCTGACTAGGGAACACTTTTGGGGAATCTTCATGAAGAAGGCAAACGTCCATCAATGCTCAAAGTCCTTTGCGCAACCACTCTGGATGAGTTCTTGAATGCTTACAAGGTCCAACTAGTTTTATCAGTATATTTTTTTAGCAAAGAGGTTGTACAAGGACAAGATCGACTCGGATCCAATCGAGGAACTTCAAGATGCTTTGGAAAGACAAGAAACAATATTTGTCACCTTGCCCATCCAAACAACTAAACATTGGGCGCTGATAATGGTCAATTTATATAAACAACAGATGGCCATCTACATTTATTATAGTGCGGGAGCTACCTTGCAATTCCCTATTTTTCAGATATAAAGAAGTGTATGACCACCAAAAAGTGCCTATCAAACTCCAGCACGCCATCTAAAAGGCAGGGAACCACCATGTCAGCAATTGGAAAAACTTTGTAATAAGCACAAAGATTCCCAAGAAGAACCAGGATCTGAGCAGTGTACATTTTTTGTCTTATGTCTGATGGAAGCGGTGAATAAGGGTATCCCATTCAAAGATTTCTTCCTTGAAGACATGCATGGACTACGAGGTGTCTATGTCATGGAATTAATCTACGATCGTCGCTTCTTCAACGATCTGAAGATGCCTCCAGACACAGTCCTGCGCCAGCTCCATACGAGAGTACTTCTTCCTCAGAAACTATCATGGCATGAGTAGTGGAAGACTTTATGGCTAGATACATTATAAATTAAGCGAGCATCATCATGGAAATAAGGTTGAATATCTATAGAACACGACAATAGCAAGAATCATCCCCCAGCAAAGTCAACAACTGAAAAATATGCACTTCATTTTGAAATGAACAAAGGGGAAACATCTGCTTTGACAAGTGAAACCAAGCCCCCAACAGTCGCCATACCAGAAGCAACTCTACAGGTGACAACAGATCTACCAGAGGAGGGGGAAATAGAAGAGGAAACCTATCCCTATCCATAGGAAGAAGAACTTCTTGAGACAACGCCTGAAGGGCCAACTAGGACAATAGAACCTAGCTTCCCAGAGTTTGACAGATGGTCATGCAAAGACCTCTCTTTCGATTCGTTGCATATGATAATGAACAGGTTGAAGGTAAATGATGAACATGGGAAAGTAGTCTTCGAAAGGGACAGAATGTGTGTCCTAAAGGATGACCTCTGCAACACTCTGAGTATTAATGAATGCATGGCCATGAGTGTGATGTCATCTTACCAATCCCTACTCGGAGATGGTATGCCCAATACACACATGATGTACTACCTTCTACATGAGGACATCATCCGCAAGAAGACTTATAGAGAAAAAGAGCAACTAATACAATGCCTACAAAGCTCTCTCTCATATTTCATTTTCTTTTTAATCTTGCACAATAACCACTAGACACTCTTGGCGGTCAACATTAAAGCAAAAATTGTAGTCATGTACAACAACTCTGACGCCGCCTTCACATTGAACAAATACACAAATATGACAACAGCAAAGAGTGTTACAAAAGAAAAATCAAAGACTTGTGCAAAAGAAATCATCAAGACGATACAAGAGTGTGGAAAGTGATACCAATTTGTACCCAACAAAGACTTTAGATAACCACAATTATGCCACTGAAGCCCTAAGAAACTTCAACAATCAAACGACTCTGGCTTTTACTGCTTATACTAGATGACATCCCTAGCTCTGTGAGAAATTAAGGTACAAAGTCTACAACATGAGTGCTACCACACACTTTGAGGAGTCTATGTTGATATCTTGATACGCTCTCATTGGGAGATTAAAGGGCCACCAAACGATGAGTTAACCCCACCTGTTTATATCCAACCTCTACCTTTGAAACTCTGGAATAGAGTGTATGATAGGTATGGGGGTATAAAATGGTGAGGGAGGTACTAATCTCATACCCTCTACTCATTCAAATTCATCACTCATTCAAATTCATGTGCATCAACCTTTTTACCGCCTAATACTTTTAAACTTTTACTTCTGCACATAAGCCCAATTTGGGAATTTTTGAAATTTCTGACCAGAAACTAGAAATTTTTGCTAATTTTAAAAGAATTTGTGCCACATGCAAGTTTTGGGACCAATTTTCATGAATTTTGTCATAAATTCCACCCTTAGACTTTCTTGTATTTAGGCTAACTCTTAGCATTATTATATCAAGAATGACGAATCTAGGTTATCCAACTCACCTAAATCTCAATGTAATAATGTTTTAATGCCAACCTTATTCCAAGATATTGAATAATGTAGAAAGTTGCTTGTTACCCCCAAATGAACCCTCGATGTAAAGAGGATTCAGTTCGATACACTCTTGATTGATCACCGTAAATCTTATGTACAGGTTGGGAAGAACATAACCTTGGCAAAAAGGAAACAACTACCCCTTCTAGTGCTTAAATTCCCTCTTTGGGATCAAAAGAGGCTTGGAGGCCCAAAAACATCCTTAAAATACATATTAACCCTATGCTTGTGATCAAGAATAAAAGTCAAGTGGGAATAAAATCATGAAAGTTGTGCCCAAAATTCAAAATATGTTGAGGGGCTCAAGCCTGAAAGCCAAACTTCTCACCCGCCTTTTGAAGGAGACCTCAGATAACCTCCTGAGATTACATCATGACCAAAAACTGGGTAACAATGTTTCTATAATAGTACCCATGGTTGAGAAACCCTAGAAAGGAAGGAAACATTTCAGCCTTAGCTTACCTCAGCATAATAGCTAGGATCTCCATAAAATAAAAGTTGGGTGTGAAAGCTACCTCTACCCAGAAACTTGCACAAGTACACGACCTAGAAAGGAACTTTTAGGGAATCATGGTGGAGAAATACTTTCTTAAAAGAAGGTTGTAAGAGGCAAGATGAGTAACAAAATTCTAGATCTGAGAGGGCAAATCTAAG
Source organism: Alisma plantago-aquatica (assembly GCA_963693085.1). NCBI lineage: Eukaryota > Viridiplantae > Streptophyta > Magnoliopsida > Alismatales > Alismataceae > Alisma > Alisma plantago-aquatica. The sequence continues at coordinate 333,785,709 of OY856414.1, forward strand.
TGTTAACAACAACAAAACCGGTCTTGACTTAAGGCTGACGTAGAGATATTTTTCACACCCTAGAAAATGCTAATCTAGTAAAGACCTTTGAAGTCATTCGATGCCTTAGTTCTATTTGTTAGCTTGAGTACAAGCTAGATCCTAAGTTTAGTGAGTGTTGATAACATCCAATTTTGTGGATTTTTGAGTGCTTGTTTTACACTCATATTATCATCTCAACAATCGTTTATTCCAATAAATTCACTTATGTTGGCTGGAGTAACTACCCTAATTTCCTTTCCTTATCTTGTTTGCATAGAATATCACAAGAGTGGAATCTAGAAGGTTCGACGATCGATGGGCATGCACCATCAGTGACCGCGGAGCTAGCAACTTCAGCAGTCATTGGCCTTACATCCTTGGAGCCTGACTAGTCTACAATCCCCCTGACCTATGGATCCACAACCATCAACGATTGTCGAGACTCTGCTTCCTCGGTGACCGATGGGCATACCCTCAGTGACCGTCGAGACTCCACATCATTCACAAACATTGAGACTCTACATCCTCATCGATCGTCGAGACCACATCCTTGACGACTGATGAGCACATCCTCATCAATCGCTGAGACTCTACATCCTCAGCGACCAATGAGCCTACACCTTTGGCGATCGTTGGCCTTCCAGCCCCGGTGTCCGATCAAACTGTTGCTCCACAACTTGTTCCGATAAATAGTCAACCACCTCAGTTAGGAAGGACAAAAAAGTGTTGTCTCACTGCATAGCCACCTTAACATTGATTCTCATCGATCTGAGATCTCTAAAGACAAGAGTCTGAAGAGGATAGCATACCTCTACCATCACCAAGCACATGCAGATTTCTTCTTTGAGAGAAGGAACAATGATCTTTGACATCTACACCTGATCCAAGATTGAGAGAAGACATTCATTATGTTTGACCATGTGTGGTCATCGTTGGTTTATCCCCCTTCTTATTCTCTAAATATGTTCATCCTCATTCATCTCTTTCATCCATTTCATCATCCATCTCCATGTCTGATTATACTTGTAAATCCATACTGCTACTCGTCACTAGGAGTGGCTAGATGTATAACTTAGGTTGGGAGTAGCCACTAAGTTTCTCCTAACATGTAAATACTTATATCTATTAAATATATATGTTCTTAGCAATGTTTATCTCTATACTATTAGTCTTAATGCTTCACTTACATGTTTAGATACCATCTTGTGTTGTTTGGCAGTTGGTACCTGGAAAAAGTAGTTAACCATATCTAAGTGTTATTGAGTTGCATGAATGTATGAAAATGTTAAAATGCTTAAGCTACTGATCATACGATTTTATTGTGATTGTTTGTTTGCCATCTCGAAGAGAAATAACCTCCTAATCTAGATCTATCCTAAGCTCGAGAGAGGAGGGAATAGGAATTTATGATGATTGCTTATAAACCTACTAAGGGTACACAATGGATGTGAGTATAGCATGTTGGTGAGAGACCTTAGATGGTGAAACCCAATCCAAGTTTCTCCATCCATATTTGATATTTTATCTTTGGCTTTGTTGATCTTTTACTTTACTTCTTGGTTTCTTTCCCTTGTTTTACTTTCTTATTTGTTTGTTGGAATACCATTATTGCATAAGAAACACAAAGCTTTATCTCACTCTTTGGTTGGTGTAACTAAGACAAGACTCTGTATTCTTAACACATACCACATTTTTCCCTGTGGATCAACCATGACTTACTACATCGGACCACACATAGTTGTGGGGGCCTGAGTATCGGGATATAATTTAAAATTCTGATTACTCTATATTCGCTCCTTTTAGACTTGTGATTTAGGTTGGTCAATAATTCATAAACAAGGCTCTAGATCATATTTTCTGTGAAATCTATGGAGTAACTAAGGTGAAACAGAGAAGAAAGGGGAGAGAAATAAGATACAAGACAAGTACAAATAAAATCCTCTACAAATGTGTTGCTCGAGAGGCTTCTCTAAACCAAGGAGGAGGAAATTCACCACTTAATCCTTCTTCTTCTTCTTCCTTTCACTCTTTGTAGAGTGTTATTGCCCTCCTGGTCACCTCTGACTTTTTTCGGTGAAGTTAAAGAGTTATAAAGTGTGAGATGACTCTTTAAAATCACTCTATTAGACTTCATATATTAGTAGAAATCCAAGACGACATGTCATTTTTGGGTGCAACACTCATTTTTGGGGTTAAGAACTTGGATCAGCTCAGTTCTATGTTCACAAGTTCAGCTTGAGGATACCCAACCGTAAATTTGGTTCGAAATTCTAGATATATGTTTTTTCCTTACAATTGTGTGAACATTAGATGCTCACATGTTAAGTCAAAGGGAAAATTAAGTATGAACTTAGTTGAGAAAATTTGATAGATTAAAATGCGTATATTTTAGACGTGTTAGAATTAAATCAGAATACGTGAACATGACCTCATCGAATCCAAATTTTCTACAAGCGATCATTTCCAAGTTTCAAACTTGGTATTTGGAATAAAAATGCAGGGTTTAGCATTATATTTAGACAATTCTAATACAAAAAGGAAATAAATACATCATATTTTAAGGTAGTTGATACTTCCATCCCTAAACCAAAACTACAAATAGACTCAGAAAAAACACACTATCTCATGAAATACTAGTATCGTATATCTATATGTGTGAGCACACGCGTGTGGGCGTGTAGGTGTGTAGGTGTCTATGTGTGCGTGCAAGATGTGCTTTCTGCTTGTATTCCATGGGCACGTTTCTTTCAAGTCTACTCATTTTGAATAATATAATGAGGAGGTTTTAGAAGAAGAGAAACAAACTTTGAGAGGTGAAAATTTGTAAAACAAAAATGTAACATCACCTATTGCATTTGAGGGTTTGGTGACGTTGGTTGACGAATAGGGCTTTCTTTAGACTTTTCTCAGTCTTCCGAGTTCTTCTAGAATTGAGAGGAGATAAGTGGGACAAAAGAAATATGTTATCATTTATTTACATGTGGATGGATGGAGACTGATTGGTATGCAATCAGGAGTGTAGTGGGGTTGTAGGGACAAGCTGTATAGGTTTAGGTGCCTTGAAGACGGTGTGAATGGAGAGTGAAGAAGCCGTCAATTTTTGTACAGGTTCAGACATTTATTAGCAACGATATGAGATTGCGAGGGGAGGCTTCTTTAATGGGATTGATTACCGCAAAAGGGGGATTTCATAGTCTACCTTATGTTACAATAATGGGATCATAAATTGGACTTTTTTTTATCCCACATATGCATAACAACAAAATAGCAGAGGAAAACAAATTACTTCCTTTCTCTATTTTGATGTTAGGCATATGTAGAGACAAAAATGTTCTCATTTGTAGTCTCATTTTTTTGTTCGTGTAGCATTATTCTACAATGATTGAGTTGGATAGATCCTGCGTGTTCTGGTGTGTGTGGCGAGGCCAAGATTTAGGGGCCATGATCTGAGTACATGCATGTGAAAGGAATGGGCAATTTGGTGCCGCCTTGATAAAGGGAATTTGAAAGGTAAAATTCATATTTGATATAAGTCTAAATTTTTGGTATGAGGAACGTTGTTTCGGTGTGTTGTATTAAATATCGACCGCGAAATACCTAATTAACTTTTTATGGTGAGTCTTTAGAGTTAAATGTAAGGTTAGTATTAAATGCAAGAACTCAGTTGATTTGATATAAGGTGTAGAAGGGAAGAAACAACGTTAAAAAATAACGCCCCAGTCAAAGCGGTGAGGTAGCATTACCCGTAAAAGTGGGGACAGTTGTGTTCTAATGAGAAAGCATTTGTTAAGGGGTTTGAACATTAGTGTCCAGTGTGGCCAAGTCAATCCCCACACCCCCCTTCTGTTCTCCTGTCGTCATCAGCAATTTCCCCCAGTATCTTCTTACTGGAGCAAGAGTAGGATGTAGGCATTTACCACAAGGGCTGCGGCACAAGTCAATAAAACTAATCCTTAGGCTGAGTTTGGATGAGGAATTATGGACTTCCGGTAATTCGTACATAAAAAATGGAGCGGGTGGTAGTTGCGGCAGTGACGCCAACTGGGAGGACGGGGCTAAACAGCTGTTATCCAGCTATGAAAAACTGAAAAGGGGGACGGAAGTTGCAATCGAAAGTTCTCCTGAAACTGGCGTGACTCGCAAGTACAACAAATCTACCACATTTCTACAGATGAAATACATAATCAAATACATAACTATATTAGTTTGTTGTAGGTGATAGTGTGTTTTAACTGTGAATACCAGTATTTAAGATTGCGCCACCCAAACTAGGCCTTAAGTTTCCAACCACACATTTCACATTGATACAACATCAACATCGAGGATCTCGGCGTGGAGGAAATCGTTGGTCCAAGTCAACAAAGATAACGATCTGGTGGTGCGAAATAGAGCAGCGTGACTCCTCTCGTCTAGACATAACATGAATGTAGGTGAGACAAGTGATCCCAACCTCTACCTACCTACATTCAAGTGCGTTTCTAGATTCGAAACTAAGAAGGGGGTAAAGAAAAGTAAAACCGTTGAGAAGTCTGAAAGAGAGACGAAGGACGTGGGAGTAGGGGTTTGAGTAAATGATGGTTCAGATTGCAAAATTGTTAGTCCTTGGTCGTTTTGAGTTCCATCTAGTCCGCAATCTGGAAATTCTGGAAGCTCGATCCGCGGTGCGGTCTGGTCCAAAATCGGTCAAGGTCGCATTCCAAACCATGGACCATTTTGTATGTAAAAGGGCTTTTAAATATGAAGTTTTATTATGTCAAAAATATAAATAAATCACATATTATAAAATTAATAGTTTAAATGTTTGATAATAATGTTAAATAATAATTAAAAGTATAAATAAAATTATCAAAATTTTATGGAACATGCTAAAATATTCTAATTATGATCCAAACAGTCCGATCTCAGTCTAGTTTTATTTTGAAATTGTCTGGTTCCAATTAGGTCATACTTCAAAATGATCAGGTCTGTGATCCATACTTTGTACAAATATGGTCCTCAATCCGATCTGGTTATGATAGAATGCTCACCCTATATTAGTAATGTAGGTGAGGACAAATAATACCTACCTCGACGATCTTACTCGTATAAAAAATGAAGGGGGAGAAGAAGAAAGGGAAAAGTAAACCAGGTACAATGTAATAAAACTAGAGATCTAGATGGCAGAATAATAGATGGACAAGAAGAATTACATCCATTTATATATAATAATAAGAAGAGACTAAGTTGAGAAGAATAGAGTACAATGTGAATGAATAGGATGTTGTTAATATTTATTATGTCGTTACATGCAACAGCAGCAGGTGCAAATTAATTAACAAGTTCAGGCAGATCCAATAAGAAAACGAAGATCAAACAGAGCAGGAGAATAGAAATAAACGAGTTAGATTTGTAAACCAGATCGTTGGTTGAGAAACGAACGTGATACTTAAAGAAATCAGTACCTGGCAATCCTCGTGGAGAGGCACCGTTCTCCCAGACTCGATCTGGAACGAACCTGGAACAGACACGTCTCGCTCGCACTTGACGTCGTCTCGTTGCACCACCACTGGCGCAACACAACAACCGTAGGAACCTCCGCCTCACAGTCGCATCTTGGTAACGGGAAGGAGAAGTCGCGCTTCGCACAGGAGAACTACTCCACGAAGCGGCTCGGGAACGAAGGCAAACGTTCTCTGGATTAGGGCTCTCAAAACACATGTGAAACGGCGGCAGAAAACTGTTTTTTGTATGTTTAACCCTAATGACCCGGGAGTATTTATAGCCACGCAAGTCCCTTATTCCTATTCCCAGTAAGACACAAACACTCGGTCGCTCTTGTACAGATTACGGAAAAAAAAACCACAAAAGAGAAACACTTTTCAATTAGGATTAAGAAATCCAAATAGGAAAGAACCAATTAATTACACGAGTAATTAATTACTTAGTTTTATCCTAGTGTAAAAAGAAGCCGGAAGATGGAAGACATTCTCCACAATCCACAAGCCACAATGTAACATCCCTGACCTGGGTTATGCTTAAACCTAGATGTTTTGCTTAATGAAGTTGATTATATACTCTCTCTTATCTCTCTCAAAGTAATTAAGGCTCAAGAGGAACTTATATTTCAATTCTAGTCCCTTTTGAATAATGTTGAAACAATGTTTTGTTAGTTTTAGACTAAAGTGCAAATTACCCAAGTTAAGGGGTTAACTTGCAAATTGTACATGATACAATGTTCCTCATGTGTTGAAGCATCATGAGAATGAGTATGATGTAGTAGTATGGCTTCTACAAGCCTGAATAACAAGAAAGAGCTTGTTGAGCAATGTTTGTGCATTAAAACCTAGTTTTAGTGTAATGTGCAATTTACCCAAAATCTAGGGTTCAATATGCAAAATACCACTTCAACAGGGTCCCTCATGATTCTTGGCATCAGGTAGAGAAAATAATTTGAGAGGGGCGCCTCATTTGAATCATTTTGAAGGAGAGATAATCTTGATATTAAAATAATCAAGATTTAAGCATAATTGAAACCCTAATTCAATTTAATGCAAAAATAATTACATTAATTGGATTGCCCTTCAACCAAAACTATAATGCTTGAGTTTGGTTATGTGTGGAAGTCCTTTTGCCTTGCAAAGGCAAAGGAAATATCTATATGATTGGAGAACCCACTCACATTAAGAAAAAAAAAGAAATATCCGCTCACTTATGGATATTATTATAATATGATTTAAGGTGCTTAGTTTGTTTTCCTTTAAATTGTGGATAATTGAGAGGAATAAGAGGCAAAGAGGATAGCCTTGTACCTAAGGAAGAGGATGGGGCATATGGAAATAAAGTTGACGAGATAATTCCTACTTTCTCTCTCTTAAATGAATTTTCAATAAAATTCATATATAAGCTCCTTTATCTTTGAGGTGAAGGGATAATTTCGAATCCACTTTCACTTCTTTCTTGAAAAAACGACCAAGGGAGCTTGGAGCAATAGGAGGATGACCCCCAACCTGTTGGTAAGCTTCTTGACCTACTTTCACCTTGAATTCATGGTGGAAATCATAAAACAATGCATGATTTCTTCTTTATTTCACTCCATCTTCAATCCTAGCCAATCTTTTCACTCCAAAGCTTGAGGACGAGTCTTGGGAGGGTTGCAAAAGCTTCTTCCACCATTTTTGATGTGAAGCTCCAAGCTTTGAAGCTCAATTGAAGGCGGGTTATATAACTTGAACCCTAGAACTTTGTTATTGATTATATATCTTCATCAATTGTTGATTCTTTCTTTGTTTCCGAAATTTTATTTGGTTGATTGATGCAATCACCATGAGAATCACGACAAGTTTTGTGGGTTTATAGCTTGATGATGATGACATTGTCATAATCACACACCTCCACAAATATCTATTACAAATGGTTTCAACATTTGTTCCAAACGGTTTCACAAACCGTTTGGTGGTTTGAGTTTCAAACCGTTTGGAGTGGTTGACCGAATGGAGAGGCTTGACCATTTGAGGGGGGGTTTCTGATGTGTTGAATAATGATCTAATAGATTTAATTGATGAGCTTCTAAAGGTTCCATGATTGGATGATCTACCAATTACAAACCCTAATCAGGTTGAGTGTTGAATCCTTAAGTGAATTGAATCAATTTTGGGTTGACTAGCCCAAACAGTCTCAAGACCATTTCAAGGTCACACAAATGGTCTTAAGACCGTTTGGAGGTCAACCAAGACCGTTTAGAGGTCTATGGTGGTGTATGAATGGATGGTTGAAGATCCAGTGATATCAAATTGAAGTATAATCACTAGCTCAATTGATGATCGATTCAATGATGCAAACTCTAAGTGAATTTTATAAATTTCAATAATGGGATGAGTCAAACAGTCTCAAGACCATTTGGAGGACATCCAAACGACCTCAAGACCATTTGAGGTCAGGTCATGTGATGGTTTGATGATGATCCAACGATTTCAATTGAATTAGTTCCACAATGTCAATCATTGATGGTTCTTCGATTCCAAAACCCTAAGTGATGGTTTCTTGAATATAAACTCTAGTTCAATTAGGTTCAAAATCCTAATTGAAGGTCCAATTGAAGGGTGATTCAATGATTCAATTGAAGAACAAATCAGTAGTTCAATTGATAGAGGGTTTAATGATTGAAACCCTGAATTGATAAGTGTTGAAAGACCTTGTTGGTCCATTCGATTTTGAGAGGGTTTGGACCAAACGATCTTAAGACCGTTTGAGTCCAAACGGTCTAAAGACCGTTTGGGTCCAAACGGTCTCAAGACCATTTGGAGACCCAAGTGGTTTCAAGTAAGAAATGTCCATACGGTTTCATTATGGTTTTGCTTAAACGATTTCAAACCATTCAATGTTTGAGCGACTAAGACCGTTTGGGGTCTAAGTGACCAAGAATATTCGAGGTTCAATTGGTCAAACCATTTGAACACCTAAGGTGACTAAAGGTCAATTAACTAATTGATTATTAATGATGTAAATCAAAGGTCATTATAATGGTTGTACCTTTGAGGTACTAGGGTAATTAGTACCTTGTTGAGTGGTTAACTCTTGATGCTTATGAAAGCAATGATTTGATATGTTGTGACAACCCTTCATTCAAGTTGTTTGGACCTAATCTAATTAAGATTGAAGTAATTGACATCCTAGAGAGGATGAGAGAAGAGGAATCCCTACATGAGTGATAATCATGTAATGGTGAGACCTCAACACTTTCAACATGAACATAATAAGTAATCAGGGTATGATCCTTTGTAAAGAGATCATGAAATCTTAATTGAGAAGGTTGATGAAACCCTAATCAAGGGTGTGACATGAGAAACCCTAATTAAGGGTGATGTCAAGTGAAAACCTAATTTTAGGAAATGTTATGTGAAACCCTAATTTAGGGTAATGTTATGTGAAACCCGGATATATGAGGATGTTATGTGAAACTCTAAAGTAGAGTAATGTTATGTGAAACCCATATTTATGGAGATGTTATGTGAACCTTAATTTATAAACATGGAAAATCCTATTCCTAATAATGGAATAATGATTAATATATTGACAAGTGTAACATCTAAAGAGGTTGATAGTGGATATCCTTATATCAATAGTTCCTAACTCAAAGATGAGTCCTTATCATTAGCAATGGTTGTATTTTCTAAATACAGTGACTTGTGACCAATACATTATATGATAAATGTGATGAACTAGTGTATAAAGTATTAGGATGGGAAATACCCTAATACAAGCTAAGTGGATGAACTCAAGTAAGGTAATGGTGATGAGGGAAGTGATACATCAAAATATGATAGATATCACATCCAGCAGCTCAAATGTGATATACCTTAATGTATTTTAAATCCAATATATTTGGATGAGTGACACATGAAGTGTGTCATGTCAGTTGTTACATTCAGATGTAATGCACTTGGATAAGTGTAGGCTTATGTGCCTTATGAAAAGGTTAATCCAAATCAATAGACTATGATGCAATCATATTCTGGTAAAGATGAGAGAGAAACTCATACTTTGTGTTGATAATCCATTTAATGATGAATGATGAGAATAAATAAGTATGATTGAATACTTATGTTATCAATGTTAACTCCTAGCTGTGTGGAGCAATGAGTTAAGGTTTGATCATTAATAACATGATCCTAAGAACCTAAATGGTAATTTGTGGAAAACCCTAATGGAGGGTGATAATATGTAATGGGAATCCTAACCCTAAAAAGGGAATAATGGTATTACTTTGTGTTGCATGGTGCTGATATGAAAGCATTATAACTGTTATCATGAGTACTAATCATACAGGTATGTTGAGATGATAAGCATAGTCAGGTATGAGCTATGATGCTCTTATATTAGAAATGTTTTATAGGCCTTACAAGCCCTTATATGCTTTGTTTATTAGTGAGAGGTAATCTAAAATTAATGAGCCTTGTGTGCCATATGATGTTTTAATTATTGAAATTGTTTATGGGCTTCATAAGTCATAATATCCCTTGTTGTCTACTAAGAGATAACAAGAGATGAATTAAGCTTTGTGTAGTAAGAATCATGCTTACCTTGGTTAAATGACCTGAAGGTATTAAGATACTTGTTATGTGGTAACAAGTATTCTATGATGAATTAAGGGTTTGAATACCCATATTTTATAATCATGATGATGAACTTGTTAAGAAATGGAAATGTGTTTGATGAGATGAGGGATTAAGATCCCAATACTTTGATAGAAGAGTATGGCTATAGGCCATGACTCCACAAAACAATCCCAAGCATTAGTTGTGTGTTCTAAGCCTGAAGAGAGTATATATTGTGGCTATAACTCTATAATGAAGATGTCAATTTACTCTGGCAAGTTAATTGCATCCTGACACATGATGTGTAAAATATAATCAGTTGTGTAGTGTATTTGCATAAAGTTGAAATGTGAGAAATATTAGTTGATATTATACTGCTTAGTGTAGCGGATAAATGTTATACATGTTCTTCACATTCCTTATGGGATAAGTGATATGATTCTCTATCAGGTTACAACTGTAATGTTTTTGATAAGAATAATGTTCTAATCTGTTAAACAATGAATTAACTACTGTTAAGCAATTATGATTCCTCTGTTTAGACTTATCTTATTAATCTGTAATAATAATGTTTCTGGCGGAGAGTTATATCTCTCGCTGGGGCAATTTTACAATTGTCTCACCTCCGTGGGAACTATATTTTTAGGTGGATGCAGACGAGGAGGTAGGAATCCTTCAATAGGTGGAGAACAACAACAGCAGCAGGAACAACAGTGAATTCTCAGGTGGAGACACTAGCTGATATGTCTTGTATAGATGTACATAGAGTCATATGTGTCATCTCTGTACTCTCAGGTTCTCGGAGTAGTAGTTAATGCTTTCGATATTTTGGCTTAGTGTCTCAAGATTTCATATTGCCTGAGTTTAGTTTAACAGAGAAGTTGATGCATGTAATCCTCAGAAAAAGATGATACAGGACATGTACTTGTAAACCAGTATGTAATTAAGTTACTCCGGTTCTTTATGAAAGAGTTTTTCCTATGTGTGGACCTCTTGGTAAAATGGTTTAAATTTTTAGTGATTTTTGGTAATCCGCTGTTTAGTGATCGCTTCCGCTTAGTTAATAACGTTTTATTCGAACGATGCATCACAATTTAGTGGTATCAGAGCGCTAGGTTCGTTGAGTCTACATAGACATAGGACTAAGATGTAGAGTCTGTTCTAGTGTATTCCAGTTATCTGAAAGTGACTTCTTCTCATATAGGAGGAGAAGAAAAACTTGAAGATGTCTGGAACACATAAAGAACACACTGCTGATAGCAGTGTTGCTGCACCAGGAGGAGGTGCAGGAGACCAGAATAGGGAAGGGCATGTACCTAAACAGCCCCAGATGAACCCAGTCTTGATAGAAAATCTAGCCTGCCATACCTTGTTTAACCAGTTTATGGAAACTATGACACACATGGAAGACAGGATGCCACCACCTGCACCTAGGGCACCAGCCCACAATGAGGGGTATGGAGCCGACAAGACTTTTGAGAGACTTCACCGGGTTGGAGACATAGATTATGCTGGTACAGCTGATCCAATAGATGTTGATTTGTGGCTGACAGAGCTGGAAAAGGCTTTCAAGATTCTTGATATTCATGAAGTCGAGAAGGTAATACATGCAGTGTACCTCCTAAAAGGGAGTGCTGGCCACTGGTGGATTATAGAAGAAGATAAGAGACCAGGTGAAGAAATTGGATGGGAGGTATTTCGACGATATTTCGTTAGTAAATACTTCCCTAAGACATATCCAGACGAGAAGATCTCTCAATTTGAGAGGATCAGACAAGGACAAATGAACATTAGCGAGTATGAAGCGAAGTTCATGGAGCTGTTGCAGTTTTGTCCGCATATGGCGGTTAATGATGAGGAAAGAATTCGGCATTTCGAGAAGGGGTTGAACGCTGAACTGACCACTCCTGTGTCTGCTTTAGAGAATAGGGAGAGGTTTGCCACTTTTGTGGAGTCGGTAAGGAGGATAGAAAGGTTTGAAATCGAGAAACGACGGGCCAGTGGTAAGAAGGTGTATACTCAGTGTCAAGGACAAAGATCTGAAAGTTTTAAAAAGTCGAGATTTTCTACATCGGCAGCACCATCGAGATTCAATACCCAGACGCATTGGGCATCAAGTAGGGGTAGGGACCATGGTTTTGCTTCTAGTATAGCCCCTAGCATAGCATCAACATCGATGACTGGATCTCGCATACCCTATTTTGCAACTAGGATCTGTTACCAATGTAGACAACTGGGACATCTAGTAAAGGATTGTCCAGATGAGAATGTAATGGTGACTCAACCCCAGGGATAGAGTCAGCAAGTCTCACAAAGGAGACAGATTTCTAGTAACAATAGAGGATGTGGACAAGCATCCCGAGCTGGTTCATCAACACCTAATAATCAAGCACAGGGTCATCAAACAGCAACTGCGAGGATCTATGCAATGAATCAATCTGATGCAATAGTCAACCCTCGGGTTGTGACAGGTCAGATGAAATAGATTCATTCTGATATTTCATTTCATGATTCTATGTGTTAAAAATAAGAAAGTAGTTGTTTTGAACTCCCTCTAACTAGTCCTATAAGGACACAGGGGAGATGAGAACTTACATCTTACTCAGTGTTCCTTAAAATGCTTTATAATCTCCCTTACTAGTGTGTTAAAAGATGAGATATAGAAGTGATGCCTGAAGAAAATTCAAGAATGAAAAATCTTGTGTGTATAATGATATGAAAAGTGAAGAATATGATAGCAAATAAAGTACATACTACCTAATCTCAATACTTGTATACCCTGGCCAGGTATATGATTATTAGAGATAAGGCAAGTATGAAACTCTTAGATTGTTATCTTTCTGATTACTCTGATCAAGTAGTCATTATGAAACAATCTAGTGAGTATAATGAAACTAATGAGGAAGAGCTAAGTGAACATTCCCAACTAATGAGGAAGAGCTAAGTGAACATTCCCAACTAATTAGGAAGAGCTAAATGAACATTCCCAACTAATGAGGAAGAGCGAAGTGAACATTCCCAACTAATGAGGAAGAACTAAGTGAACATTCCCAACTAATGAGGAAGAGCTAAGTGAACATTCCCAACTAATGAGGAAGAGCTAAGTGAACATTTCCAACTAATGAGGAAGAGCTAAGTGAACATTCCCAACTAATGAGGAAGAGCTAAGTGAACATTCCCAACTAATGAGGAAGAGCTAAGTGGACATTCCCAACTAATGAGGAAGAGCTAAGTGGACATTCCCAACTAATGAGGAAGAGCTAAGTGAACATTCCCAACTAATGAGGAAGAGCCAAGTGAACATTCCCAATTAATAACGAAGTGCTAAGTGAACTTTCCCAATTACATAGGAAGTGCTAAGTGAACTTTCCCAATAAACATAAGAATTGCTGAGTGGATTACCTCTGTTAAATATAAATGTTTCCCCTTTGATAAACAACCTTGAGTAATGATAGGGGTATGTTCCTTTATGTTTGTTCATTTCATTAAACATGACGATCAAGTAAGTATTATGACATTTGATGTACATGGATTAGAAATAATCCGTTGATGGATACTTAGAAAAGTATCAGTTTGCTTTGGACTTTGGTTCCAAAATAATGATATATGGAACAAGCAATGTCCTAAAATAAAAGAAATGCTTTGTGCATGTGTACCCTTGGTGGTAACAACTGGGAATCAAATATGATAAGGATGAGATGTGTTCTCAATACATATGATGAATACCAAAGTAAGGTAATTATGTTGATTACCTATATTGGTCAACTATGAAATCAATCTAGTTACAAAAAAATAATATGAACATCATATGTTAGGGGTTTATGCTCTGCATAAACATAAACATTGATAATGTTGAACGAATAGAAGGAACAAGTGTAATTATGGTGGAAAAGTTTATCAAGTTGAAAATATTTTCTTAGAATAATCCTGTGTGGAAGAACTTTGTGTGGATTAAAGATCTATAGTATCTCCATAATATTGAGATGATAATTAGAGACTTGATGACATGAGCAATAACTATCTTTTGTTATCTGGGATTTCGGGGACGAAATCCTCGTTAGGGGTTTATAATTTGTAACATCCCTGACCTGGGTTATGCTTAAACCTAAATGTTTTGCTTAATGAAGCTGATTATATGCTTTCTCTTATCTCTCTCAAAGTAATTAAGTCTCAAGAGGAACTTATATTTCAATTCTAGTCCCTTTTGAATAATGTTGAAACAATGTTTTGTTAGTTTTGCACTAAAGTGCAAATTACCCAAGTTAAGGGGTTAACTTGCAAATTGTACATGATACAATGTTCCTCATGTGTTTAAGAATCATGGGAATAAGTATGATGCAGTAGTATGGCTTCTACAAGCATGAATAACAAGAAAGAGCTTGTTGAGCAATGTTTGTGCATTAAAATCTAGTTTTGGTGTAATGTGCAATTTACCCAAAATCTAGGGTTCAATATGCAAAATATCACTTCAACAGGGTCCCTCATGATTCTTGGCATCAGGTATAGAAAGAATTTGAGAGGGGCGCATCATTTGAATCATTTTGAAGGAGAGAGAATCTTGATATTAAAATAATCAAGATTTAAGCATAATTGAAACCTTAATTCAATTTAATGCAAAAATAATTACATCAATTGGATTGCCCTTAAACAAAAACTATAATGGTTGAGTTTGGTTATGTTTGGATGTCCTTGTTCCTTGCAAAGGCAAAGGAAATATCTACGTGAGTGGAGAACCCACTCACATTAAGAAAAGAAAAAGAAATATCTACTCACATATGTATATTATTATAATATGATTTAAGGTGCTTAGTTTGTTTTCCTTTAAATCATGGATAATTGAGAGGAATAAGAGGCAAATAGGATAGCCTCGTCCCTAAGGAAGAGGAGTGAGCATATGGCAAGAAAGTTGAGGAGATAATTCCTACTTTCTCTCTCTTAAATGAATTTTCAATAAAATTCATATATAAGCTCCTTTATCTTTGAGGTGAAGGGATAATTTCAAATCCACTTTCACTTCTTGCTTTCAAAAATGACCAAGGGAGCTTGGAGCAACATGAGGACGACCCCCAACCTGTTGGTAAGCTTCTTGACCTTCTTTCACCTTGAATTCATGGTGGAAATCACAAAACAATGCATGATTTCTTCTTTATTTCACTCCATCTTCAATCCTAGCCAATCTTTTCACTCCAAAGCTTGAGGACAAGCCTTGGGAGGGTTGCAAAATCTTCTTTGACCATTTTTGACTTGAAGCTCCAAGCTTTGAATCTCAATTGAAGGCGGGTTATATAACTTGAACCCTAGAACTTTGTTATTGATTCTTTATCTTCATCAATTATTGATTCTTTCTTTGTTTCCAAAATTTTATTTGGTTGATTGATGCAATCACCATGAGAATCACAACAAGTTTTGTGGGTTTATAGCTTGATGATGATGACATCATCATAAGCACACACATCCACAAATATCTATTGCAAACGGTTTCAACATTTGGTCCAAACGGTTTCACCAAACCATTTGGTGACCAAACGGTTTGCAAACCATTTGGTGGTTTGAGTTTCAAACCGTTTGGAGTGGTTGACCGAATGGAGAGGCTTGACCATTTGAGGGGGGGTTTCTGATGTTGTTGAATAATGATCTAATAGATTTAATTGATGAGTTTCTAAAGGTTCCATGATTGGATGATCTACCAATTACAAACCCTAATCAGGTTGAGTGTTGAATCCTTAAGTGAATTGAATCAATTTTGGGTTGACTAGCCCAAACGGTCTCAAGACCGTTTGGAGGTCACCCAAATGGTCTTAAGACCGTTTGGAGGTCAACCAAGACCGTTTAGAGGTCTATGGTGGTGTATTAATGGATGGTTGAAGACCCAGTGATATCAAATTGAAGTATAATCACTAGCTCAATTGATGATCGATTCAATGATGCAAACTCTAAGTGAATTTTATAAATTTCAATAATGGGATGAGTTAAACAGTCTCAAGACCATTTGGAGGACATCTAAACGACCTCAAGACTGTTTGAGGTCAGGTCATGTCATGGTTTGATGATGATCCAACGATTTCAATTGAATTAGTTCCACAATGTCAATCATTGATGGTTCTTCGATTCCAAAACCCTAAGTGATGGTTTCTTGAATATAAACTCTAGTTCAATTGGGTTGAAAACCCTAATTGAAGGTCCAATTGAAGGGTGATTCAATGATTCAATTGAAGAACAAATCAGTAGTTCAATTGATAGAGGGTTTAATGATTGAAACCATGAATTGATAAGTGTTGAAAGACCTTGTTGGTCCATTCGGTTTTGAGAGGGTTTGGACCAAACAGACTTAAGACCATTTGAGTCCAAACGATCTCAAACCGTTTGGAGACCTAAGTGGTTTCAAGTAAGAAATGTCCATACGGTTTCATTATGGTTTTGCTTAAACGATTTCAAACCATTCAATGTCTGAGTGAGTAAGACCGTTGGAGGTCTAAGTGACCAAGAATATTTGAGGTTCAATTGGTCAAACCATTTGAACACCTAAGGTGACTAAAGGTCAATTAACTAATTGATTATTAATGATGTAAATCAAAGGTGATTACAATGGTTGTACCTTTGAGGTACTAGGGTAATTAGTACCTTGTTGAGTGGTTAACTCTTGATGCTTATGAAAACAATGATTTGATATGTTGTGACAACCCTTCATTCAAGTTGTTTGAACCTAATCTAATTAAGATTGAAGTAATTGACATCCTATAGAGGATGAGAGAAAAGGAATCCATACATGAGTGATAATCATGTAATGGTTAGACCTCAACACTTTCAACATGAACATAATAAGTAATAAAGGTATGATCCTTTGTAAAGAGATCATGAAATCTTAATTGATAAGGTTGATGATGTTGGTATATGTATGCCCGTAGAGCCATCCCAAGCGATTGCATGGAGTCGTATATTAATTAATCAATTAATACGATTATTTGGTTAATTAATGAATTCCGTAATATTCTAATTAATCAACGAGCGTTTTAACTAACGCAACGTTTCTGTTTACCGATGGGTTTAGGAAACCCTATTTCCCTTTGTATCCTGTTTAAAAGGAGGATTGACGGCTGATATCTATATAAGATAGAGAGAGGCTTTTCCGTTTATGCTCACGCATGTAAACCCTAGCCGTCATCGTCCTTAGGAGAGAAAGGAGAGAAACGCGATGCTAGCATGCCGCCGCAGAGACACGACTCCTTCCCGCCGGCTTGGGAAGCGCAGACGCGGAGTTTCGTCCATCCGCGTGGACGAAGTAGAGACGCAGACGCCTTGACGCCTGCGTTCGAAGGACGTCGATGACTACTACCTGTACGCGCTACGAGCGGCGTACATCAGTGCCGTAAAGGAGCGCCGCCGGATCAACCTGCGACAGCGAATGGGAGAGAAGTTCCATTTGTGTAGGTTAGCAGTGTTGCACCGTCGTGCAATGAGATATCACCGGACTTGCTTCGCGATAAGGTATATCCCGAAAACCTGTTTCCGAATATGTTGTTGTCGACGAGATCCTATTTCGGGTTGTGTGGATTTTATTGCTTCTGCCGCACATGTTTTCTCCACAAAACCCAACAGTGGTATATGAGCAATGTCGATCTACGACGTATTTGGATTATTTTCGATATGATCGAATCATTGTATACTATTTTTATGTTGCATACGATGCAAATTAAACATGCTAATGTGCAAATCTAAACCTAATTCCACATACGCCGCAGGCTTCTGTTTTTGACATTTTGGATGGGGGCGACTATGGAAAATATTGATTTTCATAAGTGCACGGAAGTGAAATTCCGTAGACCTTTCAAGGGCTCTGCCCCTGAGACCCCCCGGAATATGATAGCAAATAAAGTGCATACTACCTAATCTCAATACTTGTATACCCTGGCCAGGTATATGATTATTAGAGATAAGGCAAGTATGAAACTCTTAGATTGTTATCTTTATGATTACTCTGATCAAGTAGTCATTCTGAAACAATCTAGGAAGAGCTAATTGAACGTTCCCAACTAATGAGGAAGAGCTAAGTGAACATTCCCAACTAATGAGGAAGAGTTCAGTGAACATTCCCAACTAATGAGGAAGAGCTAAGTGAACATTCCCAACTAATGAGGAAGAGCTAAGTGAACATTCCCAACTAATGAGGAAGAGCTAAGTGAACATTCCCAATTAATAAGGAAGTGCTAAGTGAACTGTCCTAATTACATAGGAAGTGCTAAGTGAACTTTCCCAATAAACATAAGAATTGCTGAGTGGATTACCTATGTTAAATATATATGTTTCCCCTTTGATAAACAACCTTGGGTAATGATAGGGGTATGTTCCTTTATGTTTCTTCATTTCATTAAACATGACGATCAAGTAAGTATTATGACATTTGATGTACATGGATTAGAAATAATCTGTTGATGGATACTTAGAAAAGTATCAGTTTGCTTTGGACTTTGGTTCCAAAATAATGATATATGGAACAAGCAATGTCCTAAAGTAAAAGAAATACTTTGTGCATGTGTACCCTTGGTGGTAACAACAGGGAATCGAATATGTTAAGGATGAGATGTGTTCTCAATGCATATGATGAATACCAAAGTAAGGTAATTATGATGATTACCTATATTGGTCAACTATGAAATCAATCTAGTTACAAAAAAAATAATATGAACATCATATGTTAGGGGTTTATACTTTGCATAAACATAAACATTGATAAGGTTGAACTAATAGAAGGAACAAGTGTAATTATGATGGAAAAGTTTATCAAGTTGAAAATATTTTCTTAGAATAATCATGTGTGGAAAAACTTTGTATGGATTAAAGATCTATAGTATCTCCATAATATTGAGATGATAATTAGAGACTTGATGACATGAGCAACAACTATCTTTTATTATCTGGGATTAAAGATAATTGTTTAATTTGGTTGTGTGGACGTCCTTGTACCTTGCAAAGGCAAAGGAAATATCTACGTGAGTGGAGAACCCACTCACATTAAGAAAAGAAAAAGAAATATCCACTCACTTATGGATATTATTATAATATGATTTAAGGTGCTTAGTTTGTTTTCTTTTAAATCATAGATAATTTAGAGGAATAAGAGGCAAAGAGGATAGCCTCGTCCCTAAGGAAGAGGAGGGGGCTATGGCAAGAAAGTTGAGGAGATAATTCCTACTTTCTCTCTCTTAAATGAATTTTCAATAAAATTTATATATAAACTCCTTTATCTTTGAGGTGAAGGGATAATTTCGAATCCACTTTCACTTCTTGCTTGCAAAACGACCAAGGGAGCTTGGAGCAACAGGAGGATGGCCCCCAACATGTTGGTAAGCTTCTTAAAAATCTATTTACAACCAACTGCAGAACAACCAGGAGGCAAATATGCCAATTCTCAAGTTCCATTCGAGAGAATTGATTAGATTTCATCAGTAACAGCTTCTTTCCAAAACTTAGCTTCTGGAGATTCCATAGCTTGTTTGAAAGTGACATAATCATCCTCAACATTGTAAGTGAGAAACTCACTTCCAAAGTCCTTGGATGTCCTAGGTCGTTTACTTCTCCTTGGTTCAACTATTTCTTCAGAAACATCAGATTCAGAAATAGCTTATTCTGAGTCGTCCCCCACATTTGTCATCCTTTTTACATGCTCGGGAATGGAACTTGTGGTAAATGAATCTTCTTGATATACTTCATTGGGCACACCAGTTTTCATAGGAAATACATCCTCAAAGAATTTTGCATAACGTAATTCCACAATTATATTGACCTCAATGCCAAAGGTATCTGATTTTACAATCGGGAATCTATAAGCAAAGCTTGTCTCTACATAACCCAAGAATATGGCATCAACCGTTTTCGGTCCCAATTTCTTCTTTTTGTGTTCAGGGACAAGTACCTTAGCAAGGCACCCCCACACTCGAAGATATTTAAGACTCGGTTTTCTTCCTCTCCACAATTCAAACAGACTACTCTCTGAATGTTTATGGGGAACTCTATTTAGAATATGGCAAGCCGTATTCAAAGTCTCCCCCCACATAAAGTTGAGTAATACAGATGTTTGGAGTTAGGTATTTACCATATCTATTAAGATTCGGTTTTTACGTTCAGGTATCCCATTTGATTGTGGTGAATAAGGAGCAGTTACCTCATGAACTATACCATGTAATTGGCAAAATTCTAAAAATAAGTTGGAGGTGTACTCTCCTCCCCTATTAGACCTTAATCACTTAAGTAATTTATTAATTTGAGTTTCAGCTTCTTTCTTATAAATTTTAAATTTATCCAATGCCTCATCTTTACTTCTAAGTAAAAAGACATAACATTATCTACTTGTATCATCAATAAAAGTTATAAAATAACGATTTTGATCCCTCGTAGCAACACCATTAAATTCACAGATATCTGTATTTGCACTAAATCCAAAATTTCTGAATTCCTATTCACATAATGAAAGGGCTTCCTAGGAAAATTAGCATGTACACAGATTTCACATTTATTGTTGCTAATTTCAGATTTAGGGATAAATTTTAAACCAAACAGAATCAAACCACGACACATTTTATCACTCTTTTCCAATTAGCAATTATATTTGCATTATCTCTCCCATCCGTGTGGACGAAGTAGAGACGCAGACGCCTTGACGCCTGCGTTCGAAGGACGTCGATGACTACTACCTGTACGCGCTACGAGCGGCGTACATCAGTGCCGCAAAGGAGCGCCGCCGGATCAACCTGCGACAGCGAATGGGAGAGAAGTTCTATTCGTGTAGGTTAGCAGTGTTGCACCGTCGTGCAACGAGATATCACCGGACTTTCTTCGCGATAAGGTATATCCCGAAAACCTGTTTCTGAATATGTTGTTGTCGACGAGATCCTATTTCGGGTTGTGTGGATTTTATTGCTTCTGCCGCACATGTTTTCTCCACAAAACCCAATAGTGGTATCTGAGCAGTGTCGATCTACGACGTATTTGGATTATTTTCGATATGATCGAATCACTGTATACTATTTTTATGTTGCATACGATGCAAATTAAACATGCTAATGTTCAAATCTAAACCTAATTCCACATACGCCGCAGGCTTCTGTTTTTGACATTTTGGATGGGGGCGACTATGGAAAATATTGATTTTCATAAGTGCACGGAAGTGAAATTCCGTAGACCTTTCAAGGGCTCTGCCCCTGAGACCCCCCGGAATATGATAGCAAATAAAGTGCATACTACCTAATCTCAATACTTGTATACCCTGGCCAGGTATATGATTATTAGAGATAAGGCAAGTATGAAACTCTTAGATTGTTATCTTTATGATTACTCTGATCAAGTAGTCATTCTGAAACAATCTAGGAAGAGCTAATTGAACGTTCCCAACTAATGAGGAAGAGCTAAGTGAACATTCCCAACTAATGAGGAAGAGTTCAGTGAACATTCCCAACTAATGAGGAAGAGCTAAGTGAACATTCCCAACTAATGAGGAAGAGCTAAGTGAACATTCCCAACTAATGAGGAAGAGCTAAGTGAACATTCCCAATTAATAAGGAAGTGCTAAGTGAACTGTCCTAATTACATAGGAAGTGCTAAGTGAACTTTCCCAATAAACATAAGAATTGCTGAGTGGATTACCTATGTTAAATATATATGTTTCCCCTTTGATAAACAACCTTGGGTAATGATAGGGGTATGTTCCTTTATGTTTCTTCATTTCATTAAACATGACGATCAAGTAAGTATTATGACATTTGATGTACATGGATTAGAAATAATCTGTTGATGGATACTTAGAAAAGTATCAGTTTGCTTTGGACTTTGGTTCCAAAATAATGATATATGGAACAAGCAATGTCCTAAAGTAAAAGAAATACTTTGTGCATGTGTACCCTTGGTGGTAACAACAGGGAATCGAATATGTTAAGGATGAGATGTGTTCTCAATACATATGATGAATACCAAAGTAAGGTAATTATGATGATTACCTATATTGGTCAACTATGAAATCAATCTAGTTACAAAAAAAATAATATGAACATCACATGTTAGGGGTTTATAATTTGCATAAACATAAACATTGATAAGGTTGAACTAATAGAAGGAACAAGTGTAATTATGATGGAAAAGTTTATCAAGTTGAAAATATTTTCTTAGAATAATCATGTGTGGAAAAACTTTGTATGGATTAAAGATCTATAGTATCTCCATAATATTGAGATGATAATTAGAGACTTGATGACATGAGCAACAACTATCTTTTATTATCTGGGATTAAAGATAATTGTTTAATTTGGTTGTGTGGACGTCCTTGTACCTTGCAAAGGCAAAGGAAATATCTACGTGAGTGGAGAACCCACTCACATTATGAAAAGAAAAAGAAATATCCACTCACTTATGGATATTATTATAATATGATTTAAGGTGCTTAGTTTGTTTTCTTTTAAATCATAGATAATTTAGAGGAATAAGAGGCAAAGAGGATAGCCTCGTCCCTAAGGAAGAGGAGGGGGCTATGGCAAGAAAGTTGAGGAGATAATTCCTACTTTCTCTCTCTTAAATGAATTTTCAATAAAATTTATATATAAACTCCTTTATCTTTGAGGTGAAGGGATAATTTCGAATCCACTTTCACTTCTTGCTTGCAAAACGACCAAGGGAGCTTGGAGCAACAGGAGGATGGCCCCCAACATGTTGGTAAGCTTCTTAAAAATCTATTTACAACCAACTGCAGAACAACCAGGAGGCAAATATGCCAATTCTCAAGTTCCATTCGAGAGAATTGATTAGATTTCATCAGTAACAGCTTCTTTCCAAAACTTAGCTTCTGGAGATTCCATAGCTTGTTTGAAAGTGACATAATCATCCTCAACATTGTAAGTGAGAAACTCACTTCCAAAGTCCTTGGATGTCCTAGGTCGTTTACTTCTCCTTGGTTCAACTATTTCTTCAGAAACATCAGATTCAGAAATAGCTTATTCTGAGTCGTCCCCCACATTTGTCATCCTTTTTACATGCTCGGGAATGGAACTTGTGGTAAATGAATCTTCTTGATATACTTCATTGGGCACACCAGTTTTCATAGGAAATACATCCTCAAAGAATTTTGCATAACGTAATTCCACAATTATATTGACCTCAATGCCAAAGGTATCTGATTTTACAATCGGGAATCTATAAGCAAAGCTTGTCTCTACATAACCCAAGAATATGGCATCAACCATTTTCGGTCCCAATTTCTTCTTTTTGTGTTCAGGGACAAGTACCTTAGCAAGGCACCCCCACACTCGAAGATATTTAAGACTCGGTTTTCTTCCTCTCCACAATTCAAACAGACTACTCTCTGAATGTTTATGGGGAACTCTATTTAGAATATGGCAAGCCGTATTCAAAGTCTCCCCCCACATAAAGTTGAGTAATACAGATGTTTGGAGTTAGGTATTTACCATATCTATTAAGGTTCGGTTTTTACGTTCAGGTATCCCATTTGATTGTGGTGAATAAGGAGCAGTTACCTCATGAACTATACCATGTAATTGGCAAAATTCTAAAAACAAGTTGGAGGTGTACTCTCCTCCCCTATTAGACCTTAATCACTTAAGTAATTTATTAATTTGAGTTTCAGCTTCTTTCTTATAAATTTTAAATTTATCCAATACCTCATCTTTACTTCTAAGTAAAAAGACATAACATTATCTACTTGTATCATCAATAAAAGTTATAAAATAACGATTTTGATCCCTCGTAGCAACACCATTAAATTCACAGATATCTGTATTTGCACTAAATCCAAAATTTCTGAATTCCTATTCACATAATGAAAGGGCTTCCTAGGAAAATTAGCATGTACACAGATTTCACATTTATTGTTGCTAATTTCAGATTTAGGGATAAAATTTAAACCAAACAGAATCAAACCACGACACATTTTATCACTCTTTTCCAATTAGCAATTATATTTGCATTATCAGAAATCGTTTCATCATATTTAGTTCAGTCTCTACTAAGTACTGATCAAAACCTACAATATTCAGCCAAATTTCCATCCGACTCTGACAACAGGTAAAGTTGGTACCAGTAAATTTTTCAAGCATATTGCTAGTATCAATTTTATTTCTCGAACCACTCTGACCGGCCATTGTTAATTAACGACAGAAAGGTGATTTCTTTAAGACTACTGTTAATATTTATTATGTCGTTAAATACAACAGCAACATGTGCAAATTAATTAACAAGTCCAGGCATATTCAATAAGAAAACGAAGATCAAACAGAGTAGGAGAACAGAAATAAACGAGTTAGATTCCCAAACCAGATCGTTGGTTGAGAAACGCACGTGATACTTAAAAAATCAATGCCTGACAATCATCGTGGATAGGCACCGTTCTCCCAGACTTGATCTGGCATGAACCTGGAAGAGACACGTCTCGCTCGCGCTTGACGTCGTCTCGTTGCACCACCACCAACGCAACACAGAAACCGCAGAAATCTTCGCCTGACAGTCGCGTCTTGGTAATGGGAAGGAGAAGTCGCGCTTCGCACAGGAGAACTACTCCACGAAGGCAATCGCTCTCTGGATTAGGACTCTCAAAACACACGTTAAACGGCGGCAGAAAACTATTTTTTATACATTTAATCTTAATGACTGGGGAGTATTTATAGCCACACAAGTCTCTTATTCCTATTCTCAGTAAGACGTAAACACTCAGTCGCTCTTGTACACATTACAGAATAAAAAACCGCAAAAGAGAAACGATTTCCAGTTAGGATTAAGAAATCTGAATAGGAAAGAACCAATTAATTACACGAGTAATTAATTACTTAGTTTTATCCTAGTGTAAAAAGAAGCCGGAAAATATTCTTTACAATCCACAATCCACAAGCCTGACCCGGCGTGGCGCACGTGTATTGTGATGTGGTGGTAACTCCACCTTCCAAAGAGGTGAGCATACCTCCTTCCTAGGACTCCTTGGACACTAGTACTCCATGTGATCCTACATATAAGGACTATAAAAATTTTAGGAATGAGCAATATGAGATAAAACTTCTTTGCCATTTGCACTAGAGACGTGTGCTTGTTGCACTACATTGGGCTTAACCCATGCTAAATAAATTATTACTACAACAACCACATATAGTAACCATATATCTACCGGAGGAGGGGGAACAATCTAAAGGGGGTTGGCAAACAAGTTGGAACAACTAATCAAAGTTCCATGTCTCGAAACAAAGACGAAGGTAGAAGTGAGCAGACCTGGGCAGACGAAAGTAGAAGTGAGCAGACAATATGGGATAAAACTTGTTTATTATTTGTACTAGAGACAAAACTACTTTTCTCACATGTACTTACTGCACTACATTGGGCTTAACTCATGCTAAATAAATTATTGCTACATAGATAAATAAATTGTTGCTACAGGAGCTAAGAGGGGGAACAAAAAGTTGGATGTCTTGAAACAGAGACGAAGGTAGAAGTGAGCAGACGGCGTAACTCCTCACCTGTTAGAGATCTATATTAGTAATGCAGGTGAGGACAAGTAACACCTAGCTCCATGATCCTACTTACTTGCCATCAGTGTGTATATGAAAATGAAGAGGAAGAAGAAAGAAAGAAAAAAAAAAGTTGAAAAGTAGAGATTTAGCTTGAAGAATAATAAATTATGTAGAAGAATTACATTGATTGATATAATAATAAGAAGAGACTAAGGTGGGAAGAATAGAGTACAATGTGAAGAATGAATGGGATTTGGCTGACAAGTTGGAACAAGTAATGAAAGTTCCATGTCCTGCATCCCCCTTTTGGTGAGATAATACAAGTGATTATAGAAGAGGAGGGAATAAATTATAGGAGGAGGAAGAGGTAAATAAGCGTGACATTACATGACAGAGCACAAGTAACTTGATTATGGTTGGTGAAGTAATTAAATAGTAGTAGATTAACGGTAGGGAATGAGAGGGCAAAGAATGACGTTCAGGCAGAGCGGTACTGAAGGCAATCAATCAAGTGTGTGGGTGGCTGGCTGCTGCTCCGTCCTGGCTTGAGGTGTGAATGAGAGACGGAAGAAGACGACGAGGGCCGAGGGGTCCTGCTACTGTGGCACGCCGTCGACGAGTGGCACGGGATACCTGTGGATACAGTCCATCCACGGGTTGTTCCCTTGCGTCGGCCTGACTGTACGCATGGCCTGCCAGACGGCACTGTTACACTTGAACCCACTCCCAAACGCGATCTGCCACACCCGGTGGCCCCTCCGTACCCTCCCTTTGGCCTCTGTGTAGGCGAGCTCGTACCAGATGGAGCTGGACGAGGTGTTCCCAAACCTGTGCAGTGTCATCCTGGACGACTCCACGTGTACGGGCAGCAGCTGGAGGTTCTTCTCGAGCTCGTCGATGACCGCCCTCCCTCCGGCGTGGATGCAGAAGTGGTCGAACGCGAGCTTGAAGTCCGGGATGTAAGGCTTGATGGACTTTGCGGCAGCGGCGTTGGAGAAGATCTTCCGAGCGACTAGTGTTGCGAAGAAGAGGAGCTGCTCGCTTAGAGGCAGTACGAGTGGTCCGAGTGTGGTGATGTTGGTCTTGAGCGCCCCACCGGCGATAGCCATGAGGTCTTTTGATAGGGACACCCCGACTTTGCCGTCGTCGTCCTGTTCCTGGTACACGCACCGGAACGCGCTGTCGTCGGCTCCTTTATGTGTGCGTACGACGTGCACGAGCTTGTATTTGGCTCTGGCTTTGTCGCTGCTGCGGTTGGAGAGGAGCACGGCGGCGCCGCCGACGCGGAACAGGCAGTTGGGGATGAGCATGGACTTGCGGTTCCCAAAGTACCAGTTCTGCGTGATGTTCTCCGTGCTGACGACGACCGCGAGCGTGTTGCGGTGTACTTGGAGTAAATCCCTTGCGAGATCCACGGCGATGACTCCAGCGGAACACCCCATACCTCCGAGATTATAAGACCGGATGTTGCCTCTGAGCTTGTACCGGTTGACGATCATTGCCGAGAGCGAGGGTGTCGGGTTGAACAGGGAGCAATTGACCACAAGCACGCCGATGTCTTTTGGTCGAGTCCCCGTAGACGCGAACAAAGCATCGAGCGCGCCGAACATGACCTGTTCTGCCTCTTCCCTTGCCGCCGCCATGGACGGGTTAGGAGGCAGTTTGTGCATCGCTTCGGGGAAATAGGTCTCTTCCCCTAACCCCGATCTCTCAAGGATTTTCCTCTGGAACTCGAGCGCGGAGTCGTTGAACCCTCCGGACAACCGCGAGTGGTCCATGAACCTCCCCGTGGTTGCCCTGAGGTGATCTGGAGGGCGGTAGCACGCGTAGTCAACGAGGTAGACTGGTTTGGGGCGTGTCATGAGGTATACGGTGGATCCGAAGACGAGGACAGCGGAGCAGAGGAGGACGCTGACGAGGTTGTACTGGAGGCTCAACCACAGCTGGCGGATGTCTTCCGGGGACGTGCGTCCGGCTTCGAGGAGGATGACGACCATGAGTGGGACTAAGAGGAGGGTGAGGAGATGCGTGATGAGGTAGTGGTAGCCTAACTTGACGTACTTGAGGTTGACGCTCTGGAGGAAATCCGGGAGGCGGCGGCTGGGGGACGGCTGTCGGCGAGGTTGTGGATTGGGCTGGGGAGAAGGCCCTTCCTGGCGGCCGGCTCCGCCGACTGCTCCTCCTCCTGGTGCGGATCCGTTGGGTGCCATGACGGCGGCGGATGGGATGGAGGGAGGGAGGCGAGCAGCCGGCCGGCGAATTAGGGTTGGTGTTGTTTGGGTTATTTGTTTTTCTCTCTCCTGTTTAGCGATGGAAGAATAGCAGTCTCCGCGAGTCGTCCAGGACTGACTGACTGGAAGACAGGCAGGCAAAGGCCCAAGAAGGGCAGGACTCTCTCTCTCTCTCTCTCTCTCTCTTTGAGGGAAGACAAGTATAGAAAAGGATGAGGAAATCACAGTCTGGATTTGCGGGTTGGTGGTGCCGAAAATTGCCTGAATGGATGGAGACACAGAGCCGGCGAGGAAAAAGAGAGATGGCCGAGGAGTGGAGTTACAGGAGAACTAGTGGTGGAGGTGTAGAGATCTGGGAAAATGAAACAATAATACGGACAGAGTGGCGGGCAAGTGAAACCGACGGCAGGTGGAGAGAGAGAACGGCGTAGTTGTTTGCTAGTGGAGATTGGACACGGCCGTGGGAAAACTAGTCTAGTAGTGACTGCTAATAATACCTAGTCGCACCACCAACGCCACTCCTTCCTTACTCTCCGTGCTATGCGAATGCGGCACCCGGGGAACCATCACCTCCTCTCTTATAGGCACGGCCACGAACCCCTTCCCGCCCACGTGCGTGAGCGGTTGCTTCCTCCTCCTCCTCCTCCTCCTCTCTCTCTCTCTCTCTCCCCCTCCCTTCTAGCTCCTTCTTCTGCCTGTCTACTTCCGAGACATAAATGTCAAAACCCGCTCAACTCCTTCCTCTCCGCGTCAACAATAAATACCATTACTGATCCTGTCAAGTGCCATACTGCCATGTTTATCCTTTGTTAAATTATTAATAAAAATAAATGCCTTTGAAGGTTGCCGGGAAGAAACATCAAAAATATACATTCACATGTATGTATGGCCAGGGAAGGAAAACCAGCCCATTGTCAACCGGCCCTCATTTATAACAACATTGATGCAGATCACACACACACACACACACAGATAGAGAGAGAGAGAGGAGGTGGGGTCCACAACCAATAAATCCCAAAAACACAGCCGGCAAAGTTGCGCAGACTGGTTTTTAGGTTGATTTGCTTACCTTATATCCACATCATCCTTCTTACCAAGGCATACTGCACGACCGACCAGACACACACCACTCCAGTGGGTGGGTTCATGATCCGATATCAACTTCGGGTAACGGGGGATTTTGATCTACAAGATCTACAATTGGAGGATGACAACACATATCTACCGCAACAAACTGTACTACGACCATTATATCTATCGGACCAAAGACCATTTTGGATTGTACCCACTCCAAACCAATTACAACACATGCTTCCAAGTTCTCAAGAAATACACAAAGGAAGGAAGAGTGTACCAGTGCCATGTTACATTGTCACTTTGCTCGGTAGTCACTTATTATGTCTTCATTAGGCGGAATTATCATTTTACCCTTCACACATAGGATACACCTGGAATATGAGTTTACTCATTAATGTGGTTTAAACTTGATTACTAAAGTGTTAGGTATTCAATTCAAACAAGATTGGCAATCATAACTCTTAAACGACCAGTTCACATGTATAAACTGAGCGGTTCATGTTGGAAACTAACATTTGGTTGATCAATCATATTGGATCAAGGGATTGATGGTGGCGTAGTATTTTACATTAATCGAGTATCGAAAGACAATTGTAGTGCGAATAGGAAACATAGTGAATCGATCATTTCAACGGTTGAAACGATCGACTCACATGTGAACATAACGGTTCATGATTTGCAAGGTTCCGGAAAATTTATGAAATTCTATATGTTTGACTATTGTGGTTGACATCAAATTTGCCTGCTAAAATAATCTAAACTTTTTTACTTAAGAAAGGTATGTCTTATAAAATCATATCCATCAGTATGCAAATCATGGATTTTATTCTTACACTTGTTACCCTCAATGCCAAACTCAGCCATTGTTTATCTACACATTTATCCACACAGTCACCCATGGCGACTTAATATCCTAATGTGGCAAATTACTTTTTACCAAAATCAATTTGTCCTGCCTATGGGAAAAATAGAATATAACTTATAGTTATATTCCCATGGTCTTAATGTCCACATGTGTTACCCATAATAACATAGAAATAAATGATTTAAAACCTAGTGGAAATCAAGCAATGGAGGTCCATAACAAGATATGCTATGAAAATAGGGTAGATATTAACCTAATAAATGAAATCGGGTAGTGACAATAAAAGTCGTACAACCTAATAAATTTGGTGTAATAAAAGGAAGATAAAGAAAAGGTATGTTATATCACTTTAATGTAAATATATACGTAATTAGCAAGAATAGAAGGAGACAATGAATGAATAAAGGGGTTCGGTCGTTATAGACCAAATTTGACTGAATTAAAATAGACAACGAAGATAATAAAAATACAATACTAAATCTAATAGGTAACTCAAAGTGGTAATAGTGTTGTGGTTCACATTAAATTCAAAATATTATATTATCTATTAAAGTCCTTCAAACATGGTCTACTTAGCAACGTTAAATTCATTCACGAACATAATTAAATTTTGAAATTTTAAATAAAAGTAAGATGATTGATATGCAATCTAATTTTTAGAAAACACAAAAGTAATGTCGGTTCAAACTTAACCCTGCGATAGGCTTTTGAAATGGGTAACACTAGTGTGGTTGACATCAAATCGACATGTTAAACCAACCCAACATTTTTCTTATAAATAAGGTTTATTTGGTAGCATCGTATCCATCACAAATGAGTTATCATAAGTTGTAACACCAACAAACTCATTTAAGCATATCACTTTGTAAAAGATACTTGTCAAATGAATAGTATTAGGGTTATAATTATCATAAACTATAATTAAATGAAACTAGCAAACTCATATTAGAATATTAAGTGCATAAACAAACTAAAATGAAGTATGCACGATTTGTTAAGTTGTAACATGGTTCAATATACAAATTTAACATATATATAATAGAAATTAGTAGGTGGTTGATATATGCATATATTTAGAAACAAATATTACTCATATTAATACCATCAACGATACAATTATGAGTAAAGTCATAAGCATATAACCTAATAAATGTGTTCATATATAAATGCCACAAATATCCCTAATGAAACTTGGTCCAATAACCCGATCTAGCTTACGTGAAACACAAAGTGGCATTGGAAACGTATAAAGGAAAGCTAACAACATTAAAGTACAAGTGAGCATGGATAATGTGGACTAAATGTGTCAAAGTATGTATACAACATGGCACATAACAGGCAGTAATTGTTGAAAACCAAATATGTGAGACCCCTGACCTGGCTTTTCGGCTAACCCTATTTTGTTTGCTTCATTGGATGCTTAGAACCTTAATCTAATCTTTTGAGATGCTTTTGTAACATGTGACAAGCTTATGTTTTCAATTTGGTCATGTTGGCTGGTGTTTGAGCTTGTTACGCTTTTTTTGGACCAAATTGTAAATTACCCATGATAAGGGTTTATCTTGCAATTTGTCACATGTAGAGTGTGTCCTCTATGTTGTTCTCTTGAAGAGTGTTTCGACCATGTTGTGGTGTGGGTGACCTAGTGTTGCGATCACTACATGTGCATGGTGTGCTTCGACCGCAACAAGGGTTGTTAGTGACCTAAGTGGTCACTACACTTCCTAGGTTGTATCACCCTTTGTCTTCGATGCATGCATGTGTTTAGTGGTTTCATGGTTGTTTCCTTGGTGAACAAGTGTCCTTTTGAAGCTCTCTTTTGTTGACACCTCATAACCCCCTTACTTCCCTTCTACCTTGTGTATAGAACCCCTCTCCTTCACATGCAAGTGTCCTTTTCGGCTCTACTCTTTCTCTTCTTCCTTGTGTTCATCCTTGGAGCTTTGTGGAGCAAAAGATGACTGATCTTGGAGTTTTGGTGGCCTACCAACCTTGCATGTGGTGATCTTGAGCTTGATCATCTTCCTTGTGGTGATCCTTGGTGATCTTTTTTCTTGGTAAGTTGTTATCTTTCCTTGGTCATGTTTTCTTTTGATCTCTACCCTACCTTCTTCTCTATTCATGGTCGTGAGACCATGGCTTGATTGTGGTGGCTATCTTGAGGATCTCCTATTCACAAAGGTCGGAGACTATGGATTAACCATGGTGGTACCTAAGTGAGACGGAGCTTTACTCTCTTTCTTCTTCCTTCCCTCTTGATTGGCCTAGGGTTTGTGTTTTTCTTCATCTTGAGCCATCTTCTGACCTTGGTATATTTCTCCTTCTTGAGGTGATTGTTGCACCGTTGTGTGACACCCCGTGCCACAGCAGAATGAGATAACTCAAAACAAACTGCGGAAAGAGATTAATTACTTATTAACAGAAAACACTAAAATTTAAAAACCTTTTTGCATAAAACTCTCACATAGAAAAAAAGCCTTTACACATGAGTACTTTCATGCCTCAAAGCATTCATAAGGCATGTTGTCAACCTACAACGAGGGCATTGTTCTAGAATGTATACACATGATTCCATCATATCAGATGTACAACAAGCACATAAAGAGAATAAGTTCGCAAAACATCTACAAAATTGATGCAGATCAGAGAGAGGGGGGATCCAGGTTTGCTTGGCTCTCGTCTAGGGAAGGAAGAAAACCTAGAACTAAGGTTGCCAGGAAAAAACATCAAAAATATACATTCACATGTATGTATGGCCAGGTAAGGAAGACCAGCCCATTGTCAACCGGCCCTCATTTATAACAACATTGATGCATATCAGAGAGTGGGGGTCCACAACCAATGAATTCTAAAAACAGTCGGCAAAGTGGTGCAGATAGGTTTTTAGGTGATTTGCTTGCCTCGAATCATCCATATCATCCTTCTAATTAAGGTATATTGCACGACTAGATGCACTCCACTCTGGTGGGTGGGTTCACGACCCAATATCAACTTCAGATAATGGGGGCTTTTGATCTACATGATCTACAATTGGAGGATGACAACACATATCTACTGCAACTAACTCGTACTACGACCATTGCATATATCAGACCAAAGACCATTTTGGATTCTACCCACTCCAAATGGATTACAACACTTGCTTCCAAGTTCTCGAGAAATATAGAAAGGACGAGTGCACTAATGCCACACTACATCGTCACTTTGCTCGGTAATCACTTATTGTGTCTTCATTAGGTGAAATATCATTTTACCCTTCACTCTCATAAGCCCTAACACATGTCGTTCGACGTACTTTGACATCATCCAGCATGACCTTGAATAAGGGTTACTACAAAGGTGATGCTCAGATACATTGTGACACAACTATGAGTGATGTACATTGAATCTATCCCTCAAATAGTAGTTTGATATTGTTACGACCCCACCTCCTGATAACCCCCAATTAAGGGAGATCAAGAGGCTGAGCCGCACCCATTAATCCTGGATCAAAGGTTCGACATATAACCATAAACAACTATTAAATTCTAACAGACTATACTGAAAATGGTAATAAAAATTTTCTTTACATACCTTTTGAAAACTTGGTTTTCTATCCACATCGATACTAATCTATCTAATCCTCCTTTATACTTTAATTCTCTTTTAGTATCACAAGTGCCACTTTACTGTTTGTTCTTTTCATTGTACCTAAAACGCCGACAAACAAAACGTCGATCAGCCGAAGCTGGTATGTGGAGGAAACAGATAATGTTCAACTATGGTAACAAATATAATCGTTCAATTAATCATTTAACAATCAAGATTACATTTTAAGCCATACAACTCAATCCATACATATTCTCGAACTCTGGGCTGTCCCTGCAGTGGACATGAATATCACCTCTCTTTTAGGTAATAGAGTCGCATGGCACTATCCGAAGATAGCCCAATATCTAACTCATTATGATTTGATGGTCCTACCTCCATGGTAGCCATGTACTAAGTCAACCATAGACCTGATGGACCTACCCAATAGGTAGCCATGTACTAGGTCATCCATAGACCTGATGGACCTACCCAATAGGTAGCCATGTACTAGGTCTTTCTCTAACCTGATGGACCTACCCATAGGTAGCCATGTACCAGGTTATCTATTATGCCACAGAGAGAACCAGGATCTGAGTTTGTAGGCATATACTCTTTGTGATAGTCATAGCCACATTATAGTTTGCATGAACTAAATAAACATCCAAAAGTTTATTTAAAGCAGTCGGTAAAACATTCGGAAATCACCGTGAAACTAGAACGGTTATACATAAGCGTAACCACATACCTGTTCAAAGCAACTTGAAGTCCAAATATTTAATATTCAGGAACAAACAATCAAGCAATCATCAATATCCTGAAATTAATACATAACATCCATGTGTCATTGTTTTATTCCAAACCTCCTCAAGATCTACTTGGATTCCATTTTAAGATTTATAGGTCATACTTTAGGGTTTTAGCTTTCATTATGCATTTATTATTGTTAATGTTTGTTTTGTCCACAAACCCTAATTTCAACATTATAGACACCATTAAAAGTCAATTAAATCCAATATATCTCTTTTACACTAAAACTACTATCTTTATCAATTTAAGTCATGGCAAGATCATTCATGTTTAGGTTTCTTTGAATTGACAAATCAACAAAGAATTATAGTTCAATTCTCCAGGAACCCCAATTACTACAATTCTCATTATTTATGTCAGTAAACCCTAATGTATCATTAATTCCACTTTATACACTAAGAACCCCAAAATATCCACATTAATGATCTTTTATACTCAAATTGGATTTATAACAACATAACTTTGTCTTATTTATAGATTCACACAATTAAAATCATTAAAAGACATATCCTCCTTAATTAGGGTTTCTAAGCCCATTAATGCAAACTTAGGTATATGAAACCCTAATTTAAGCTAATTATGTGCAAATATCATCCCTTTTATTATCAACAGATTAATATTCATTCTAAACATTCAGAGAACATCACTATACTCAATTATTATCAATACCAAGGGTTTTTCATTAATTAAACCGGTAAATATGATAACTTTACACCCTTTTTAAGATTTCAAGCATAGTTATGCACATAATCTCTAAATTAACCTAATTACGTGCAAATATTATCATTTTCAATCTTAAAGTATCTTTCTACAATTAACAGGTTATCATCAACTATAGTGATCCATTAAACCCTATTAAACACATTAATCATATCAAATTAGGGTTTCTTAATCTTTAATTCATTAAAGATGATGATTTATACTACTTTTCAAACTATGATCATATTCAGGCTGTAAAACTATTTTTAATGGGTTCCTTGAATTTTTCTGATCAAAATTCATATATCATATGTGCCAAACGGAGCTACCAATCTCTAGATATGATTTTAGTAAGAAAAAGCTTACCACAGCCAATGAGGGGCTGCCACGTCAGCCCGTATGTGCTTTCCTTGCATGCGCGCATCGATGACTTAAGTTATAACGATTTTACTGAAATACCCCCGCGCGGCAAACCGGCTCTTCAAGCCATGGAAGGGCATTTTTGTCCAAACGCCTGGATCTCCTTCAACCTCACGACGCAAGCCATGGGCGCCGATTGCAGCCTGTTCAGGGTCCGTCGCGGCTCTGGTTCTCCTTCCCCTGACCCCGACGACTTCTTCTTTCGGTTCCCCCATGTCCGCCACCCCCTACCGTGCTCAGAAACGCACTCAAACCACTGCTGCGGTGGCGTAGTTAGACCTGCAAGTCATGGCCGACCTGCAGCCCTCTTGCGCCGTCGTGCCAGGGGTCAGAGCGGTGTGGGTGTCGGAATCCTTTCTGGGGTCATGGGAACGTCGTGCTTCCTTTCTACCCCCATCCTCAGATCGTCGTTGCTCTAGGGAAACACCAGCCATACGGCTAGGGTTTGGTTGAAGAAGGTGAGGAGGAAGAAGAAGAAAGGAGGGATGGCTGTGTGGAACCTCCTTCCCACACGACCCAGAACTCTTCCCATTATATAGGGGTGATATCCACGCCGCCAAGACATTCATACAAGGAAAAACGAGCTCCTATCCTAATAGGAAGCAAATTCCTTTAAGAAGCTAGTTTCTCTCTCTCTCTCTTCACATCCCTTTTCCTTTTTGATATTCCTTAACTCATGAACACTTAGGAAAACAAGAATTACTTCTTTCTCTCTTCTGTACTTGCCTTTTTACCAAAGGTCACGAAATCATGTTTCCTTTTAATTACAAAATACCACTTTTTGAGAAACAACACAAAATTCCTTAATAATGCATCACATTATCTTCTTATTTTGCAACTTTGATATTTTCTCTTTATTCCTCTTCTACTTTCCTCATTTGGTATTCCTTTTATCATTAGGAATTCTTGGAACACAAAATTCCACAAAGGATCATTCAATTATACCTTTTTCCTCTTATTTTCAACATGTTTCCATTATTATCAATTTCTTTCTTCGAAAAGAAATATTTAATTAATTGTTTCTTTCCTCATTGCTTTCTTTTTTCTACTCTGGACCCCTTGGAAACCAAAGAACCCAAGAGGCATGAAATCCTCTTTGGATTTGCCTTCTAGAGGTTTCTACATATTTCTTTTCTCGAATATTCAATTATCCATTTATTTCCTTGTTATTTGGGGCCCAATAGCCAATAAAGCCCACCAAGCAACCAATCAAGGCTATTGTGAGAGGAATCCATTTAATCAAAACAAATCATATCATTATTTGTTCAATTAGCTTTAATATGAGAAATTACATTTCTCACTAATTAATGCCCAAAAATTGGGGTTATAACATCCTTCCCCTCTTATAGGAATTTTGTCCTCAAAATTCAGGCAAGCAAACAAACAATTCAGGGTAAGACTTTTCCATGTCCATCATTGGCCCCTATGTGGCTTTGTCGTACTCATGGTGTTTCCAAAGAACCTTTATCATCACATATTCTTTTCTCTGAGTTCTTTCATCCTGGCGTCTATAAACTACACAGGTGACTCAGGCCATTTCAGCCTCCCTTGGGGCTCACTAGGTTCATTGCTCAACACATGGTCGGGGTACCTCACATAGTGCTCTAAATTGGACACATGGAACTCATCTCACATTACTCTATCCTGAGGGGTAGGGTCGAACCTAACCTTCTCCACCCATCCATCTCTAATGGACCCATGTATCGGGGACTCAACTCTCTTAGCTATAACTTAGAGGGGTCGGATTTTCATGTCATATTTTCTCCCACAGTAACTTGTATGTCAGTCTACTTTGCATCTGCTCACGACTCTCATCGTCTCTAGGCTCCTTTCAGCCCTTGCACGATCAAAGTGACTTCATCTACACGCACTGGGGTCCCTTTTTCTAACCATCATGTGGTACTTTTCTAACCATCATGTGGTCCTTTCACCAACATCACCTTACTGAAGTGGTGACCGACACAACCTCCCCTACAGAGCTTCATATAAAACCCGATACTGGCTATGGTGGTCATTGTCACATCTTTCATAGGACAAGAACTGTCTCTAGATATCACCCTGAACGAGCACACATGCCCTCATCAGACCCTTTAGTCTGGATCATACTAACCATAGTTAGGGGTGATAAACTATACTAACATTGAGTTTTTCATGTACCTACTTCCACTTTATGGAAGCGAACCTTTAGGTCAAACTCAAGAATCCTTTGAACTTGCTTCATGGTGTAATTGAACCATCTTTCTCATGGGTAGTTCAACTGGATATGTCCCTTAATCGAACTCTTCCTTTCTTATGTCATCTAGGTAAGGCGATCTACCATAACCCTTATTGTATCTCGACCTTCCTCGATCCAGGGAAGACTTATCACAACATCCATAGTGTTGAGCTCTCATTCCCTCTCAGGTATCCTTTTGTCCTCTATATCGATACACTGGGTTACTGGGGTTCGTCCTTTACCTCATGGCTTGCATGGCCATAAACCCCATGCAACCTCATCTTAAGCATCCAAAGTACTATTGCCATTTTACCACCATGATTTCCTGTATGTCATGACTTTCAAGATCAATTCCTTTGAAACCCTAAATCACTCTTGTCAGGGGTTCATCACCTTCTTTTCCAAAGAAGTGCACTTGAGGCTCTACTACTATCCTTTCATTGCATCCAGGACTAGACTGGCTAACCAAACAACCATAATTTTTCAATGCATCTTATTTCATCTGAGTATTGTCCGAACACCTCTCCTTTTCAAACTTAGGGTTAGCCAAACAACCTCTTCTAACTTCTAGCTAAACAAGTCAGATGTATCTCAACCAGAGCATCGATTACCACTTCACATCCTTAGGTATTAGGTAACATTACACTTCCATGCATTTCACTTATCACGTCACCTCAAACTATATGTTTATCTTCATAAGAACACTCTCTGATTTCATCATCATGGTGATCAAACTCAACCTGATATAACTTTTAAGTTCCACATAGCTCATGATAAAAATATCCTCATAAGGTGGCTACCTTATTCCTCTTAGTGTTTGCAAGCCATCCATGTATCATTCACTTTACCAGGGTAGGTTATCTTCTCTATCCCCATTTCTCGTGGCAACGTTCCAACCTACATCATCTCTTATCCTTGGTGTATGGCATGCGTAATGTCCTATCTCTCACCCCCATAACAAGAGGAAATAAGAATTTGGCTGCAGTCCAAATACAGAGTTCTTCCTGTTCCAAGAGTAGAGATGGTACATCCCACCTTGCCAGTACACCTTTACATCTAAGTTGCAACGTGCCACATATGTCTCTTCATCACAAACATCATGATATCAAACCAGTCTTGAACCTACTGAGGTTTATATCCTTGGTCATCTCCTCTAGGTCTATAGGGTACCGAATCTTTTGGGGTCATCCCTCTTCCCTCATGCATCAAGAGAGTGCCCTACTCATCTGCCCTTTGGGTCCCATGAGTTCATGAAGGTGATCAATCTCCTAACCCATGGCCCTCAGACGATGATAGCTGTTACCTCCCGACCCTATGGTCATGTGCAACTGGGGAATTAGGCAACTCCTACTTTCATCGGTCTAATCCCTACCCGACCCTAGGATAGACTTAGGATTCACCATTATAGTACATGTTCACTTAGAACCTTACCCAAGTCTTCATCATCTCTCTTTCTGCCATCATGGGCTGGCCCTCATCCTTTCATAGGGATCATGGCAACCTGCCTACCTTGGTCAAGCCCTATACTGGTTACCTCCATCGTAACACATCCATATGCACTTAGAGATGGATATCTATGGGCCTACGGGTTCATTCTCATACCATGTACTTTTCAATTAACTTCTCAAGATCCTGTGAGACCTCTTCAGGTCACCTTAAACCATCAAAACTGATATACACCCTACCAAAGGGGTCCCTCTCCCAGGATGGAAAGAAAACCATCTCTTGACAACAAGATCATAAAAGCTCTAAGGTATAGGGTTTACATCCACACGGGCCTATTTAACCCTAAAAAACCATTAAGGCATAAGTAGATCACCTACTGTACCATGCTAGGTCATTCTTGTCCTCTTTCCTCAAATTTGGATCAAAATCATACCATTCTTTATCATCAACCTAGCTGTGAGGGGTTCATCAAACACACCTTAAACTTCAGGGGCTCCCTTTTTCCTCTATACATGAGGATTACCATGCTCACTTCTATAGGAACTCAACTTCTCATCATGAGCATTAGGTATACCACTTCCCCTCTTAGGCCTAGGAACCTTAGGTTCACTTGTAGGTGTCCAACTGCATGCTCTATCTCTCAACTACGCCCCAAGCATGCAAATGGCATGACATGCACTTCTTGTCATCCCTCAACTCGAGCAACACTTAGGGTTGGGTCCTCCTTAAGGACAGTCATCAAGGTACAAGGCCCCATAACCTTCTACCAAAACCTTTCTAAGCCTAAGGAGCTCTTCTTCCTACCTCGGAAGGTAAACATCTATACCATAGGCACCGGTACCAGAAGCTTCATCTTTTCTCAAAGGTTTGGTTCCTCTAAAGACAATCAACTTTCAAGGATCGATCATGAGGCAACCACTATTATCCATTGTTCCTCATATCCCAGGGTTTTAGGCTTCCTACCTTCTTGCTGGGTTTCCTGCTCTCTCTAGAGCTAACCCCACATACAACCTCACCATTAGAGGTCCTCTTTTCATGAAGGATCAACCTCAAAGGTATTCTCTACATGGGTGAGGCCTAGGTTCGAACTTATGGTTGCTCAAGATAACCCTTTATGCTCCATCATGATTCCTTATCTAGGGTTTCATCCTACCGTCAGCACTATGACGTGCCCTAGGTTCCATCTATGCCCTACTTGCACAAGCCCATAGGGTTTCTATGGTCCTTCACTAACATCATCAACTAAGGAGCTATCCTTTACCCTGACATGCACGACCCTTCCCAGGGTTGGGTTGCCAAAGGTGCTAGGTCACCCATGGATCATATGGCATCCCAAGGCATGTTCTTTCAAACACCTGGTCCGACTCATCTCTCTCTAACCTTCCCTTAGGGTTAGGGTTAGCATCATCCTCCGAGGATATGCCAGGTATCTTCTTGCAATGGAGATCGCTATCTCCAAGACTAACTTATCCTCCTGACAAGAAGGTCTAGCCTCAGGTCTCATCTGAGGACATGACATCTTATGTCATACGACCTAAGCATGTATCTATTATTTATTTCACACTTAATCTATTAAGCTTATGTCCGTGACATCTTATTTACATGCCTTTCATTAATTTAGTGGAGTATTCCTTAAACCTTATTAACCTTACCCATACCTCAAGAGGGTGAGGAGAAGAAAGGAAACCCTAATCCTTTAGGTCCTTAACAGAATTTTGTGATAAGAAGGGATGAATAAGATGAGAGGTCCTAAAGGTATCTTATTTCGATTCATACCCTAAGACTTTGGCCAGGCGGTCACACGGGTCCGGGAGTCCTCGTATTCCGACTAGCGGTGCGGAGGAAAATCTTGCCAGCCCCCGGTCGTGATCCCTTTCTAAACACCTCCGTCTTTTGGATACTCCTCTAATAACTCCCTTGGGTTCTATGGAGTTTGTAAAATTTAATAATTATTAATGGTTAAATGAGGAACCTATGCTCTGATACCAAATGTTACGACCCCACCTCCCGATAACCCCCAATTAAGGGAGATCAAGAGGTTGAGCCGCACCCATTAATCCCAAATCAAAGGTTCGACATATAACCATAAACAACTATTAAATTCTAACAGACTATACTGAAAATGGTAATAAAATTTTTCTTTACATACCTTTTGAAAACTTGGTTTTCTATCCACATCGATACTAATCTATCTAATCCTCCTTTGTACTTTAATTCTCTTTTAGTATCACAAGTGCCACTTTACTGTTTGTTCTTTTCATTGTACCTAAAACGCCGACAAACAAAACGTCGATCAGCCGAAGCTGGTATGTGGAGGAAACAGATAATGTTCAACTATGGTAACAAATATAATAGTTCAATTAATCATTTAACAATCAAGATTACATTTTAAGCCATACAACTCAATCCATACATATTCTCGAACTCTGGGTTGTCCCTGCAGTGGACATGAATATCACCTCTCTTTTAGGTAATAGAGTCGCATGGCACTATCCGAAGATAGCCCAATATCTAACTCATTATGACTTGATGGTCCTACCTCCATGGTAGCCATGTACTAAGTCAACCATAGACCTGATGGACCTACCCAATAGGTAGCCATGTACTAGGTCATCCATAGACCTGATGGACCTACCCAATAGGTAGCCATGTACTAGGTCTTTCTCTAACCTGATGGACCTACCCATAGGTAGCCATGTACTAGGTTAGCTATTATGCCACAGAGAGAACCAGGATCTGAGTTTGTAGGCATATACTCTTTGTGATAGTCATAGCCACATTATAGTTTGCATGAACTAAATAAACATCCAACATTTTATTTAAAGCAGTCGGTAAAACATTCGGAAATCACCGTGAAACTAGAATGGTTATACATAAGCGTAACCACATACCTGTTCAAAGCAACTTGAAGTCCAAATATTTAATATTCAGGAACAAACAATCAAGCAATCATCAATATCCTGAAATTAATACATAACATCCATGTGTCATTGTTTTATTCCAAACCTCCTCAAGATCTACTTGGATTCCATTTTAAGATTTATAGGTCATACTTTAGGGTTTTAGCTTTCATTATGCATTTATTATTGTTAATGTTTGTTTTGTCCACAAACCCTAATTTCAACATTATAGACACCATTAAAAGTCAATTAAATCCAATATATCTCTTTTACACTAAAACTACTATCTTTATCAATTTAAGTCATGGCAAGATCATTCATGTTTAGGTTTCTTTGAATTGACAAATCAACAAAGAATTATAGTTCGATTCTCCAGGAACCCCAATTACTACAATTCTCATTATTTATGTCAGTAAACCCTAATGTATCATTAATTCCACTTTATACACTAAGAACCCCAAAATATCCACATTAATGATCTTTTATACTCAAATTGGATTTATAACAACATAACTTTGTCTTATTTATAGATTCACACAATTAAAATCATTAAAAGACATATCCTCCTTAATTAGGGTTTCTAAGCCCATTAATGCAAACTTAGGCATATGAAACCCTAATTTAAGCTAATTATGTGCAAATATCATCCCTTTTATTATCAACAGATTAATATTCATTCTAAACATTCAGAGAACATCACTATACTCAATTATTATCAATACCAAGGGTTTTTCATTAATTAAACTAGTAAATATGATAACTTTACACCCTTTTTAAGATTTCAAGCATAGTTATGCACATAATCTCTAAATTAACCTAATTACGTGCAAAGATTATCATTTTCAATCTTAAAGTATCTTTCTACAATTAACAGGTTATCATCAACTGTAGTGATCCATTAAACCCTATTAAACACATTAATCATATCAAATTAGGGTTTCTTAATCTTTAATTCATTAAAGATGATGATTTATACTACTTTTCGAACTATGATCATATTCAGGCTGTAAAACTATTTTTAATGGGTTCCTTGAATTTTTCTGATCAAAATTCATATATCATATGTGCCAAACGGAGCTACCAATCTCTAGATATGATTTTAGTAAGAAAAAGCTTACCACAGCCAATGAGGGGCTGCCACGTCAGCCCGTATGTGCTTTCCTTGCCTGCGCGCATCGATGACTTACGTTATAATGATTTTACTGAAATACCCCCGCGCGGCAAACCGGCTCTTCAAGCCCTGGAAGGGCATTTTTGTCCAAACGCCTGGATCTCCTTCAACCTCACGACGCAAGCCATGGGCGCCGACTGCAGCCTGTTCAGGGTCCGTCACGGCTCTGGTTCTCCTTCCCCTGACCCCGACGACTTCTTCTTTCGGTTCCCCCATGTCCGCCACCCCCTACCGTGCTCAGAAACGCACTCAAACCACTGCTGCGGTGGCGTAGTTAGACCTGCAAGTCATGGCCGACCTGCAGCCCTCTTGCGCCGTCGTGCCAGGGGTCAGAGCGGTGTGGGTGTCGGAATCCTTTCTGGGGTCATGGGAACGTCGTGCTTCCTTTCTACCCCCATCCTCAGATCGTCGTTGCTCTAGGGAAACACCAGCCATACGGCTAGGGTTTGGTTGAAGAAGGTGAGGAGGAAGAAGAAGAAAGGAGGGATGGCTGTGTGGAACCTCCTTCCCACACGAC
Organism: Alisma plantago-aquatica; assembly: GCA_963693085.1. Taxonomy (NCBI): domain Eukaryota; kingdom Viridiplantae; phylum Streptophyta; class Magnoliopsida; order Alismatales; family Alismataceae; genus Alisma; species Alisma plantago-aquatica. The sequence goes on from OY856414.1 coordinate 333,829,212, forward strand.
CCAGAACTCTTCCCCTTATATAGGGGTGATATCCACGCCACCAAGACGTTCATACAAGGAAAAACGAGCTCCTATCCTAATAGGAAGCAAATTCCTTTAAGAAGCTAGTTTCTCTCTCTCTCTTCACATCCCTTTTCCTTTTTGATATTCCTTAACTCATGAACACTTAGGAAAACAAGAATTACTTCTTTCTCTCTTCTGTACTTGCCTTTTTATCAAAGGTCACGAAATCATGTTTCCTTTTAATTACAAAATACCACTTTTTGAGAAACAACACAAAATTCCTTAATAATGCATCACATTATCTTCTTATTTTGCAACTTTGATATTTTCTCTTTATTCCTCTTCTACTTTCCTCATTTGGTATTCCTTTTATCATTAGGAATTCTTGGAACACAAAATTCCACAAAGGATCATTCAATTATACCTTTTTCCTCTTATTTTCAACATGTTTCCATTATTATCAATTTCTTTCTTCGAAAATAAATATTTAATTAATTGTTTCTTTCCTCATTGCTTTCTTTTTGCTACTCTGGACCCCTTGGAAACCAAAGAACCCAAGAGGCACGAAATCCTCTTTGGATTTGCCTTCTAGAGGTTTCTACATATTTCTTTTCTCGAATATTAAATTATCCATTTATTTCCTTGTTATTTGGGGCCCAATAGCCAATAAAGCCCACCAAGCAACCAATCAAGGCTATTGTGAGAGGAATCCATTTAATCAAAACAAATCATATCATTATTTGTTCAATTAGCTTTAATATGAGAAATTACATTTCTCACTAATTAATGCCCAAAAATTGGGGTTATAACAGATATCTCATCCACTTGATAAACAAGACTGAGAAATGCATGGCCATACTCATGTGAGTCAATATGTGATATTGATTTCACATATATCTCTCACAGTCTATGCTAGTTCAAGAAACATAGATTGAACATTGAAGAGTGTGATGATTCCATACCTCGATTTCAATTTGGATATCAGAGACAAATAAACTATACGATCATTGTAACACTAATCATAGATCAAGGTTGGAGTTGTTCTCCAACTTTCCAATTACTTATGTATCAATGACGTCTTTTCTAGATACCACTTGTTGCTTGTGATGTCATAAATTAGTTATGGACATTCACTGCCAACGTAACTTGGGACCTATAGGGTCACACGCATAGGATACACCTAGAATAGGGGTTTACTCACGAATTTGGTTTAAACCTAATTACTAAAGTGTTAGGTATTCAATTTAAACAAGATTGACAATTAGAACTCAGAAATGAATAGTTCAACTAGTGAACCAACCGATTCATATGTATGAAACGAGCGGTTCATGCTGTGAACTAACATTTGGTTGATCAATCAGATTGCATCAAGGATTGATGCTGACTTCGTATTTTGCATTAATTCAAGTATTGAAAGCCAATTTTAACATGAATAGGAAACATGGTGAACCGATCATTTCAAGGGTTGAAACGACCGACTTACATGTCAACCGAACGGTTCTTAGTTTGCAGGTTTCAGAAAATTTATGAAATTCTATTTGTTTGACTATTGTGGATGACATCAAATCTGCCTACTAAAATAACGTAAAATTTTCCCTTAAGAAAGGTATGTCTTATAACATCATATCCATCAGGATTGAAATTATCATACTTTATAATTAAAATAAAAAAAATACCTTACTCATATAAGAATTCAAATTCTACGATCAATTTTGGTCAAATGAACACCAATGTGGATGTAATTATCATAAATCAAAATTAATTAAAAACCATCCAACTCATATAAGCATGACATGTTAAACTTCAATTAATATCATGGTGATTACATGATATGAATGTGCCTACCTACGTAAACAACACAAAAAGTATATAACAACAATATATTCACAAATACAAATCCTAAATGGATCAATATCACAGGAAGTGGGTTGTACGACAATATTGGATTTTATTTTTACACTTGTTACCCTCAATGTCAAACTCATCCATTGTTTATCTATACATTTATCCACACAGTCAACCATGGTGACTAAATATCCTAATGTGGCCATTTACTTTTTACCAACATCAATTTTTCCTACCTGTGCGAAAATAGAATACAACTTATAGTTGAAATGGATCAATCGTTGATTACGCGGGTTATAATCTTAATGTTCACATGTGTTACCCATAATAATAGAGAAATGAATGTTTTAAAACCTAGTAGAAATCAAGCAATGGAGGTTTGGAACAAGATATGCTATGAAAATAGGGTAGATATGAAACCTAATAAATGAAATAGGGTAGTGACAATAAAAGTGGTACAACCTAATAAATTTATTGTAATAAAATGAAGATGAATAAGGGTACGGTATATCACTTTAATGTAAATATATACATAGTTAGCAAGAATAGAGAGAGATAGTGAATGAATAAATGGGTTCAGTCGTTATAAAACCAGATTTGAGTGAATGAAAATAGACAACACAGATAATAAAAATACAATCCTAAATCTAATAGGTTACTCAAATTGGTAATAGTGTCGTGGTTCACATTAAATTAAAAATATTATATTATATATTAATGTCATTCCAACATGGTCTACATGGAAACGTCAAATTCATTCAAGGACTTAATTAAAAATTGTAATTTTAAATAAAAATAAGATGATTGATATGCTATCTAATTTTTAGAAAACACAAAAGTAATGTTAGCTCAAACTTAACCCTATGATAGGATTTTGAAATGGGTGACACTAGTGTGGTTGACATCAAATGACAGGTTAAATCAACCCAACATTTTTCTTTAAATAAGGTTTGTTTGGTTACATTGTATCCATCAGGAATGAATCATCATAAATTGTAATTAAATAAACACCAATAGTCTCATTTAAGCATATCACCACTTTGCAAAAATACTGGTCAAATGAATAGTATTAGGGTTATAAATATCATAAACTATAATTAAATAAAACTAGCAAACTCATATATGAATATAATGTTACAATAAATAACATTGAAATGAATTACATTAGAGATATGATTATTGTTGGATCCTAGATGGGTGATTAGATGCTCTAGAGGGGGGCGAATAGAGATGAATGCACTTAAACAAAATTCATTAGACCTTCAAGATATATCACAAGGTAAGGTTGCTAAATAGGTAATTTGAGTGCAACTAAAACATGCATAGCAAGGATGAGAGAGATTGAGCAAACACAAGTAGACAAGCTATTTAGAGTGGTTCCACACTTCAAACTAGAAGTATGTCAGTCCACTTACCTAGAGAGGTCAACCTCTAGGATTTCCTAACCATTGTATTCTTATATTCATTCATAAGACTTACAATACATGACCAAACAAAGGACTTACCTATCCAATACAAAGAGTCTTCAACCTTACCAAGGACTTACCCACTTTGCAAGAATCTTCCGCCTTCTTCCAAGGACTTACCTACTCTTGCACTAGTCTTCAGCCTTGTACAAATTACCCACTCTTCTTGGATCTTCTGCCTTTGACTTCACCTTCACTCGGAGAAGCTTCCACCAAGGACTTACCCAGTTGAGCAAGGAGTCTTCTGCCTTCACCAAGGGCTTACCCACTCTAGCTCCAAGTCTTCAGCCTTGATCTTCACCAAGAGACTCCTTCCCTTGTTGTTCTTCACCTCTCTTAGCCAAGAGAGAGAACCTTCATCTTCATGATTGAAATGAGAGAAAGGGAGGTGGTGGAAGTGAGAGCCTCACAAGATATACATATAGGACTAGCTCTCTTACAGATCTCCTACTCACTCTAATGGATGTAGCAAGTGATTAAGCTTAGAGAGAGAGAGGAGGCTGTAGGAAGCACTCAACTATATAATAGGAACCTCAAATAGAGTTTTGCAATGAATGCTCAACCTTGGAATGAAGCCCAAGGGGTCCTATTTATAACTGGGGATGCCTCTTAGCCTTTGGGAACACTTGTGAACGAAAACTAGCCATTTTGTGGCTTGCAACGGATCTATTTTCACTTGTTGCAACTCCACAACGGCTAGAAGAACTTTTCTATACTTTTTCGTATAGTGCAATCGGTCGAGTTTCTATAAGGGTAACTCGACCGATCAAGTAAACGACAAGGCTGATACTAAAATGATCAGTCGAGTTTGTCCTGAAAAAACTCGACCGACCATTAGGAATCAAAATGGTCAGTTACTTGATCGGTCGAGTTCTGTGTAAACACAACTCGACCGATGCAATCTGCAGAAAATTGATCAAGGATGGTCGATCGAGTTTTCAGGCTGGGAAACTCGACCGACAAAGTGCATGTAATCAATTTTCAAAGTTGTATCTAAAGTGCTCTAATATTCGATCTAAGTTCTCCTGATATTTTTCTAAGCTTAATTACAAGTCATACAATCATTACAAGTGATTTACAATATGATTCTAATGGATGTACATCATATTACAAAAATGTGCACTTGTATGACTTTGACTTGTCTTTTCTCCAATTTGATATGCGCAAGTTAGGGCATTTGGAGTGTGTCTATACCTAATCTGAAAACACTCAAGTAGAGACGTTAGACATCAATATGTGGAATGGTTAGTCATCATCAAAACACGGGTTTAGTCAAATTAGACGTGAGTCAACATTGACCTAATTGACCTTGAGTCAACAATATCCCCCTTTTTGAAGATGACAAACCATTCCATAAATGTACTGAAAGCATTTAAATAAAGTCATACCTTTGGAGAAACCTAGGGGTTTCAATATAATTGATCTCATATGCTCCCCCTCAATTGATGCACATGGAGGTCTCATACTCCCCCTCAATTGATGTCATTTCTCCTGCATGGTTAACTTTCATAACATTTATAGAAAACTATGTCTTCTACTCATATATGTTCTACACATATATGTCTTCTCCCATTTACCTTCTCCCCTTTACATGGACATACTTCTCCTCTTCATATAAGACATGCCTTCTTCCTCTTTTAAAAGAAGACATACCTTTATCCCCCTTTGTCATTTCAAAAAGTGGGGTTATGAAGAAATAAGAAACACTAAGTTATGAAAGGAGAGTAGAAGAGCACAGATAGGGGCTTGTCCAAGCATAGAAAGAAAAGCAAGTTAAAGCATATACTTGAACAACCCAACATGCAAGATGAAGTGTTGCAGAAAAACAATAAAACATAATTTTGACCCTCAAAATGATGGATTTTGACCAAAAACCATCAGAGCTCAACGCACAGCAATGAGTCTTGCTCAGAAGGTTGTTTCTGCATGAAAAACACTAGTCTTGCACCAAAAACTGAAACTGGAGCAAAATCTGCATAAAATCCAAAAATGCTCCAATTTCTACATATAATGTAGATCTATGTACCCTGCATCAGAATGTTGTGCAAGCAACTCAAGATAGTAGATATGCAATTCAAGGAACAAGCTTGAGCATGTATGAGACAAGATACAAGCATAGCATATAGATGAGCAAAGATGCCAAATATAAACAAGGTTAGAACTATATGTATATGAACTACTAGTAGATGTTATCACAAGTTAGGACTACTAGTAGGATCTAGATCATAGCAAGAGATACACAAGATAAAGCAAGCTATGATTAGATGTAGAGATATATCCAAACAAAGAGATAAGCAATTTTAGAAGCATGAACGGATATAACTCACTAGATATGCATCCTTACCATAAGATGATTACCACTAAGAACCTCAAGGTTGTATCAACACAAGATATACACCTAGATATATGTAGCAAGTTAGAGTACAATGGAAGAAATTTTTAGACACAACCAAGAGATCTAAAGAGATCATCATCAAAATCTGCAAAACAACTCAAAGTAAGTAATTGCAAGATATAGATATGCCAATTTAGAGCAATTAGAGAGATAGAGTTGTAAGCAAGATAGGAAATTTAGAACATGGCAATATGCATATATAAAGGTACCAAATGAGAGTGCCAAATAATAAGGCTATTGGTTGAGAAAATCTAGTTGAGAGGGAAATTCTCATTCAATAAGCCAAATGCATATTCTGTGCACAGTGTTATCAGTCGAGTTCTGTGTATTGACAACTCGACCGATGACAGCTGCTGGCAACACCCATTGGTGCCTATCGGTTGAGTTTCAAATAGGGCAAACTCGACCGACAGACCATCTATAAAAAAGCACATATATATCATAAAAATATATACAAAGGCATGCTAAAACTACAAACCATATCCAAACATGTCTAAGCAAGTTAGTAATGCACTATAGAAGTATTATAAACAGTTTTTGAGTAAGTGTGTCAAGAGAAACACAAAATGCCACTTTTGACTCAAAAACCATATGTATAGTGCACACTAACTTGACAAAAACAAGTTAGAGATGGTTATAAGTAATAAAAACTTTACCTTTGTTCTTACCATTCCTTTTCCACTTGTTGTCACCCTCTACACATCTCACCTTTCTTCTTTCATGTGGATTGAGAAGTCAATTTGCAATTCAATAGCTCAAGTCAATCCATTTGCAAGTACCTATAAGAAGAAAGATGAAATGGTCCCCAATCATATATTTGGGTCCGGAGGGGTTATCTTAACAACCCAAGTCCTATTTCTCTTGGGTGCTTTCCTAAAAGGACAACAAGTAGAATAATGACTAAAATCATTGCAATAGTTGCATGTGCCCATAGTCTTGGAACTAGAGGATTCTCCATGGAAGATTGGAGGTCCTTTATCTTTGTTGTTCCTTTGACTACCATCATATCCTAAACCATGTCTACCAATTTGTTTAGTAGAATGGTGTAGGATGTCATTAAGACTCTTTTTACCAACTAAGAATCTTTGCAAAGAAGATCTCAAACTATCATTATCATGCATAAGAGAAGTAATAGTAGAAGACAAATGATTGATATTATCTCTAGCATGCAAAAGATCATTTTCTAAGTAAAGAGCTTTAGTTAAATAAGAATCTCTATCAATATGAAGAGCAGCAACATCATTCTCTCAATTAGTAGAACTAGAACAAGATTCATGCCCATTGATTTTAGCAAGCAAGGATGCATTTTCTGTTTCTAATTCTTGCAAAACAAAATCTTTGTCCTTGTTTTTAGTTTTAAGAACATCAATATCATGCATGAGAGAATCAACAATTAAGGTATGCTCTTCATTAGAACTAGTCATAAGAGGTTGAGCTTCTAGAAATCTAATCTTATCAAGCAAACTAGCATTTTCAAGTTTAAGAGAGTCTACTTGGCTAAGACAATCATCAAGAAAGCAAGAATTAGCATGTTCAAGATCATCTAATTCTACATGCAAATTATCAACAATTTTAGAAAGCTTTTTCTTTTTCCTTTTAGAAGACTTAAGAGAGGCACAAATATCATGAATAATAGCAATCAAAGATTCTTTATCTAAAGAGTTTAGATTTACCTCACTTGAGTCTTCACTTGTTGATGCTATAAGAGAAAAATGGCATTCTCCTTCATCATTAGAGCTTGATCTTGATCCTTCACTTGAATCTTCACTTGAGCTTGATTTGGAGGAGCCACTTGAGCTTGAGTGCCATTTCTCCTTCTTATGAAGATGGGTCTTTTTGCCTTGTGGGCAATCTTCCTTGTAGTGACCCTTCTTTCCACATGTGAAGCACTGGATGGAGGAGGACTTGCCTTTGTAGAGTCTACCCTTGGAGTACATGGCATCTTCTTTAGCTTGAGAGGATGGAGAGACTTGTTCCATGATAGCTTCAATTTGAGCCTTCATTTCAGCCTTCTTCATTCTCTTTATCTCTTTCTTCTCTTATCTTTCTACTTCCTCCCTCTTGTCAAGTGTGGCTTCATGTGCTTGTATATTTCCAATGAGCTCTTCAATAGGAATATCCTTAAGAGACCTTGCTTCTTCAATTGAAGTCACCTTGGGTTCCCACCTCTTGGGGAGAGTTCTAAGGATCTTTGAGTTGATCTCTCCACTAGACATATGATGTCCTAGAACGGCAAGACCATTTACAATGGTGTTGAGCCTTGAGTACATGTTTGCTATGATCTCCTCCTTTCCCATCTTGAAGTTCTCAAGCAGCCCTTTGAGCATGTAGACTTTGCTTTCCTTCACTTGATCCGTCCCTTCATAAGTGATGCATAGCTTTCTCCATACCTCATAGGCCGTCTCACAAGAAGAAATCTGGTTGAACTCGGTGGGGGTCATGGAGGCATAGAGGATGTGCACGACTCTAGCATTCAAGGTTGCTTTCTTTAAGGTAGCTTCATCCCATTCTTCAATCTTTGTCTTTAGTAGCTCGTATGGGTTGTTCACCATTTGGCACATATCAAGACTTGATCCTTGTATGTAGAATTGGAGCCTTCTTCTCCAATAGAGGAAATTGCTCCCATCAAAGATTGGAAGGCTGCTCAAGTATCTCCCTCCTTAGTAGTCACCCATCTTCTCCTACTTGTGGAAGTATGCTTGGAGAAGACTGATACCAATTTTTGGATCCTAGATGGGTGATTGAATGCTCTAGAGGGGGGGGTGAATAGAGATGAATGCACTTAAACAAAATTCATTAGACCTTCAAGATATATCATAAGATAAGGTTGCTAAATAGGTAATTTGAGTGCAACTAAAACATGTATAGCAAGGATGAGAGAGATTGAGCAAACACAAGTAGACAAGCTATTTAGAGTGGTTCCACACTTCAAACTAGAAGTATGTCAGTCCACTTACCTAGAGAGCTCAACCTCTAGGATTTCCTAACCATTGCATTCTTATATTCATTCATAAGACTTACAATACATGACTAAACAAAGGACTTACCTATCCAATACAAAGAGTCTTCAACCTTACCAAGGACTTACCCACTTTGCAAGAGTCTTATGCCTTCTTCCAAGGACTTACCTACTCTTGCACTAGTCTTCAGCCTTGTAGAAATTACCCACTTTTCTTAGATCTTCTGCCTTTGACTTCACCTTCACTCGGAGAAGCTTCCACCAAGGACTTACCCAATTGAGCAAGGAGTCTTCTACCTTCACCAAAGGCTTACCCACTCTAGCTCCAAGTCTTCAGCCTTGATCTTCACCAAGGGACTCCTTCCCTTGTTCTTCTTCACCTCTCTATGCCAAGAGAGAGAACCTTCATCTTCATGATTGAAATGAGAGAAAGGGAGGTGGTGGAAGTGAGAGCCTCATAAGATATACATGTAGGACTAGCTCTCTTACAGATCTCCTACTCACTCTAATGGATGTAGCAAGTGATTACACTTAGAGAGAGAGAGAGGAGGCTGTAGGAAGCACTCAACTATAGAATAGGAACCTCACATAGAGTTTTGCAATGAATGCTCAACCTTGGAATGAAGCCCAATGGGTCCTATTTATAGCTGGGGATGCCTCTTAGCCTTTGGGAACACTTGTGAACAAAAACTAGTCATTTTGTGGCTTGCAACATATCTATTTTCACTTGTTGCAACTCCACAACGGCTAGAAGCACTTTTCTGCACTTTTCCGTATAGTGCAATCGGTCGAGTTTCTATAAGGGTAACTCGACCGATCAAGTAAACGACAAGGCTGATACTTAAATGATCGGTCGAGTTTGTCCTGACAAAACTCAACCGACCATTAGGAATCGAAATGGTTCGTTACTTGATCGGTCGAGTTCTGTGTAAACACAACTCGACCGATGTAATCTACAGAAAATTGATCAAGGATGATCGGTCGAGTTTTCAGGCTGGGAAACTCGACCGACAAAGTGCCTGTAATATTCGATCTAAGTGCTCCTGATATTTTTTCTAAGCTTAATTACAAGTCATACAATCATTACAAGTGATTTACAACATGATTCTAATGGATATACATCATATTACAAAAATGTGCACTTGTATGACTTTGACTTGTCTTTTCTCCAATTTGATATGCGCAAGTTAGGGCATTTGGAGTGTGTCTATACCTAATCTAAAAACACTCAAGTAGAGATGTTAGACACCAATATGTGGAATGGTTATTCATCATCAAAACACATGTTTAGTAACATTAGACGTGAGTCAACATTGACCTAATTGACGTTGAGTCAACAATTATCACAAGCTATATTCATACCAAAATCATGTTGATTTATCAATTAGTGTCATGTATCTGCAATATATATATATATATATATATATATATATATATATATATATATGTATATATATATGGACCTAACTATGGTTAAGGAAAACATGATAATTTCCATATGTAATAGTTTACTAGAAAATACCACTTAAATACCATCGGTGATTCATGAATAGACATATCTACAAAGTAAACATGCATGGATACCATATAAAATGAAGTTAGACAGATTTTAATATTAATGATCTTGGACAATATTGACTAAATCTTCCTACTTATGTAAACAACGTGGAAAATAACACATCTGAATGCTATGCAAAATAACTAATATAAAATGAACTGCACAAATAAGTAGTAAAGGATAAAAAATATGTACATCATATCTACTAGAGGGAGAAACTAATGGCACTAACATTAGCATCAAGTAGGACCAACATCATCATTTAGAGTAGAGTTTAGCAAGAATAATTTATACATGACTTTACAAAGTGTCAATTGTGTGTGATTATTCATGTAAACACCATCGAACATAAGATAGATTTGACTAATATGTAAAAAATTAGGTTTCATAATAATGAGCATACTTATGAACAATATATTCACAACTAAAATGTGAAATGGACCATCATTCAATCCTATCTAGACAAAGGTGCACAATCAAGTAGGTAGGTCTACCAAAAATGCAGACAACAAAGCTACTAGAGATAGAAAATGATGGTACTAACATCAAGATCAAATAGACATGATTTCTTAAACTGACATCAGGTTTAATAGCCAAATTTAGCATATATATAACAAAAACTTAGCATGTGACTGACATATGCATATAATTTAGCAGTAAATACCACTCAAATAATTACCAACATTATTGGGATGAATTGGCACTTCTGGAAAATAAATAGGCTCTACCAACATATAAAGTAAGGTAGCAAGATTAAATTAGAAATTTCATTTGACAGTGTCAATTTAATGTGGCTAATTATATAAAAAGTGTGACATGTAACAAGTTTGAATGTCATGCGCACTAACAAAGCAAAATTAATTTCATAACCAAACTAAAGTGAAAGTATGCATGATGTAACGTCCCAGGATTTGAGGCCTTGGATAACATGATCTTAAAAAGAATGATTGGACTACCCATATCACCAAGGTATGCCTCCTTTTCCATGAGTCCATCACTAAAGAACTCCATAGTTAAGCGTGCTTGTATCGAAGTAGTACTAGGATGGGTGACCAGTCAAGAAGTTGACCCCAGCTTGAGCGTGAGTGAGGACAAAGCGTGCAGTTTAGGCTAGTGGTGGTCTCTGGGGCCAGTCATCATTCCTAAAAATCTACTAGAGCTTAGGAGATTGGCCCAGACATTACAAATGGTATTAGAGCAAATTCCTCTCAAGTAGGTAGGTCCCACATGGGCCTGTGGCATGCCAGTCTTTCAGTCGTGTGGTCCACGCATGTTGTAAAGGGATATCTGAGTTGATGGAGCTGCCCATGCACTGGCAGTATCCAGGCATGTTGGAAAGGGTTATCCAAGTTGATGGAGCCACCCTTGCGCTGGTAGCCATGTTCAGGAGCTGGGTGTACATGGGTCATTTGGGTCTACACTGAAATGGGGAAAAGATTATGAGACCATATAGTTGAGCCTTGACGAGGACGTCAAGAGTCTAAGTGGGGGAGATTGTAACGTCTCAGGATTTGAGGCCTTGGATAACATGATCTTAAAAGGAATGATTGGACTGTCCATATCACCAAGGTGCACCTTCTTTTCTGGGAGCCCATCACTAAAGAACTCCATAGTTAAGAGTGCTCAGATTGGATTAGTATAAATGACACAAATATCCCCAATGAAACATGGTTCAATAACTCAATCTAGCTAATGTGAAACACAAATTGGCATTGTAAACATATAAAGGAAAGCTAACAACATTAAAGTATTAGTGAGCTTGGATAATGTGGACTAAATGTGCCAAAGTATGTATACAACATGGCACATAACAAGTACTAATTACTGAAAACCAAATTTGTAAGAACCCTGACCTGGCTTTTGGGCTAACCCTATTTTCCTTGCTTGATTAGATGATTAGAACCATAGTCTAATATTTTTAGATGCTTTTGTAATATGTGGCAAGCTTATGTTTGCAGTTTGGTCATGTTTGGCAGTTTTTTGAGCTTGTTATGCTTGTTTTGGTCCAAATTGTAAATTATCCATGATAAGGGTTCATCTTACAATTTGTAACATGTAGAGTGTACCCTCTATGTCTTGGCATCATGAGAGAGAGAAAGGAACATAGGGACACTTTTCTTGGACCACGGCTGATGATGTGATATCACATGGTGAGATTAGGGTTCTAGGGTTAGCTTTTATGTTGTGCTTCGACTATGTTTGAGTTTATGAAGTGTTACGACTGCAACACTTATCCTAGGTGTGGTTTGTTTCGACCTTTATGCCCTAGTTGAGGTTTGGTCGCTAGGTTTTTTTTTTCTCTTGAAGATTGTTTCGACCATGTTGTGGTGTGGGTGACCTAGTGTTACGATCACTACATGTGCATGGTGTGCTTCAAATGCAACAAGGGTTTTTAGTGACCTAGGTGGTCACTGCACTTCCTAGGTTGTATCACCATTCAATGCATTGATAGGCCTAAATTGCGCGTCTTGAAAAGAGGCAGACTCAGAAGGATCAAAATTTGAATTTATAATATGAAACCTTCAAGGCCCCCCAAAACTTTATTACGGGGTCGAAGTAGATATACGGGATCGAACACAGGTACATGGGTACATCTAGGACACTTAAGATCTCACTCTTAATCCACTTAAGACAATTTGATAGTTGATAAGAGTTTATAACTAGAACTAGTATAGCAAAATGTCACGAAATAAAACAAAATAAAGTACAGTAAACAAAATAAAGTCCGTCAGATTCTACTAATAGAGAGAATAAGTTCATGTCTATGTAACCACAAGTTGGGAAGTATATGCACCTATTCTCGAGCATAGACGACCCTCAAACACCCTAACAAGCTACCTCCATCCAAACTTAGTACGTACTATGGTATCATTTCCGGTGGGGTCATCCTATTCGCTTTTGCACAATGTGACTAAAACTCATCAATGATATGAAACCTCTTTTGAGGATGACAAATCAACACCCTAGAATATTCTAGATACCCTCTCAGGTCTAGAATATTCTGAGATGCTAGGAATGGAAGTGATCTGGGCAGAACCTAGTAGTGGGCCCGACCATGCCCAGGTCTATGGTTCTGCACAGATCACCTTGAACCATCCTCTTTTTAGATTCTAATCCAAACTACATTCTCTTATTTATTTCTACAACAAATCTATCCATATAGGTAGAAATAAAAGTTCAAGCAAGAAAGAGATCAACCAAACTAGCAATCATGACCAGAAAGAGAAGATAGAATAGAAAACATACTATATTTGGAATAAAACTACTTGCTTAAGGTAAAAGTACATAAACCTGCCCAAAATGGGCTACACCACCAAGAAGGAGCTCAACTCAAGAAGGAGATCAACTAGCCATGTACAAGCATAGTTGGCATCGAACAAAGATGGAAAAATATCATTTATACATAAATAAAAGAAAAGTAGACGAAGAAGAGATTTAGCCCATAGAGGAGAGGTGGCTCTCGCTCCTTAGCCTCTGAGAGGTGGCTCTCGCTCCTTAGCCTCTATACGGGTCGGATCTCATCTTTGGGTCATCCTCCTTGATCTTCTAAACTCTTTGGCCTCCTTTCTTTTTTATTCTGTCCCAAATAGCAGCTTGGTGGTGTATGGAGGTGGAAGATGGTTGGGAATGGTGGGAAGTAGGTGAATGGTGGTGGATAATGATGATAGATGGAAGCAAACTTAAAGGATGGACATAGGATGAGCACTTCAGCCTTTTTGGACCTTAGAACTCTCCCACGGGACTCTGGGAACCAACAAGTATAGAACCACAATGTGGAATCTAAAAAATCTCCCCAACCCCTCTCCAGGTAGTGAGGGGTGAGTATTTATAGGTAAAGGTGAAGTGTATGTAATAAGTGGTCACGACACCTGTCTTGGTTGCTACCCCAGTTTTGGCCCAACCATGTTGGGCACGTCTATGTCGGATGTCGCAGTCAAGACAGATGTCATGGTTGAGACAGATGTTGGCCCTTGTCCTCACCCTGACCGTGCTGGGTTGGGCACAACTGTGCTGGCTGTCTCAATCGTGGCAGAGGAGATTCAGTAGCAGTTGCTTTGTGTTATAATCAAAACGAGTGGCATGGTTGCAACGAGTGTAGCGGTCGTGACATACTTGCTATGTTTGTGGTTGTAGAGGTCACGACAAGTGTAGCAGTCGCTACACCTGACCTCAGCTCGACCGTGTCAGGCTGAGCATGGCCATGCCAAGTGTAGTGGTCGAGACGGTGTAGCAGTCTCGATGGTGTAGTGGTTGCGACCCTTGATATTTAGGGACAAAATCACCGGGGGGGCGCTATTACTAGTGGTCAATGGGCTCACGTCGATGAAACTTATGATTAATGAGGATGCTTTCTGATAAAGGACTGGAAATCAAAAATTGGGTACAAGATATCAAACGTTTCTTGGGCCCACTAGTCGGTTAGCGGGACCATCGTCTCCTAAGCTGGTGCACATAACACGATGCTTGTGGAGAAGAATCTGGAGAGGTGATGTCTTCTTGAGTTTGGTGCGTACAAGTCCCAAAATTACCTAGTTGACCAACTCTATCTATGCAAAGATATAAATTACTAAAAGATAAGAATCTAGGGTTATTTTGGGCATAGTAAGGCTATAATGACACAAAACCATGAAAAAGTGCTTACAATAAATGCCTAAATTTGGGTGTTATTAATCACCCCAAGCTTAAACCCTTTCTTGTCCTCAAGCAAGAATGTGCTCAAAGAACAAAAAGATAACATCAAAATTAAGCTTGGCGACAAATTCTAGGGTTTAAGAAAAATAGTTCAAAACATTAATTCCCCTGACTTATGTTTTTTTGAAGAAAAAAACCACCAATCGAGCACAACCTGCTAAAGTAATATCAAAGAGCATCAAGGCAAGAATAAGTGAATTCACTACAATTTGTCAGTACTCACGAGGCTTTGAATCATAATTATACAACATTAAATTATTGTCACATAGATGATCATGGGGGTGATGAGTAATGATCTATCATCATGTATTTATGTAGACCAATCAAGAACAAAATTCCTCCCACTTATTTGGATCATAAGAACCAACAAAAGAAAAAAGACTCTAACAACTTCTGAGTGTCTCAATCTACGTCAGGTTTGCCCATGTAACGAGCAACAGTCCCTGCGATCCGAGCCAGTTGGCCCAGAGCAGTGAGACGAACTCCTCGTACTGTACTCGAACCAACCCTGCTACTAGGATGATCTCATAGGTTTTCTCCTAGGGGTTCCTAGTGACTCTCTAATGAGCATTTAGAGTGATACTACTAGGAACGTCATACCTGCATTCATGAGCGCAGTCATATACCAATTGGACACCATCCCTCAACTTTCCTGGAAGAGAAAACAAGCACTCTTGTTTTTTATTCACACTCAGGTTTTTATTTTCTGCATGCTATTTTGTACGTTTGGATGGAACTATTTTTATATTTTGGGGATTTTGTGGGAGACCAGCCTCTTTTGCAAATTTTTATTTTTCATCTTTTTAACTCAATCTAAGGTGAGAGGATGTGCAGTCCATCAAGGAAAATACTTCAACCTAATTATAGCTCAAAACTCATCATTATCCACTTGGTACCTATATGAAAAATAGTAATTATGATTCAAGGATCCTTAGAGTAGAGGCAAGTTCATGAATAACACAGCTTGGAGTTTTGATCAAACTCTAGCCCTTTCCAACGGTTCCAAATCATGGGTTTGTCATTCACAACATAGATCATGGGAATAAAGTTTTAAGCTATGAAAAGGTGCATAACCTTGGATAGATTTCCCAAAAAGGAAAGAGTCAATGAGCTAGTCAAGTAATAGATCAAGCAATTTTTCAAGATGAAAATTTGTGCATTTAGACAGACAATTTTTTAAGATGAAAAATTATGCATTTAGGCACATGGATAAGCATTTAACTATAAGATTCACATCACATAGCCTTAATTGCCAAGGTTACAAATTACAGAACAAAGTTCTACAAAATTTTCAAAATTTATACTAAATGCAGACAGTAAAGATGCATGCATGAAAAATGAAGAGATAGAAAAGTGATAGCCCTACCACCGCAAGGTTAAAAAGTTTACTCATCCTCAAGCAAGCCTTGAACTTGAGATAGTAGAGAAGGAATGCATGGATGCATAGGAAAAAGATTTATTAAATTCCTAGTATGATGCATGTATGCAAGGATATGTAAAAGCAATTAGAGGAAAGAAACTATATAAGAAAGAACATGAATAAAAAGATTTATTTTAACAAAAAGAAAAAGAAAGGAGTAAGAGAAAGGGGGTGGTGGCCCCACGATACCGACACTGGGATCCCAAATCCTAAGTTTTGGGATCAATGTCACATGTGTCTTTTCGATTGGGTCCACCATGTAGGAATAGAATATGGTGGAGATATGAGCCCTTCTAAGTGTCAAGTAGAGTAATAGAATCTGGTGATTCGATGAAGTCATCTCTGTACTGGAATTGATTTGAACTGCACCGAAATGAATTCTTCGGCAGAGCATCCTCAAGGTACCCATTAATGTATGAATCTAAATAGGAAGGCCCTAGGATGTCGACACATGATGAGATGGAGGGGAGAGGTTGAAAGTTTTCTAGAGGACTCCTCTTTTCTCTCTCCACCTCTAAACTTGAGTTTGGATGCTCGGATAAATTTTTATATACATCCTGAGTCATCTAATCATCTTCTGAGCAAGAAGTATCCCTAGTTAAATATGTTTGTAGTTTTACCACCCCAAGCTTGTCACCTTCTATGGGGTCTGAGGTATCTTCATGCTCAACAGCCATGTTGTAGTGGATCGTCCATAGTGCTCCCTTAATGTCAACTTTTCTTTGAAAAGAAATAATGGACAACATCGGCTCATGATGCTCCAATTCATCATCATCAGTATACTCACTCCACTGAAACAAATTGTTACAAACCATGATTGGCACACTACTCAAAGCAAAGTGACAAGTCTCAATATGAGAGATATCACCCTGGTCTAGGTCAACGTCTGACTCAAGATCCTCAAATTGACCTTTTTGATGCGAGGTCATTTTACTGCCTTGGTGGGGATAAGAGTCATCATCATCATCGTATAACCATTCATGCATGTGGCTTGTATCTTCCATTGGTTGATCAGCTAAATCATCTAGATAAAATGAAGGGCTTCCCCATGTGGGTTGGCCTTCACAAAAAAATCGTGGTGAATCCAATTGATGGTCTGAATAGGATGGCGAAGCAAGTTCCAATTCAAGCCCAATGGAATGGTTATGATAACTATAATCTCCATGGTTGTGTGATGGAATATGCAATTAGATGGTAACCAAATCGATGAGCTCTTCAAGCCTCCTACCCTATTCAATGTCCTTGTCATGAAGATGTTATATTTGAGTAGCAATGCTTTCAAAATCTATCAATTCTGCCATACATTTCTGTTGGGGATCCACTGTATCAAGTTGATGCTTTAGGATGAATCCTAGTTCAACAATTTGAAGTATACTTCTACTGCAGTCTGCGACCTAGGTGGCTACTTGGAGATGATAATCCTTCTTTTCTAGTAGCTGCTGAAGTGGGTCAATTTGTTCTTGGAGATGAGGAGCTAAGGAGGAGGTGAGTGCATCGACACTTTCTCCAGCTAGCAGTACTGATATGATCAACACTTGATCCCATGATAACACAAAAGTCAAGGGTTGATCGGCAAAGCCCGTTGTTGGAGCATCTAAGTATACCGACGGTGAGGGTGAGTATAGCTTGACTGTGTAGAGGATGACTTTCAATTATTTGTTAGCAGTACGAATTGTGGAAAAACTCAAGAGGATGGGTAGACAAGATAATTTGCCATGTTGAAGCAAGGTCCATGGTTGAAAAAGATGTATAAGAAAAAGGAAAGATATTCAGTATGTATGAACAAGTATGTGTAAGATAAAAGAAGAACTATGCATATATATATATATACATGCTTAAGGATGACAGAACAAAATCTTTGGGTGTGTAAATGTGAAAAACCACATCCTCGACAACGAAACCAAAAAGTTGATAGGCCTAAATTGCACGTCTCAAAAAGAGGCAGACTCAGAAGGATCGAACTTTGAATTTATAACTTGAAACCTTCAAGGGCCCCCACAACTTTATTATGGGGTCGAACACAGGGACATTGGTATGTTTCAGACACTTTAGATCTCACTCTTGAGTCAGTTAAGCCAATTTGATAGTAGATAAGAGTTTGGAACTAGAATGAGTCTAGCAAAATGTCACGAAATAAAATAAAACAAAGTAAAGGGAACAAAACAATGTTCGTCGAATTCTACTAATTAGAGAGAAAGAGTTCCTGACTTTGTAACCACAAGTTGGGCAGTCTATGCATCTGTTCTCAAGCGTAGACAACCCTCAAACACCCCAACAAACAACCTACATCCAAACATAGTTCGTACTGTGGTATCTATTCATGTGGGGTCATCCCACTCACTTTCGCGCAATGTGACTAAAATCCCTCAATGATATAAAACCTCTTTCAAGGATGACAAATCAACACCCTAGAATATTCTAGATACCCTCTCAGGTCTAGAATATTATGAGATGTTACGAACAAAAGTCATCTGGGCCGAACTTGGTAGTGGACGTAGCCATTCCCAGGTCTATGGTTCTGCACAGATCACCTTGAACCATCCTCTTTTCAGATTCCAATCCAAACTACCTTGACTTATCTATTTCTACAATGAATCTCTCGATATCAGCAAAAATAGAAATTCAAGAAAGAAAGAGATCAACCAAACTAGCAATCATGACTAGAAAGATAAGATAGAACAAAAACATACTAGATATGGAATAAAAATACTTTCTTAAGGTAAAATTATATAAATTTGCCCAAAACGGGCTATATAGCCAAGAAGGATCTCAACTATCCATAGACAAGCATAGTTGGCACTGAACAAAGATGAAAAAATGTCATTTGTATAGAAATGAAGGAGAACAGTAGAAGAAAGGAGGAGAAGAAGAGATTTAGCATGTAGAGGAGAGGTGGCTCTCACTCCTTAGCCTCTATATGGGCCGAATTTCATCTTTGGGTCATCCTCCTTTATCTTTTGAACTCTTTGGCCTCCTTTCTCTTCAATTCTACCCCAAACATCATCTTGGTGGGTGTATGGAGGTGGAAGATGGCTGGGAATGGTGGGAAGTAGGTGAATGGTGGTGGAAAATGATTGTATATGGAAGAAAACTAAAGGGATCGACGTAGGATGAGCACTTCAGCCATTTCAGATCTTGAAACTCTCCCACGGGGCTTTAGGAACAAACAAGTGTGGAACCGCAATGTGGCACCCAAAAAATCTCCCCAACCTCTCTCTAGGTAGAAAGGTGTGGGTATTTATAAGTGAAGGTAGAGTGTATGTAATAAGTGGTCGCGACACCTGTCTTAGTTGCTACCCCTCTCTCAGCCTGACCATGCCATATGTCACGATCGAGATGGATGTCGGTCAAGACGGATGTTGGCCCTTGTCCTTGGCTCGACCGTGCCAAGCTAGGCATGACCACTTCAGTTGTCTCAGTCGTGGCAGAGGAGATTTGATAGTAGTTGCTTCGTGTTACAGCCGAAACAAGTGGCGCGGTCACGAGGAGTGTAGTGGTCATGATAGACTTGCAGTGGTTGAGGTTGTAGTGGTCGCTAATGTTGGTATGTATGCCCTGAGAGCCAATCATGGGATGATTGGTGGGATACATTAAGATTGATTTGATAAACATCAAAGGCAAGCTTCCAATTCATTCTGGTTCAGTCATATGAGATAGTGATAGAACATATTGAATGCCTAGAGAATGACAATACTCAATGACGTATGCCTTCAGGTTCATGACCTGAATGATGAGATCATACGGATGCTAAGAGTTTGTACATTCTTGTTATGTCCCTAGTCGGATGTCATTGTGGAAGGTAGATAGACAACAATGACACACAAGACTAGATTGTGGTGTTGGTTGATGACAGAATATCATTAGTCATGATATAGAGATATCAAACCAAACACATAGGTACTTGTTAGAGAACAAGTGTACCAGACAGACCCACCGTGAGTTTGACACATGGAACCATGACATGGTAGTCACAGTCAGTACTCACAGTGATGGTGGTGAGTGTGATTCTTTGACCTGAAATGACTACACTCAACACATGTCGTTGGGCACACTTTGACATCATCAAACGCAGTCCTGAAACATGGGTTCTTATAAAGGTGATGATTGGGTGGCTTTGACACATGTGGATTTTGAGGGGTGAGTGATAGATATGAGATTTGTCCCTCCTGAGTGAGTTTGATATCCAAGGCCACTTGATGAGTAGGATTGAGATAGGCGTGTGCACGCATGTGTGAATCAGTATGTGATATTGATGTCATACATATCTCGTTCAATCTACTCTGAGATCAAGAAAGTGAATGAACATTGACAGGATGATTGTTCGATGCCTCGAGTTCATTCGGGATATCAGTGACAAAGGAATTATACATTCACTGTAACACCATTCACGGATTGTAGGATTGAAAGTTGTTCTCCAACTTTCTACTTTCACTTGGGTAGCACTGATGTGTGACTAGGCACCTCTCTTTGCTTGTGAAGTCATAAGTGTTATGGACTTTCACTGCCAACGTGAAATGGACCTGCAGGGTCACACACATAGGTTATAACCTGGAAGAGGAGTTTTGTCCACAAGCAACATTTAGATTGATTACTAAAGGAGTTTAGTAGTTCAATTAAACACTCAATTGATTGATAGCTCAATATCATACTGTTCAAGGTGTTGGACATGTTGATTGGAGTATCGGATTGATTGAAATCGCAATTGACTGATTCTGTACAACCTGCACTCCCAACCGATCGGTTCAAGTATTGAACCGGTTGGCTGAGGTTGCTGAACCGGTCGGCTCAAGTGTTGAACCGATCGGCTCATGTACAGAGTGAAATGAGCGGTTCAAGTGTTGAACCGATCGGTTCAACTGGTGCAACCGAGCAAGTTGGGAAAGTCGGGTCGATGAGAATTTTCCTTGCGTTTCACTTGCCCAATTTGATTGGAACAAGGATTGGTATTCGATACCAATTAGAAACGAAAGAAGGAAAGTCAATCGGGAACCGACCAGGACCATGAACTGACCGGTTCAGAAGTGAACCGATCGGCTCATGGGTCCCAACCGATCGGTTGGTGCTCCAACCGACCGGTTCAGGTTGCGAGTTGGTTGCTTTTTGTGGAAAATCTCGAACCCTTCTACTCCTGCTTTTAGTCCCATATTGCCGGGGATAGAGAACCCTGTCCCATGACCCGCCTATATATAGGGGTTTTGGGGGGCTTCTAAAAGTACAACTCAGTGCAACCAGTTGCTCTGCAAAGTTGTCGTTCTCTCTGGTTTTGGTAACCGAGAGAGAGCCTGAGCAAGTGCTTCCCGCAAAAGGGAGGTGCAGTAAGGGAAAGACAACTGCAGTTACAACTGGAGGTAGGGGAGTGTGTTGGTGACTAGTACGTCAATAGGAGGGTGCGACTCCTTCCACTTCCTTGTGGGACAAGGAGTGTGGAGTTCCAGGTGGTCCGTGTGGACTACTTCAAAGGCGGGAGGTTTCTGCCGCTCAGGAGGACAACTGTCAATCCTGACAGTCCGGTAGGAGGAGTTGTCAGTCTCGGTGCGACCAGGAGCTGCACAGACACCGTCCAAGACCGGAGTTGAAGACCGCGCATTGTGCGAGGTATTGTCGCCGAGCAAGCCTCGGGACAAGGTATGATTCCACAAACCATCCTTTCCTATTTTATAGACGTTGACGCGTTTCCTCGTGCTGGGTTTGGGGGAGAAAATTTTTGTTTCCGCTGCCTTCTCTGTCTCCCCTAAAACCTAACAGTGGTATCAGAGCCACGTCAACTGCTCTATATTTTAGGAATATCAATATGATCGATTTTGGTTTGTTTCCTTTATTTATTGCATACGATGCGAATAATATTGTCTTTATGCATGTCCAATCCTAAATCCACAAATCCCAAATTACATATATGATATGTATTATTAATGCACTCGATACGCGTCGCCCTTAAACGAGTTTTGTGGTGGATGTATGTAGCATGATTATGGCCTATAAATACCCATCTGTGATTGGTTGTGTGTGGTTGCTTGCATCTCGGTCTGCACACTGATCTTCCCTCTCTTATTCCTGATGTAACTCGAAATAATTCGAGATTCTTTCCTACCTTTGCTTCCCCCCGAATGTAACTCGGGGTTTCCTTTTTAAAGCAATGTAATTATTAGGATAGATTTTATTTCTTGTTATGTCAAAGAACGGAGGACATCAAGACGACAGCTGAGACGATCGGTTCAAGGCGTGAATCGATCGGTTGACATTCCAGACAGTCAGTTCAAGGAGTGAACCGATTGGTTGATGACCGGTTCGAGGAGCGAGACGAGCGGGTGGTGGCCATGAAGAGATGCACGATGACCAGGCGAACCGATCAGTTGGAGGAGCCAACCGATCGGCTGGTGGCACCCAGACGACCGGCCAGAGAGAGCAGATCATTCATGAGATGAGTTGATCAGCTCGGAAGGCAAAGGAACAAATTTCATCTTGTACATGTTGCATATGATGTAGACCTAGATGACCGTGATTCCTCTTGGCTCGAGGAATCACATTAGGATGGCCATAATCATCGCTTTTATCGTTTTGCATGTTTCTGTGGGATATAGCATGTATATGATACATACTATGTATTGTGGTGATTGGATATGTATATATATATAAAACCAAATCCTTCATTAAAATATTAAGTTTTAGATGCCTTCCAAATGTGACACACGTGAAAAGCTTGATCGACCAAGTGTGGGCACGCCCTAGCGTGGTGCACCGTCTATCTCATGGAAGCGTGAAGGATGAATGTGTGGGTCTGCCCTAGCAGGGTGCATATTCATCGTGTTTGCTTTGGGTCGGACTTAACAAGGTGACCTAGATAGGATCTAGCGCCTTGAGGCATGGAGATGATCATTGCAAGGAGTTGTATATGACATCTTATCAAGAGTTGCATATGATGCAATTGGCAAAAGTTGCTTACCTAAGAGATCTAAGTTGTGGGCGATCAACCCTAGCTGACTCATGACTTAGAGGATTTCAGGATCTTGCCCACTAGAAGGTTGAACACTGCAATCTTCTGAATTGATGGTGAGGGCTATCAATTTGAAGTAAAATAGTGGGAGCGATAATTAATTAAAGGCCTAATTTTATCGTCAACTTTTCAAATCAATCAAACAAGTCAAAAAGAGTTTTGGACTAAAATTGCATATATTTCCTTTTGTTGAAATAAATGGTTAATCAACAATAATCACTTTATTTGCGATCGGTCTTTGAGACCAACAAATTAAATGGGAATAATTCCACGACTGGTTAGGATGATGAGAAGTGTTCTCAAAGAAGCGAAAGCTCCAAGTCCTACCAAGACCAGATAAACTCAATCCCACCACATCAATGGCAGAAGGTATGCTTATGGAAGCATACCGAGGATGACATTGATGAGGAGTGCTTGATGATGTTGCAGAGACAACATGAGACATATAATGTCTCAAGGACACTGTCCTAGTATGTCATGACAGAAGGAGATCCAGTAAGGTATTCACACACTCAATATGATTGGGTATGTGGAAAGACCTGACTAAGAAGGATTCCCTCTGAGCCAAGAGTTGGCTATTGGTATGATACTGCAAATGTTGTGAGAATCATACAATTCATGATAAGGTACAACATGAACAAATTTGACAAGCGTTGACAGAGTTGTTGGACATGTTGAGGATAGTAGAGGCAAAAATGAAGAAAGACAAACCATAATCTTTGATGTGATCAAAGAAAAGGTAATTCTTAAGGGCAAGGACAAGGGCAAAGCAAAGAAGTGTTCTGATGCTAGCCAGCAATCCAAGCCGTCTTCAGCCTCAAGGCACATGGGGAAAGGGGGTATGAGGGATTGCCCTCTATATCTGGAATAACAAAAGAAGATGAAGGAGGGGATGGAGATCTCCACCTAAGGTATCATGAAATGAACCGCTTCTTTATCTGAGGTATATGATGCCAAGATATGGATCTATCATATATGATATGCAAGATCCGCAAAGAAGTGATGGCCTTTGTGAAAGGACCAAGAAAGAAGCACCCATCATTGGAGCAAGTGTTGATGCCATAGATAGGAGTATCTTTCAGTTCATTTTAGCCTAAAGGGCACGAAATAGAGTTGAGAACTGCTATTTCATATATTGCCAATAGATAGAAAAACTTTATTATTGCATATTGTATGACAATGATGGCAATTAATAAAGTTGATGTTTCAATCTTAAAGATATGATCTTTGTGGAAATGCCTTGTTTATCTTGTGATACATGGTATGCATAAGATAAAATGATACCTAAAGTTATTGATAACTCAAACAATCAAATTAGCATCAATCATGAGAAATTCATTTCTAGTTTCCATATGATGGATAAATCTAGACTCTTTTGGTTAAAGAACCAGTAAGAGACATGAGTCTCTTGTACATGATTAATCAATCTTCACTAATGGTAGTGGGATAATGATTATCCTATTAGGTATAATACATGCGATGTATTTACATACCTATTGGAGTAAATGCTAAGACTTCAAAAGGTTTTTAGAGAAATACTAATATGAATATCTTGAAGTGTTCAAGATTATCATAGATGAAGTGCAAATTTGGTAAAGTGTTAATTCTTAATGAGATCAATGAATGAAATACTTGGACCAAATGTTTGAGATCCTTATGAGTGATTATGATAGTGTATCATAGTGAACTCATGATTAAGGCATGGTGATGTCTAAATCAAGAAGGAATCATACTCTAAGGAGTTAGAGAATGATTATCGAATAACTGTATTCTTCTTAATAAAAGAATACCCCATACTAATAAAGGACATTAAGAATCACAAGGAGTTGTGAGTTCGTATATCCTTGACAGATACACCTCAATTATCTATGTGATGAGTTGTTCATATGATGAGTCAACTATCTAGATGAATATGAGGAATCAGATTTTGAGTTATGGTATAAAACCATTACATCCTAAATGACTTCCATGTGAGCCATAAGGTATGACCTTGATGGTAGCACTCATTGGATCATATCCATAAGTGCAAATAAGTTTTAAGTGTTAAGGCACATGGATAACATTTTTAAGAAGGATGGTGCTTGTTAATTGCAACTTAATGACTAAGACATTTGGCATATGGATACTAAAATCACATTCCTATGAGGAACAAAACCAGGATGTGTACGTGACACAGCCTATAAGGTTTATGAATCCACTAATGCAAATGAAGTCTAAAAGTTACAATGGACTAATCAATATGATTGATTGAGTACAAGCAACTCAAAATTGGATCTTTACTTTGATGATATAGTCAAAGGGTTTGGCTGATATGTCAAAGATAAAGAAGGGATCTGTGATTTAGTGGGAGTGTATTCACATTCAACATGTTGATGTGAAATGGAAATGTTCTAAAATGGAAAACCAAAAGTGGAAATTATCTTTAAGGAAGATAGAGATTTTCCTATGTGATAGGAATAGAGATCTATAGAGATAGTTCTCGAAAAATCTCTTGACCTGGAAAGAGAAAGCATACAATGGCAATCTGTACTGAAGGGTTCAGTATGCACAGATTCAGTGGGAGAAAACTTATCCATGTTACATGGAGTTAGTATCCCAAGGCCAAGTGTCCAATTCTTATGAAGAATGGTAACACTAAGAATAGATATGGATCTATCATGTATGTAATCATCCCATTATCTTGCATGGCAAGAACAAAAATGCATTCATCATCTTGTATGTATGACATGACAATTTGATGTGCTCATCCTGTTAACTCGTATGTGGGACATGAGGAGTGGATGTATGTCTGCTTCCAGTAAGGGTTACTGGAATACCATGAGAACTTGATAAGTACTTGTGAAGTACTAGTTCAATGGATATAAGTAAGAGTTCAATGTAAAGAGTTACATTGATGCGAACTTCTGAAAAGACAGAAAATTAATCGCAAAATATATATATATATAGGATATATAAAAGTGAAAGTTTGTTGATAATTGGAAGTGTTCCAATAAAATCATTTAAAAGGAAATGCCGAGTATCTATGTGTTAAAGAACAGCAGTGGATACTATATGGATCTGGAAGTTCATGAGATGAACTTATAGATATTCCGCTCATTGATGACAAGTATGGAATCCTTGATCATGCAATTTGGCTAAAGGTTAGCAAAGGAATACTAGATCACATATTACGACAACTCCATCTCATACGTGTGACGTACAATGAAGAGATGAGAAACATGCAATTTAAACTGACTTTGGCAAGGTGTTGCCATTACTCACTATGTTGGCACAAGAGCACAGTAACATGTGGGACATGTTTGAAGATCACTATGAATATGATTCAAGGGTGATTGGCTCGCAGTGCAAGTGGGAGTCTGTTGGTATGTATGCCTTGAGAGCCAATCATGGGATGATTGGTGGGATACATTAAGATTGATTTGATAAACATCAAAGGCAAGCTTCCAATTCATTCTGGTTCAGTCATATGAGATAGTGATAGAACAGATTGAATGTCTAGAGAATGACAGTACTCAATGACGTATGCCTTCAGGTTCATGACCTGAATGATGAGATCATACGGATGCTAAGAGTTTGTACATTCTTGTTATGTCCCTAGTCAGATGTCATTGTGGAAGGTAGATAGACAACAATGACACACAAGACTAGATTGCGGTGTTGGTTGATGACAAAATCTCATTAGTCATGATATAGAGATATCAAACCAAACACATAGGTACTTGTTAGAGAACAAGTGTACCAGACAGACCCACTGTGAGTTTGACACATGGAACCATGACATGGTAGTCACAGTCAGTACTCACAGTGATGGTGGTGAGTGTGATTCTTTGACTTGAAATCACTACACTCAACACATGTCGTTGGGCACACTTTGACATCATCAAACACAGTCCTGAAACATGGGTTGTTATAAAGGTGATGATTGGGTGGCTTTGACACATGGGGCTTTTGAGGGGTGAGTGATAGATATGGGATTTGTCCCTCCTGAGTGAGTTTGATATCCAAGGCCACTTGATGAGTAGGATTGAGATAGGCGTGTGCACGCATGTGTGAATCAGTATGTGATATTGATGTCATACATATCTCGTTCAATCTATTCTGAGATCAAGAAAGTGAATGAACGTTGACAGGATGACTGGTCCATGCCTCGAGTTCATTTGGGATATCAGTGACAAAGGAATTATACATTCACTGTAACACCATTCACGGATCGTAGGATTGAAAGTTGTTCTCCAACTTTCTACTTTCACTTGGGTATCACTGATGTGTGACTAGGCACCTCTCTTTGCTTGTGAAGTCATAAGTGTTATGGACTTTCACTGCCAACGTGAAATGGACCTGCAGGGTCACACACATAGGATTTAACCTGGAAGAGGTGTTTTGTCCACAAGCAACGTTTAGATTGATTACTAAAGGAGTTTAGTAGTTCAATTAAACACTCAATTGATTGATAGCTTAATATCATACTGTTCAAGGTGTTGGACATGTTGATTGGAGTATCGGATTGATTGAAATCACAATTGACTGATTCTGCACAACCTGCACTCCCAACCGATCGGTTCAAGTGTTGAACCGGTCGGCTCAAGTGTTGAACTGATTGGCTCATGTACAGAGTGAAACGAGCGGTTCAAGTGTTGAACCGATCGGTTCAACTGGTGCAACCGAGCAAGTTGGGAAAGTCAGGTCGGTGAGAATTTTCCTTTGTTTTACTTGCCCAATTTGATTGGAACAAGGATTGGTATTCGATACCAATTAGAAACAAAAGAAGGAAAGTCAATCGGGAATCGACCAGGACCACGAACCGATCAGTTCAAAAGTGAACCGATTGGCTCATGGTCCCAATCGATCAGTTGGTGCTCCAACCGACCGGTTCAGGTCCCCAACCGACCGGTTCACTTGTGAACCAATCGGTTTAGGTTGCGAGTTGGTTGCTTTTTGTGGAAAATCTCGAACCCTTCTACTCCTGCTTTTAGTCCCATATTTCCGGGGACAGAGAACCCTGTCCCATGACCCGCCTATATATATAGGGGTTTTGGGGGGCTTCTAAAAGTACAACTCAGTGCAACCAGTTGCTCTGCAAAGTTGTCGTTCTCTCTAGTTTTGGTAACTGAGAGAGAGCCCGAGCAAGTGCTTCCCGCAAAAGGGAGGTACTAGTAAGGGAAAGACAACTGCAGTTGCAACTGGAGGCAGGAGAGTGTGTTGGCGACTAGTACGTCAACAGGAGGGTGCGACTCCTTCCACTTCCTTGTGGGACAAGGAGTGTGGAGTTCCAGGTGGTCCGTGTGGACAACTTCAGAGGCGGGAGGTTTCTGCTGCTCAGGAGGACAAGTGTCAATCCCGGCAGTCCGGTAGGAGGAGGAGTTGTCAGTCCCAGTGCGACCAGGAGCTGCACATACGCCGTCCAAGACCAGAGTTGAAGACCGTGCATAGCGTGAGGTATTGTCGCTGAGCAAGCCTCGGGACAAGGTATGATTCCACAAACCATCCTTTCCTATTTTATAGACGTTGATGCGTTTGCTTGTGCTGGGTTTGGGGGAGAAAATTTTTGTTTCCGCTGCCTTCTCTGTCTCCCCTAAAACCTAATAGCTAAGCCCTGTAGCGGTCGTGATAAGTGCAGCGGTCGCTACCCCTCGACCTCAGCCCGAGCATGTCAGGCTGGGCACAACCATGCCGACTGTAGCGGGACCTCCGTTTCCTAAGCTGGTACACATAACACGACGCTTGTGGGGTGAAATATGGAGAGTTGATGTCTTCTTGAGTTTGGTGCCTACAAGTCCCAAAAAGTTCTAGTCGAGCAACTCTATCTATGAAAAGATATAAATTACTTAAAGATAAGAATCTAGGGTTATTTTGGGTATAGTAAGGTTATAATGACACAAAACCATGAATAAATTCTTTGCATAAATGCCTAAATTTGGGTGTTATTATGCATGCATGTTTTTAGTGGTTGCATGGTTGTTTCCTTGGTAAACAAGTGTCCTTTTGAAGCTCTCTTGTGTTAACACCTCAAACCCCCTTACTTCCCTCCTACCTTGTGTATATAACCCCTCTCGTCCACATCCAAGTATCCTTTTTGGAGCAAAAGAGGACTGATCTTGGATTTTGGTGGCCGACCAACTTTGCATGTGGTCTTGAGCTTTATTATCTTCCTTGTGGTGATCCATGGTGATCTTCTTTCTTGGTAAGTTGTTATCTTTCATTGGTCACATTTTCTTTTGATCTATACCCAACCTTCTTCTCTTTTCTTGTCCATGAGACTATGGCTTGACCATGGTGTCTATCTTGAGGATCTCCTCTTCACAAAGGTCAGAGACTATGGATTAACCATGTTGGTACCTAAGTGAGATGGAGATTTCCTCTCTTTCTTCTTCCTTCCCTCTTGGTCGACCTAAGGTTTATGTTCTTCTTCATATTGATCAATCTTCTAACCTTGGTGTGTTTTCTCTATCTTGAGGTGATCTTGTGGCCAAAAGTTGATCTTGGTTGGAGTTTCTTCTTCTCTCTTGGAGATTGGGATCTTGGACCTTGATTCTCTCTCCATAAGGCAAGTTATATAACTATTTTCCCTCACTATTATTGCACTGCGTTCTTACATGCATGTTCCTATTTTCATGTCTAAAATGTGACCCTAATATGCTAGATGAAGTTACCATAATCTAGGGTTTAATTCTTGGTGATAATCACATGTGGTTTGCTTCTACTCCTAAACCCTAATTTCTTATAACAAATTTTGGTGGTGATTATGGAATGCATGTTGTCCTCTTGCACTTAATTATGGAACTGTATTATCTTGTTTATGGTTTGTCTACCTTGGATTAGAGGAGGTTCTGGTTTTGCTTATACACATGAGAAACTTGGTTTTCATCTCTTTAATTATGGTCTTTATGGTGACTTTCCATGACACATGTTCTAGGGCTTAGATGGACATTTTATGTGGAGTTTTCCACTTAGATGATGCTTGGTTTTCTTGAGGTTGATCTTCTGTTTCGACCATGGTTTGGTTCTATTTTGGAGTTGTTTATGTGGTTTACTTGAGGTTTCTACACCTTTTGGGATTCCTCTATGGTCGCTACACTAGTTGGGTGGTTCTTGCGACCGCAACAACCCTAAATCTAGGGGTGATCCCTACCCAGCCTCCCTAGCGGCCGTAAATGTTGTTGAAAGCATGCAGGCCGCTACACATGAGTGCCTTCGACCACTACACAACCTATAGTCGCAACACCTATGGTCGCTACACTAATGGTCTCTACATACACCTACACTCATATAATATGTAGGTCGCTACACCTATTATCCAATCAAATGCAACACTTGATTAATGGTCTATACATGACAATGTGAAAGTAAATGTTTAATTATAATCGATAGTGCTTAATCATAATACACTCCAAACACATGGGAAGTGATGAAACTAGGGTTTGGTGGTTGAATGATAAAATGAAACCCTAAATTGACTACACATGAAAACCTAACCCTAATTACTAGATGCACGATTTCAAAGAAATGACGATGACATGAAAAATATTCAAAGAAAACCTAATAGTATGCTCTTTGTTATATTTAAGGTGAATGATTTAATATTTATACAAATTGAAATGTTCCTCAAAGATATCATTTGAAATTCTCAATTTATATTAATAATTTGTTCCATGACAAGTAATTGACTTATAATTGAGTTATGTGATGCATATCTTAGAATTTGGGTTGATGTGCTCGATTTTTGAGGAATTACATATAACTTACAAGTGCTACTGACAATTTCTATTATATCGAGTAAATAACTCTTGTTAGTGTGTTACTATGATCAATTGTATAATTCTAGTGTATATGACCCAAGTTGATATGAGTTTAGTTTATTTAAGAAATGTCAATCTATATACATGCATGGTATATGGATTACTCAGTAAATTACAATGTTTTTGAATATACTGCTCTGCCAAGTTTAGAAGGATATACATGTATTATAAGCTTCAGATGAATAGACTCGGTACCATAGAGATACCAGAATCAAGAATAAGTAATAGAGAGATACAATATAGTAAGAGGTTTCCAAGAATAATAAAATAATAGACATAGGTGCCCTAAACACCGTAGATTTCCTACGGATGTCTACACTGTAGGGAGGAAATGATCTACCTTGGCAGCGATCAATATTAGGGGAATTGGAACGCACCCACAAAGCGTGTGGGGAGACGAAGCCCTTGAGAAAGTCTCCTAAGAGAAGATCGGTTACCCAACATGAACCGAAGATCCCGGTGGTAACCCAAAGGTACCCACAGAGCGTACCAAGATGAGGCCCACAGAGTGTCTTAGACCCTCTGCCTGTGTACTCAGCCTAGAGGAGAGGTCCAGTTAAAGGTCAGATGTTTAGCTGCCTTAGTTAGACATGACGGTTCGAGTCAAGTAGACCCGGATTCAGTTCTAGGCTTAGCTTCTCGAGTTTTAAGCTAAGTCTTATATGGTGGGATCGTAGTTCGCTACGGGTCTTCATATGTAGAGTACACTGCATATGACCAGGGAATAAGATAAAATATGTTCATATAGGTTCACAGAGTTTCTTATAAGTTAAAAAGTTAAGAAAGATTTGAGTTAGTTTCACAACAGTTGTCCTTTAAATGAAATTTTAGTATTCTCTGTAACTTAATCATATCTACAACTTTGCAGCAGTTGTTATCTTATTGAAATGTTGACATCTCCTGTCATTTAAATTATATTGTTTAGATCTGCTCAGTATAGTATTATCTTGTATTTTATTCCAATTAATAAACATAAAATGAGTTATCTGTGATGGTTGGGTGAAATTCTATTCACTAAGCCAATAGCTCACCAACCTATTGAAACATTTTTCAGGTCAGTGTCAGCACGAGGAAGCTGAAGGATCATATCACCCAAGTTCTTAGAAGGCAGTTCGTAGTTAGATAGAGGTCTCTTAGTCCTTTCCCCTTGGTCCTTGGGCATGTGGTGTGGTAGAGAGAGAATGTAATGTAACATGTAAACTAGTTTTATGTTATCTGTTATGCTTTAGATTCTGCATGAAAAATGTAAGATGATGTGTAAATCTACTTTATCTACCTAGAAATGTAAATTGTAGTTGCTTCGGCAGTTTAGTAAGATTTCAGTTTATTCCAAGTTATAAGATTTACCTTTAGGTTAATTCTAAGTGATTAAGAAAAAAAAGTTAAGGGTGATATTGTTTTACGTTAGATCCTCAAGGTATGCCCTAATCTCATGATTAGTGGTAATTGTGAGATCGGGGTGTGTCAAAGGTATCACCAGTTGTGGATCAAGAAAGATGGCATACCCAAGTCAACTTTTAGGACTATATATGGTCATTACGAGTTTATGGTTATGTCATCTGGGCTAACCAATGCACCAGTAGTGTTCATGGACTTTATGAACATGGTGTTTT
The DNA here is from genome assembly GCA_963693085.1 of Alisma plantago-aquatica. Taxonomy (NCBI): domain Eukaryota; kingdom Viridiplantae; phylum Streptophyta; class Magnoliopsida; order Alismatales; family Alismataceae; genus Alisma; species Alisma plantago-aquatica. The sequence goes on from OY856414.1 coordinate 333,861,950, forward strand.
GGCCATATCTTGATTAGCTTGTGGTTGTGTTCATAGATGATATCTTGATATATTCTAGAGATAGCCAGCAACACAAACAACATCGACATCAGGTGTTGACCTTGTTGGGACAACATCAGTTGTATGCCAAGTTCAACAAGTGTGAGTTTTAGCTAAAGGAGGTATCTTTCCTTAGACACATGATATCTACTAAGGGTGTCCGTGTAGACCCCAACAAGTTTGAATATGTGATAGAGTGGTAGCAGCCGAAGACGTTGACAAAAGTTTATAATTTTCTGGGTCTAGCATGCTACTAACAGGAGGTTTGTCAATAACTTCAGTGCCATAGCATTACCCCTAACAAAGCTGACAAGGAAAGATGTGCCTTTTGACTGGGATGACAAGTGTCAGTGTGCCTTCTAGTCATTAAAGGAGAAGTTGACTAGTTTGCCAGTGTTGGTTCTTGCTAATTAAGGAAAATGATTTATCATCTTCTATGATGCGTCAAGGAACAGTTTGGGTTGCGTATCGATGCATGGTAAGAATGTGATTTCTTTTACTTTGTAACAACTTAAGAAACACGTGGAGAACTACTCATCCCATGATCTAGAATTATATGTAGTGGTTCACACCTTGAAGATATGGAGGCACTGCCTTTATGGTAAGAAGTGTCAGATTTTTACAATTCACAAGAACCTAAAGTACATCTTCTCGCAGCAGGATCTGAATATGAGGCAGCAACGCTGGATGGAGTTAATCAAAGACTATGACTGTACTATATTTTACCTTCTAGGGAAGGCGAATGTCATGGAAGATGTGTTGAGTAGGAAGTCTTCTTTGTCATCTTCTGCAGATAAGACACAGTTGTGCTCTTTGATGTGCTATAAGCAGGACATGTTGGTCTCCTTGCGTCAGATGAATGTGCAACTAGAAGTGTCCTTGTTAACATGGTTGTTAGCAAAGTTACAGGTGAAGCCTACATTGAGGCAGTAGATCAGAGATGCACAATAGAGTGATACAATAGATCTGAGTAGAGTTCGACATTGAGAAGCGTGATGGCTTTCAAGAGTTAGAGGATGGGACAATATGTTACCATGACAAAGTTGTGGTTCTTGATGTTGATAATCCGAGGAAGCTGATCTTAGAAGAGGCTCACTCTTCGATGCACACCATGCATCCAAGTAGCACTAAGATGTACCACAAAATAGGACTGAATCTTAGAATTTTATTGGCCGGCCAATCATGCATGTGGTGATCTTGAGCTTGATCATCTTCCTTGTGGTGATCCTTGGTGATCTTGTTTCTTGGTAAGTTGTTATCTTTCCTTGGTCATGTTTTCTTTTGATCTCTATCCTACCTTCTTCTCTTTTCTTGGTTGTGAGACTATGTCTTGACCATGGTGGTTTTCTTGAGGATCTCCTCTTCACAAAAGTTAGAGACTATGGATTAACCATGGTGGTACCTAAGTGAGATGGAGCTTTCTTCTCTTTCTTCTTCCTTCCCTCTTGATCAGCCTAGGGTTTGTGTTTTTCTTAATCCTGAGCCATCTTACGACCTTGGTATATTTTCTCCTTCTTGAGGTGATCTTTTGGCTAAAAGTTGATCTTGGTTGGAATTTCTTCTTATCTCTTGGAGATCAGGGTCTTGGAGTTTGATTCTCTACATCAGGAGGGTTATATAACTCTTTTCTCTCACTATTATTTCACTAAGTTCTTACATGCATGTTCCAATTTTCATCTCCAAAATGTGATCCTAATATTCTAGATGAAGTTACCATAATATAGGGGTTATGTATTGGTAATAATCACATGTGTTTTTCTTCTATTCCTAAACCCTAATTTCTTTGCAGTCAATTTTGGTGGTGATTATGGAATGCATGTTTTTCTCTTAAGCTTGATTATGGAACTATATTATCTTGTTTGTGGTTCGTCTACCTTGGATAATAGGAGGTTTTGGTTTTGTTTATATGCATGAGAAACTTGGTTTTCATCTCTTTAATTATTGTCTTTATGGTGACTTTCCATGACACGTGTTCTAGGGTTTAGATGGACATCTTTGTGTGGAGTTTTCCACTTAGATGATGCTTGGTTTTCTTGAGGTTGATCTTCTATTTTAGCCATGGTTTGGTTCTGTTTTGGAGTTGGTTGTGTGGCTGACTTGAGGTTGCTACACCTCTTGGTATTCCTCTATGATTGCTATACTAGTTGGGTGGTTGTTGTGACCGCAAAAACCCTAACCCTAGGGGTGGTTGCTACCTCCCTAGCAATCGCAACATGTTGTTTCAAGCATGCAGGCCGCTACACATGAGTGCCTTTGACCGCTACACTCAACCTATGGTCGTAATACCTATGGTCGCTACACTTATGGTTGCTACATACACCTACACTCATGTAGTATGTAGGTTGCTACACCTATTATCCAATCGACCACAACACTTGGTTAATGGTATATACATGATGACGTGAATGTGAATGTTTAATCACAATCAATAGTACTTAATCCTAATACACTCCAAAAATATGGGAGGTGATGAAACTAGGGTTTGGTGTTTGAATGACAAAATGAAACCCTAATCAGCTACACATGAAACCCTAACCCTAAATTTGAGATATGTAATGTATTTGCTCACTTTGCTTGAGGATGTTATCATGTAATTATGTTTTCCCTTTCCTACTTGTATAACCCTAAATTTGTAGGTGGAATGAATTTCGTAGATATCTGAATGCTATAGTGATCCTTATATAATATAGTGTGGTGATTATGAGCATTGTTGAGGCATAATGTGATATTGAATGTACAAGAATTATACGATTGGGTCTAATGACCTCACAAGTGCTTTGTTCCTAACATCCCATAATGTTATGATAGTGGTGATGGCCTTGTAAATGTCAATGATCCAAGTATCATGTGATAATGTGGAAAGTTCATATTTCATACGTTTTATATCTTCTGGAGTTGTCTTATAGTTATGTTTGCTTATTGGATTAGGGTTTTGTATGCCCACTTGTATGATGAAGCCTTAATTCACCCAATTAGTATAACTAATAAAGTGAAACCTTAATCACATAGTTGCCATGTTCCATAGCTCATTTCCAGTGTCAGTATTTTTTCTGGATGGTGAAACGAGTAACTCCTATGGGAAACTCGAAGTGCATATTGTTGAATATGTCGGGGGGCAAGTTGAGTGTATATCCTTGCATCCACAATTACAAGTTTTGGAGGGTGACTTTGGTTATGACTCATAGTATTGATATGTGATATATGTGAATGGCAGCAGTGCAACTGCATAATGCTTTTTATGGGCCAGCCATGTGTAAGCCTATCCTCTAGCATCATGACCTATACCAAAGTGGGCTAGGTGTTTTCAACTTGACTATATGTTGTTGTTTGCAGTTAACTGATATGTCTCTACAGTGTTGTCTCATACTAACTGGGAGGTGTTGGAGAGGTCATGGAGTTCGACTCTTCCATAGATCTTGTATGGCACTGATTTCGACTTCGTAGTGGTCAGTTGGATTTGAGTGGTACAACTCAAATCTTCAGGGCATTAATAAAAGATGTAATACAACCACATAGCATATTTGCATTGGGTTAAACATGGATAACATTGGATGTCCCTTTGCCTTTTTTTTTCTTGTATAGTTTAGTTGATAAAGGATATACATTTTCTTCATATTCCTTCTCAAATTATATGATATTCTACTACTCTGTTGCAAATGCCTATACTGCTTAAATAGTGCTATCAATTTTCAATGCTCATTTAGCTGAATCTTCTTATCTTGTTAATAACCTTACTTTCTGCTCTTCAATACTTATATTTGTGTGATAATAGTAGTTGGTGGAGAGTTATATCTCCCTCTGAGACATGGGTCTCACCCTGTGGGTTTTCCACATCTTTTAGGTGGTCGTGCATGACGTGGTAAAGATTGTGCGAATGAGGAAGCACATCAAGGAAAGCAGTAGTTGTTGAAGGTTAGACATGTTGCTAGTTTTTTGTAGTAGATTCCTATGTGTTGTCCCTATACACTAAGGTCCTTGGGGAGGTTTTGGGATTTTATACATCGATACAGGATTTTTAGAAGTATGTGTGGTTGTACAATTATGCTTGTATATGTATAAACAAGTTATCATATGTAATAGGTTGAGGCTAGATAGCCAATGAACAATGATAATATGTAAAGTGAGTATGTTATATGATACATGTGACACAATTGTGGACTCTTATGTAATATGCTACAACTTTTGGTGATTATATGGAATTGATTTTAATTTATCCTATTTTGTGGTAATTTGGATGATTAGTTTTAATTCCGTGCTATGTATTAAGTAATCTTGCTTTTGTGTGGCAATGGAAACCACAAAATCAATATCCTAATGCTTCCAAATCATATAAATTAGCATGTATTAATGGCATTCCAAATCAAGAACAAAGAAATAACCAAGTCTAGTGGATCAAACGACCACAATACACAGAAATGTTATCAAAGCTCATTATCTTGAGGTTGCACTACTGAAAGATCTTGAGGGGGGTGAATAGAGATTTTTGGATAATTTAAAAGTTAATTAACAATTAAAGCACTCAACCAAAGAAGGAGGGGGGAACAAGGAATATACTATGGTTTAGAGTGGTTCCAACCTTTGAATCAAAGGTTGTGAGTCCACTACCCAATTATTTCCAATTGGGATTTTGAAAGCAATTTATTTTATTACCTCACAAGGATGTTACATAAAATACAATCACCTTCCACTCAAAGTAGCCTTGACCTTGAAGTATCCTCAACCCCTTTGAAGTAGCATTCTTGAAGTAACCATGAGAAATCCTTGGAGCAACCTTCACCACCTTGTAGTAGCTCCACCACCTTGAGATAGCCTTCACCTAGAAGTAGCTCCAACCTCCTTTGAATCATCATTCTTGAAGTAATCTCAATAACTCCTTGGAGCAGCCTTCACTTGTCGAAGTAGCACCAAGCAACCTCCTTTCAACAGCCTCCAACCCTAGGAGTAGTCAAGGAGAACAAAATACAATATAGAAGAAATAGATTGGAAGAAAGGATCCAATGAAGTACAACACTTTGATCCTATATCAAGTGTTTAGATCTCCTATCCACTTAAGATGGACGTGGCTATATGTGGTGGCTAGGAGATTGTAACTTTAGAACACAACTCTTGAGCACAAGGAAGAAGATGGCAAGTGAATTCTAGCTTTATTGCTCTCAATAGTGAATGCTCAAGTGTATCTTGGATCCTTTAGGTGTCCTAAGGCCTCTCCTATTTATAGGAATGGTTTGCAAGTGTCTAGGGACGTTCTCGGGAGTTCCTAGTGTGTTCTTAGTGGTTAACTAGCCATTAGGTGTATATTAGTTGGCTAGCAATTGCTAATTTGTTCGCGCTTGAAAAGAACAATCTAGAATCTTGCTCGATCGACAATTAGCTCGATCGAACTGTGTCTCAGTTGAGATTTTCTTTGACCGAGCCTGGGTTTAAGGAAAAAGTATTTCAATGTCTATTTCCAACTCCTAACTACCAACCACTCAGTCTAACGGTCACAAGCTTTAGACCGAAGCTTAGTCAGTCGAGATTATTTTTGACCGAAGACTATTTTAGAGCACAATTGTGTAAGTTGTTGAAAAATGCGTACAAGCTCGACCGAGGTGGTTCTCAGTCGACAAAAACTTCGACCGAGCGTGTGTCTCAGTTGACAAGTTTTTCAATCAAGGGTGTCCCTATTTTAGACTTTTGAATCACCTTCTAAGTGTGTTCTTTAATATGTGTTGGTGACTCTAATTGTGGGGGAAACCTATCTAAGGGTTATGAGTGGGTAGGGAAGATCTTATGCTTGATTTACATGATGTCTAAGTACTTGTACATTATATTTTTGTACAAGTGTTTACATTTCAGTACAACCATGTACATTTCTACAATTAAGCACATTTGATCTCCAATTTGCATTGATCTTCTATTTTCCACTTAGTAGAATCTCCTTATCACTTTGAACCCTAAAATACTCAAGTAGCATGTTAGATTCACAAGTGTGAAATGTTTGTCATCATCAAAATAAAGGGTATATTAATGTCCAATTTAGCCAACAATCTCCCCCTTTTTGAAGATGACAAACATTTCTAAATATAATCAAAATAATATAAAAGAGATGAGTTTCATACCTGAGAGGTGTGGAACATAGTATCCATATCTTAAGGAATGTAGCATAAATTAATGTCAAGCCAAGAGAACATGAAACTCATTTATTTTGATTTATATTATTTCTCCCCCTTTGTCATTTCAAAAATATAGCCATATAATCATGTGTGTAAGTCAATAAGACTCCCCCTCAATTTATTACTCCCCCTTAATTGTTTGTTTCAAAAAGATGTCAAATTTAGCTACAATTTGAAAACTAACTTTTATTTCTCAATCATTTTCAAGGGATGCTAAGCCCTGAAATGATATGAGATTCTTTTAGGCTCATGGTGGGATCAATGAATGTTATTAATTTCTCAACCATTTACAAGGGATGTTAAGATCTAAAATGATATGAGATTCCTTTTAGGCTCATAGTGGAATCAATAAATGTATCTCTAACCAAATATAAGGGATGTTAAGCCCAAATTGGTGTAGAGAATCTAATTAAGAGCAAGATAAAAAAATACATTATATCCAAGATTTTGTGATCTCCCCCTAAATCTCATAACAAAAGTGAGCTTAAAAATACTAAAATATTCCAAATCATAACCAAATTTAAAATAAATTGATTAAGTAAGACTATGAGTCAATTTTTTGTAAGCAATCTTGTTTCTTGCACTATCTTAAAAATTTCTCTTATTCTAAGTATTTAACATGATGAGCAAATTACACATTTGATATACCAATGTTGAGTGTAGGTGAATGTTTTTATTTACAAATAAGAAATTTTGTCAGGCTTATTTTTGGTCGACCATGACTTCGACTGGGGCTCCCCTCGATTGAACTCCTTTTCGACCAAGAGGCATTTCTACAGATTTTCAATTAATGCAGCTTTAGCTAGAATGAACCAAGATATAACATTTTATTGACATAAGTGACCAATCAATTTCTTTTTGTATGAATACTCAATCTTGTTTCAAGTCATGAGTTTAAGCAACACCGATCTCTTCTTTAATGAACCTTTTATTTTTACATCCATTTGAAGAGTTTGATGTCCTTATGACCTCAAGTTTTACCCATCAATGCATAAGTCATATCAAAGCCTATTTCTTTTCATTATATCCTAGCTTTATTTATTTGTTCATGCCCATTTAGTTCAAATTAAGTGTTTTCTTTTAGGTCTAGGAGTTGAAACTTATGCATTATTGAATCTCATATAGAAATTATTGAATAATCAACTCCTTTTAGGATATGATTAGTGTTGTTGTGTATAATTATCATTTATTCTTAAAGTCTCTTAGATGTAGACTTATAAATCCTACGTGTTTTGTTAGATGTTGAAAATTTCAAGATAAAGCCTTTTAGTGACTTAAGATCAAATTTCTCTTCACCATCTTTTGTTATTGAACCATATTTATGCAAATGAGTACTAGTGAGAAAAAAAAATAGTTTTCTCAAGAAATCTTACTTTTAATCTCCTAGTATACACAAATTTGATGTTTTCTTAAGAGTCATATCTACTTTCACGACACTTATGATGTAATTCTTTTACAAATAGCAAAAAAAATTGTACCAATATCACCTTTCTTCAAATGTGACCCTTAAGTTTACCTTTTCTCCATGTGTTTGGAGATCTTCTTATTTTTAGTTATATGCTTGTTGGGTCAATCTCTATAGGCCATCCAAACATGCAAAGTATAAAGTTTTGGTCCCCATATAGTGGTCCTTTTGGTTAGGATTAATCAAATATTTTGAACAATCAACTATGAAGATTACATTACAAATTTGGGTCACCAAATTCAATTGTCATCTGATAATTATATTCTCAATAAATTGATAGGCCGGTATTGGTGGATGGATGATGAAAGGATGGTTTTGGGTATAAGGGCGATGTTAGTCTGGTTGAGGGGTTTGATGACATATGATGGATCAACAGTAGTGTGAAGGTATTCAAAGATCTTAAATAAGTTGTTCTTGACATATGGCCATATGGTGCAGATTGCTGCAACGTTGAATCCATCTGGGCCAGGCGCTTTGTCTCTGCCCAGTGTAAAAGTAGCTGGTTTGATTTCTTCAATGGAGAAGGGGGCAATAAGACCACCAAGGTTAGATTGCAGTGGGTATTTCTCCATTGGAATAGATTGGTACGGTGAGGTTGGTGAGTAGAGTTGAAAATGTTTTGAAAATACAAGACAACGTGGGAGGTAAAAATGGCTTGATTGGTGGTGTATACACCATCTATGGTGAAAGAGTGAAGGTGATTTTTCTTTTTCTTGTGGTTGCACCACTGGTGGAAGAATTTAGAATTTTCCCCCCATTTTCAACCAGTGAATTTTTGCCCTCTATGCCCATATTGCTTCCCAATGGTCAGAGACGGTGTCAAGTTTGGCTCATAGGGTGAGAATGCGAGCAGGGTCCGTGTTTGGCTCAGAGTCAAGTTTGTGTAGATCGACTTCCTTGGTAGCGGTGGCATCTTTTATATTTCCAAACTTGGTTTTGGCCCATGTGAATGCAGCCTTTCTCATAGTTTTGAGTGAGGCCGATAGAAACTTGGCCGGATAAGGAGTGTCCATTGAGATGAGAACCAAGGGAGAAAATCAGGGTCAGCCAGCCAAAAGTTTTCAATTCGCTTGAGTTTATGACCATAGGATGGGGGGGCAAGTGTTTAAAATAATGGGAAAGTGATCTGAGATTGGTTGATGAGCAATGTATGTGATGGTATTTTGATACAGGTGGTGCCAAGAGTTGTTGCATATGAATCTGTCGAGCTTAGCCCATTGATGGTCCCGATTCCAGGTGAAGTTGTTTAATGATATGTCAATCAGGTGGTGTTGTTCTATGTAGCTATTAAACTGTTGGTCAACAGTGGTATAATGTTATCCATCTATGGAGGTGTTCAATCTCTCCATTGGAGAGGTGGTGAGATTGAAGTCACCCCCGATGATCCATGGGGTGTCTGTATTGTCAGTGGCTAGTTGGTGGAGCAGTTGTAGGTAATCTGCTTTGGGGGGGGATGGAGGACCATAGGTGGCTGTGAGGGTCCAATTGATGTTGTCAAAGATGTTGGTAATTCAGACTGTGATATGGTTGTGGTGCATAATGGTGTGCCTGATGGAGAACAATTGATTATTTAGTCCAATGATAATGACCCCTTTGAATCAGGCAGCTGGGGATTGAATCCATGTGTTGATATGGCGACCACTGATAGTGTGAAGCATGAAATCAGTGAGTGTGGCTTTCATCTCTATAAGTATAATAATATGTATGTGGTTGGCAATAATGAAATTCCTGATTTTTCATCGACGTTTGGCGCATGAAGCGCCATTAACATTCCATGTCGCAAAAATCAAAGTGGAAGTTGTGGATAGGGTCACCTGGATGCAGTTAGGATGTTATATCTGCAGGTCTTTCAGGTGGGATCTGGCCAGTTCATATGGCCTTCTGTTGTTCCATCCCATGAAGCTTTTGATATTACTGAGAGTTTGGTGTGCTTTTAGGTCGGTCTCAAAAGATAGTCCAAGGTGTTCGGAGAAAGTTTTGAAGGATTTAATATTTGACCATGAGACAAGATCATTTATGTTGTCTCTGTCGGGGTAGTCGTCGTGGACATGATTACAGGAGCCTCTTTAGAGGGAGACAAGTTCTAGTGTGTTCTCGGTGTTGTAGGATTCAGAAGTGTGAGAGATTCTGATAGGCTTATGGTGTGTTCTTGGCACTAGAGGTGAAGTGAATGTAGTAAAAGAGAATGAGGAGGGTGGGGGGAAGTCACCTCTCTAGGATGTGGATCCCTCCATTGTGTAGCCTGTGGGTTGAACCAACTACAACTTGTGGAGGGGGCTATCCTCCTTCGTAAGCTCTGCGATGATTTTGGATTTGAGAAGGGATCTCGCTTCTTCAGAGATGTCTTGGAGGGTGAGTTTTTGCATAGGTGCTGGTGGAGCAGAGGATGTGGCTGTGTAGAGGTCTATGGGGTTTGTAGGGTTAGATGGTCTGTTGATAGGGTGGAGGCAAGCGATGTCCGTGGGGATCTGGTCATTGCAATTGATCTTGATGCACTTGTTTCTCCCAGGGTTGACCACCCCAGGGTGGAAGGTGGGGTGTTTGGAAGCTTTGGAGGAGTTCATAGGGTTCCTCTAGGATGCTAGGTGGCTGTCAAAGTTGGTGAAGGGTGTAGGGGTGGTGGAAGGTGTTTTGGCAGTAAGACGTATAGGGTGCAACATTTCCCTGAGGCAGAGATGGAGTGTTGCAGGTAATTATGTAGGGGCCATAGCGGTGAAAACACAGAAAGCTTTGATGTAGTTGGAGGGGTTTATGGTTTATGGTGATATGAACTGTAAAGTGGCTCCTACGGCATAGGCAATGTCACGAAAAATGTTGTTGTCCCAGAGGTGCGAGGGGAGGTCAGAAATGGAGATCCATGTAGAACCACCATCATGGGCAATGGTGGCACCAGCCATGGGAGACCATTTAGTCAGGTGAATTTCGATGAAGCTTTCTTCACATGGTAGAGTGATCGAAGAGGGGTTGTATCTATGTGCCTTTAGGGACGGAGTAAAGAAGTTTGGATGGGGAGAGGATCTTAGGATTGAGTATGGTGACACCTGGAAGGAACCCAAAAATGTCTTTGGTGATCTGGAGGATATCTAGGTGTTTGTTATTGATGTTGTTCATAATCGTCGCCAGAATGCTTCTAGAATGAGAAACCTTCCAAGACCTCATGGAATTTTCTGGAAGATGCACGGGAAGTTTGATCGAGGTGCGAGGGTTGGTAATGAACATCTCGGGAGCACAAGGGTCATGTTCAAGCTGGGTTGCGTAGGAGATGTTTGGAGTGGGTGGGTGGAAATGTGGTGTAGGTGTCAGGTGAGGGCGAACATAAGGGTTCTTTTGTAGCGTAGATGGTTTAGAAAACGTTTGATGAGTGTTAACCTTTTGATGAGCGTGCTTGGTGATGTTGGGTTCCCGGTGGAAAGCACTTTTGCATGGCATGGGGTAGTCATGTAGTCTAGGGTGAGCGACATCACATGGTGTCTTTTTGCAGGGTCGCAGAGGTTCAGGTGGGCGAGGAAAAGAGGCAGAATGGATCAATGAACCTGCTTGGGTATTACTGGGTGGGCGGGGGGCGGAGAGGATCATCTATATCGAGCCGTCTGTTATGTAGATGACTTGGGCACAATGTGATTGGTAGAAGAGGAGATGAGTGGTGATGAGGTGGATTTGGCGGTATAGTAGAGCGTGGAAAAACGATTGTTAACAGTGGGTTTTGGAGGGTTCCCAATGTAGCAATACTTGGTGAGATGGGTCGTAGAGTGGAAGGCGAGGCACACTCTTGGTTTGTTGCGACGACATTGTATGTGGCCATAGCCTAAACATTTGAAACATCTAGGATTTGGTCTGATGTGTTTGAAGTGTTTCCTTTTGGGAAGGATACAGTCATCTTCAGAGGTGGTTGGCGTGGACAAGGGGAACATGGTTGACAAGGTGTTTGTGGAAAAGCTCGCAGATAAGGTGAAAGCTGGTGGATCGAGGGGGGGGAGCATTAGCATCAGTGTTTGAGAAACATGGTGGGTTTGGGGATGAAGCTGATGTGGATAGATGTTTTAGGCTGGGCGATACATGAGAACTCAGAGAGTGTGTGGATGTGCCTGAGAGCCGATAACAATCGGGGTCATCCATAAGGCTGGTAGAATGGTATACTGAGTAAGGATTGTATACGTATGAGTTGGATTCAGCCGAATTAATAACATAGGTAGTGGAAAACCGATCAGATTGAAACAATATATTGTAGAGAAAACTAGCAATAGGGAGGAAAATGTTGGATGAGGGTAAACCAAACAGGTGATTCTAGGGAGCAAAAGTTGTGTACCTGAGTGGTGGTGCCTTGGCTGCGGGAGCAGCCGATTCCTAGGAGCAGATCAAGTCCTTGGCGGTGTGTGTTCGACTAGTCTGAGTCGGTATGAATGAGTGCACATGAGCTATTTTTGTTCGTGGCCGAAGATGAGACCTCCATATAAATGTGGGTATGGTTTTCCTTTTTTCTGACCGGTTGGGGGGGGGGGCTATAGGGTGTTCATCGTCAGAACTGCTGGGGACGTGGACCAGGTAGAAACAACCTCCCTCAGTGTAGGGCAAGTAGTGGATTCGATAGTATGTTTCGTCAGACATTTCGCCCGAGTCAGAGTCGGACTCCGGTAGGGGTTCATGCTGCTATTTTTGTATACATCTGTACTCCTCGATGGTGACCGTGAAGAGCAAAAAGTGGCCAGGGATCGTGAAGTCGTTGTTGTAGATCCAGGCTTCGATCTCCATGGTGTCGGTTGGTCTGATGAAGAGTCTCTGTCTGATGTTGAGGCCGATGAGCTTGACCCATTCTTGCCATCCGCTGAGGGTGTACAAATCACCGGCAATGTCCGCCACCATTTTAATCTGTGTGTGTTTCCATCTAAATATTAGTGTGACCATACCCTAGCGGAAGCGTTTTCCCTCCATGTATTTCCATTCGTAGGGGATAATCAATTCTTCTAGGGTTTTTGGCTCAACGATGATGTCAAGGGATTCAGAAGGGGGAAAGTCGTAGAAAGCTTTTCGTGAGGGGCGAGCCATGGGTGTGTAGTGGTCGGACAGAGCGAGGGGAGATGGTTGCCGATTGGAGCGACGGTGTGTAGTCAGTGATGCAAGGTGGAGGATCTGGGGACCTTTCCTCTTCCTTTTAGCGCATAGGAATGAGAAAACGCCCCCCATCCTCATGATGGTAATCGTGGGATGCTATAGCCATCAAGGCGAGTTGTTCGTCAGTTGTTCGTGTTTGATTCCCGAGGTTGCGACGGATTGCTGATAATGATCCCGTAGGATGATGCGATAGTATGATGTGATCAGAGAGCATAAAGATTTGGTGTATTCATGAGCCGTCGAGATGAGCATGCAAACGGCGCCAGCGGTGTTGTCATTGTACCGTCGGGGGCTGGGGCCGTGGTGATCGTTGAAATCGCATCGTCGATGGGGCGGGGCAAGAGTTGAATGGGGGGGGGAGCCCCCCTAGAGAGCCGTTGGGAGGCGGAACGACATCACTCCCGTAAGGATGCCAAAATGAGTTTGTGTGTGCGTAACGTGTATGAGTGTGAAAGAGAGACTCCCTTGATGACTAGCGATCTGAATATGTTGTCCCTTGTGATTCCCGGTTTTACCCTAGTTACATCTCTTTTCAAACAAAACACAAGGATTCAAGTCTTCATATGACAATTTATGTCCAATATTTGGTCTAGAAATCATGTTGGTCGTAGACTTAACTAGAAGTTGGATGATGCTCTATAAAGCCTATACGGGTGTGCTTCTCAACACGAGAGTGCTCAACCAAGACAGCCCCTACATGGGTGTGGCACCCAAACAAGGGAATGGGTGTGGCACGCAAACAAGGGAGTGCTCAACTAGGACAGTGCCAGCACGGATGTGCACAAAAAACACCCGGGCTTGTTGCCAAGACAGATAGGTCAACCGAAAACTGCTTTGCGGATGTCGGTATAGAATCCAGAGAAGTTGAAAGTTCCCTCTCTCATTGGCTCACATGATCTTTACCGTGCAAGTGCTTTCCGTAACTTTATAGTGGAAGCTTCATCGGCTTTGTTTAATTATTCACTTGGAAGCTCTTTTGATGGTATAAATGCTTATGAACAACTCGAGTGCCCGCGAGCATGGGCTTTCCGGGAGTATCTATTCCAACCTTTTCATCCTCCGTTGAACCCCTTTTGAACAAACTAGGAGAGGTGATGGATGATCACGCTTTCCTGTCCAAAATATTATAAAGGCGAGTCCAGGCCACAAGATGAATAGAATGACCAATTTTAAAATAATAATAATATAAATGACGCCCGGCAGCTCACTTCCAACACCCCGAATCTCCACCCACCGTTTACTCGGTTTTTATTATTTTTCCTTCAAAAGAACATGGCGACAACTAGGATGATGTTGGCTTCATGAAGGCGAGTCCAGGCCATGCTGATCGTTTCTGGCGCTTGTTACCGTCACGCTGGCTCTGGAACAGCAATTCAAAACGGTTTTTTTGATACGTGCAAAACCGCATACATGACTACATAGACGTAGTAATCTCCGACAGGCGTGCGACTGGGCGGAGGAAGGGGATGGGTGGGTGGTGGGGCTTTGTTTAGTTGGTTGTAGTTGAGCTGCACAGTATACGTTTGCCGTATAACTTTACATTTAATACTCACACCATATGACGCACTAGACAGTGGATAACGTAAGAGTTCAGAGATGAGGGACGATATTAAGTTGTTATTTAGACCACAATGTGTTTTTTCTCAAGTAGATTACAATGTTTGCTGATACAACATCACACAAGAATCTTAAAAACATGACACAATGCCTCTGTCTGTGCGAGTACATAGGTAGAGGGTTATTGGCATGCAGCGTACATCAAACAACAAGTCCATCCTGGAAACTCACGTCACAAAACCTTCATACATCACATATATATCATATCACAATCACATATTTGTATTCAATCACACTGGCATGACTACTATATAAATAATACAATTACTCGACTCCAAATAACGAGTGGATTAAGGGAGCAGAGGGAACCATAACCCACATACATAAAACAATTTATGTTTTCGAGTAACTTTTTCGATTCTCTTGATCTTTACAAGAATAAGAACACGTGGAAACTATGTGATCAAGGCTTTGCTACTTAACAAGTCCAATTACTCATATTTCATGTCATAGAAGATAAAATTTCAGATCGTCCTGCCAAGATTTGTGCAGTTCAAGCATTAGGAGATACATACCCTAATTCATAACTAGTAGCTCATCTATAGCCAAAATTTTAGTCTCTCGGTCATACATAAGCCACATCACAAATTTGGACTCAAAATTCACTATCAATATCTAAATTTATCAAATAGAAATAAGAAACACTTTTAGAAAGTTTCAGTAAAAGATTTCATCGTATGAACTCAATATGTTAAAATTTACCCCCAAAAAAATCAAATTGGCAATTTGGGACAATTCTTTGCAAAGATTGTATCTTTTCAGCGATAGGGTAGCAAGAATGTCATCTTTTTTAATTATAAATTGGTTCCTATTTGTGTAAACTATAGTGTGTCTTTTCAAGATTACATAGAATAACAATTACATCGAGATGGAAGGTAGACAGGCAACAAGTTGTGCCGCCAACCCTTTTTGAATTGCCTTTCATTTTATAAAGAAACTTATTATATATATATATATATATATATATATAGAGAGAGAGAGAGAGA
This sequence comes from Alisma plantago-aquatica, assembly GCA_963693085.1. Taxonomy (NCBI): domain Eukaryota; kingdom Viridiplantae; phylum Streptophyta; class Magnoliopsida; order Alismatales; family Alismataceae; genus Alisma; species Alisma plantago-aquatica. The sequence continues at coordinate 333,877,321 of OY856414.1, forward strand.
GAGAGAGAGAGAGGTAAGATCTTGACAATCCCAAGATTCTAACTAAAACCTTCATAAAAGTGCCACCTTTAGGTAATATATCATTCATTTGGTGAAACTAAGTAATTATAAGTAGGATTGCCTTACAAAGGATTACTAAATATGAACATTTCACTCACATTAATGACGGGCATGTTTCCAACATGAAGAAGCTCAAAAGCTCCACCTTTCAAGCTCAACACGTTAGCTCAACTAGACCAAAGAAGGATAAAGAAGAGATTTTAAGTAGAGAATCACAAACTTCAATAAAAAGGTAGAGGTGGGACAAAATAGATGAAAATTTGAGAAGAGTATAAGATTACTACTTATATATGATCTCTACTAGATTATAAGGTGATTTCAACCTTGGGTAATAATAACTCTTGCAAAATAACCACTACGTAAGGGATTTCCACCAATAACACCTTCTACGAACTCAAGAATGGATCCTCCATATATATCTAAATGATCTAATAGATGTCTTGAGATCACTAGGGGTCTAGATATATAAGGTGGCTTGAGCAAAAATTTAATTTTAGCCCAGAAAGAAATTTTCATGCAACATATTTTCCACAATGACATCCCCCATTACAATATTGACCTAGAAATTACTAGTGTTAACCCAAACATGGCTGTAGAAACCCAAATTACTCTACATCAACCCAAATTGGGTGGGATCAACATGTTTAACCCCACATAGGTTGCAAAAATGGTTGTTGTAAGATGACTTGGTCTGCATTTACCCACTCATAGGATCGATGCCAACCGACCTAGGTTCGCACACCGCTAGCATGATATGTCAATCACACACATAGATCCTACCACATCAATTGGTCCCAATGATCATTATCATCACAACAATCAGTCCCATCGTTCGATAGCACAATAATGCATCCCTTCAGTTGATCACTAGAACCCAACAACCTATCTTTTCTTAGTATAATAAAAATCAAACAATAATTACAACAAAATTTGACCATAGAATCGTCAAATGATATAAAGTACATGTGTGAACTATTAGGAAACATTATTTTGAATTATTCATGTAAATTGGTTATAAATCATATAATTAAGGAGATAAAATGTGGTTAGGACAAGACATGAAACAAGGTCTCACAACGTACCCATTCGAATATGATTTCACCTGGAGTCCTAAAATAAAGATAGGTACAAGTGATGATGCATCTCTTCCTCAAATTCCAAGTGAACCTTAATTATGCCACACACAACACCAATTTTTTTTTGCATCAATAATACAATTAACAAAAATGTCACATTATAAAAATTACAGTAGGTTTGATATAGTATTCTATGTCTAATTTTGTTGTGGGTTTACTTAAGCAAATTAATGAGTTATACTGGGATTTCTTTTTTTAACCTTCAAATAATATACCCCTAATATCCTCAGATATTTTATGTCCATATCACTTGCCTAAATTTTGATTTCATTTGTCCCCCATAAGATTTGTGAAGAAAAAAATGAGCCTTAGTTGGTGTTGAGCCCTAATAACTTCTATGGTTGTAGTTTTGACATGCCAGCCCTCATTGATCCTTTTATTTTGTCACACCAGTGCTATAACCTTTGTGTCTAGGAACAAAATGCATCCAATACCACCTCTATCATAATCATATATCATCTTACTAGCTAGCACCAATAGAAGCAACAACCGAGATGACATGCAACCCATGCCTAGTATCCAGTAACCCAAAACCAACAACCCACATATAGAGGACAACACCCCCAAGACAATTGACCTTTTCCTCCTCTGATTCCTCTTTTGCCTCCTCCTCTCTAATAATGGCATAAGGAAATAGTACTTGATGTGTGTCATTTACACACCAAAATCACTAGGGGGAAGTCCTATAATTTAACCGCTAATGGTTACCAGTCACTTGTGAACAAGTGATTGGATTTTTAATATAGAAGGTATCGTTCTCAAGGAACGACGTTATTAAGAGTCAATCCAAACCAATTGCAATGAATACAAAGTAAATTCTAGTTTTAGAGTGTTTGTTTAAAACTAAGTAGGAAATGGTGTGAAAATAAACTAGTTAAAGTGGGTTCTAGATCAAAACCTAAAAGATATTGGGGGTTCTTGTATTAACTGATTCAACTCTTAAGTTTTAACAATTAAATCAAAACCATGTGTATTTATGTCCTTTTGAAGCACACATCTCACAAGGATTAGACTTCTCTCAAAGATGAGGTCTTTGTGTTTTGAGGATCCTCTACCTACTGTCCAACAAGTTCATGTCTGAGGTCTCATCAAGGAACATGTGATTTCCATTTCTTTATTCAAACTCATGGGTCAGGTGGCCATACTGATCATTTTTTGTTCTTGTTGTCATCACACTGGATCTGGAACAAAAATTCAAAATGGATTTCTTACTACGTGCAAATCCACATGCATGGCTACATAGATGGAGTAATTCTCGACAAAGGTGTGACTGGTTGGGGGAAGGGGGTGGGTGGATGGTGGGACATTGTTTAGTTGGTTGTAGTTGAATTGCTTAGTGTAAGTTTCTCATATAACTTCACATTTAATACTCACATCATATGACATACAACACAGTGATTAACATAAGATTTCAAAGTAAATGAGGCACAATATTAAGTTATTATTTAGACCATAATGATTTTTTCTTTCTTTCAAGTAGACCACAATGCTTGTTGATGCAACATCACACAAGAATCTTAAAAACATGACACAATGCCTTTGTCTGTGCGAGTACATAGATAGGAGGTTATTGGCATGCAACCTATATCAAACAACAAGTCCATCATGGATACTCATGTAAAAAAACCTTCATACATAATATATATTATATCATAATCACATATCTATAATCACACTGGAATGACTGCTATATAAACAATATATCTACAACATGACTCAACTCTAAATAATTAGTCAATTTAGGGTGCAGAGGGAACCATACCACATATGGATTCTAAATAATCCACATATATTAAACTATATATGATTCTGAGTAACTTTTTCCAATCCCTAGATCTCTACAAGAATAACTATTTTGCTTATGACGACTTCTAAACATTGAGGAAGTTATATAGTCAACATGGAAACTATTTGCTCAAGGTATTGCTATTCAATAAGTCTAATTACTCATATTTCATGGTAGAGAAGTAAAATTTCAGATCTTCCTTCTAAGATTTGTATACTTCAAGCCTTAGGAGATACAAACCCTTATTCATAACTCATAGCTCATTTATAGACAAGATTTTAATCTTTCGATCATACATAGGCCACATCACATTTTGAGCTCAAAACCCACTATCAATATCTGAATTATCATCCTAGATAAATAAGAAATAATTTTGGAAGTTTCACTAAAAGATTTCATCATATGAACTCAATATGCTAAAATTCACCAAAAAGAAATCAAAACAAATTGGGACAATTCTTTTCATATCATATCTTTTAGTGATAGAGTAGCAAAAATTCCATCCTTTTATTTATAAATCGGTTCCTATTTTGTGTAAATTAGAATGTCTCTTTTAAAATTATATAGAATAACAATTACATCAAGATGGAAGGTAGATGGGAAACAACCTCTGCCACCAATCCTTTTTTAATTGACTTTCATTTTATAAAGAAGCTTATTGTAGATAGAAAGAGAGGTAAAATCTTGGAGATCCTAAGATTGTAGCCAAAACCTTCATAAAAGTGACATATTTAGGTCATAAAGCATGCTTTTTTGTGAAACTAGGTGATTATAAGTAGGAATTGTCTTAAAAAGGATTACTAAATATGAACATATCACTCACCTTAAGGAACAACATGTTTCCAACATGAAGAATCTCAAAAGCTCAACCTTTCAAGCTCCAAACACTAGCTCCAAATAGATGGATAAATAAGATATTTTAGATAGAGAACCACAAACTTAAATCAAGAAGGTAAAGGTGAGAGAAATTAGATAAAAATTTGAGAAGAGTAGAAGATCACTACTTATATTTGATCTCTACTAGATTATAAGGTGATTTCAACCATGGGTCTTAACAAATCTTGCAAAATAAAAAATATGTAAGGGATTTCCCACCAATAATGTCTTCTTCCAACTCAAGAATGGATCCTCCATATCTAAATAATCTAATAAAGGTCTTAAGATCACTAAGGGTCTAGATATATGAAGTGTTTTGAGTGAAAGTTTAGTTTTAGTCATTAAGAAATGTCATGCATTATATTGTCCACAACGACATCCCCCATCCCAACATTGACCTCGAAACTATCAGTGTTGACCCAAACATGGTTGTAGAAACCCAAATTACTATGCATCAACCAAAATTGGGTGGAATCAAATAGATTCAAACCCACATCAATTGTCAATAATGGTTGTTGTAAGCTGACTTGGTCTACATTGACCCGCTCATAGGTATCAGTGTGACCTGACCCATGTCCACACACTACTAACATGATATGTCAATCACACACATTGATCCCATCACATAAATTGGTCTCATAATCAATGACATTGCAATGATCAGTCCTATCTTTTGATAGCACTACAACACATCCCTCCAATTGATCATTAGAACCCAACACCCTATCTTTTATTAGTACAAAAAAGATTGAATTTACACCATCATAAAACAATATAAAACACATGTGTGAATTATTAGGCAACATTATTTTGAATGATTCATGTAATAATATTCATATAATTAAGGAGATAAAATGCGATTCGAATAAAATATGAAACAAGGTCTCACAACTCACCCATTCTAATAGGTGTAATTAGTAAGAGGTATGAAATAAAGTTATGATATCTCAATAAAATCCTTTGTAGGGTAGAGACCTAAGGCCACCCTAGGGTCAAGTAGGGATGCTTGCAAGCACGTAAGGCCTATGAGGTCAGGGGATGATCGTTCCCTAAGTGAATAAGACTATGGGGTCACGAGATAGCCATCCATGGGTACCCAAGGCCCATGGGGTCAGGAGATTGACCATATTCATGAGTTCATGAGGCCCTAGGGGTAAATGGGAGAGGCACTCCATAAGTACATAAGGCACATGAGGTCAAAGGGAAGATCAAATCCAAAGGTACCTATAACCCTAGAGACCTTAAGGAAATGGCTAAGTCTAATGAGAAGTAAATACAAGGAATAAAAGAACATATGTAATAATTGTTGAACCATAATCTTAAAGGGAAGTGATGCACAAACTCAACATTTGAGAAAGCTTTGTCCCTTGAGTTCATGAAACTTAAAAATTCGTGGGAAATAAAATTTACCCATGGTTTGAAGTGATTGTTGAGAGTTACTCTAATTAAAAAAATATATGAATTAAAAGATAATGTGTGGATTCATCATCTCTATATTTGGAATATGATGAAATTTGCATTTGGACTACAATCAAATGTTCATTTCATCTTATTATGAGTGTAAGAGATTGGGTAGTAACATGTGAAGCATAATTGACATATGAGAATGAACACCCTATGTTAAAAGTAATTATTTATGGTTTTGAGGTGTTACCTCACCCTTAAATGAATATAGTTGAATAATGTTTATGAATTTGAGATCAGTTTCACTAAAAATCACAGACTTTATACCAAACCAAATTCGAAGATAGAAGTGTGAGAATGTTGGTAGGTTTGAGGCATAAGTGAAAGTGTAATCACCAAGTGAAAATGAAATAATGACTGATAACATTATGAATTAAGAAGCGATGTGGAAATACCCTTGGATAAAAATTCAGATTCCAACATCAAAATTATGAGAAGTTTTCAAAGTAATAAAAATGTGAAAGATAACATAGATAAAATATGTCCAAGAAGGATCACTAGATCAAATGTAAAATGTGAAAGCTAACATAGATAAAATATGACCAAGAAGGATCACTAGATCAACTTTTTGAAGCTAATCCAAGTTATCATTCACCTTAACCTGATTAAGTTTGAATTTAGGGGACAAAATTCCTTTTTAAGGAGGGATGAATGTAAGATACTCAAATTTGGTAAATTCAATAATAATGAATTCAGCTTTACTTAAAGAAAAATAAAGTAATATAAGAATGATGAAGTTAAATATGAACTTGATTTAAATGGGATGATGGATCTAAGCCCTAGACTTAGAATAAATGTTCAATTTAAATAAATAAATTAATATTGAGCATATGTGTTAATATAAGGTTTAATTGAGATACTATGATTATCAAAGCTTTAATTTCGTAATTAAGAATATAATTAAGCTCATGGACCCTTTGGAAGACAAGAAATGAGCCATGGGCCCTAGAACCTAATGAAAGCCCATTTGGGCCAATTAGGGTTTACAAATAGGTCCATGGGACACAAAAGTGAGAATTTCATATTTCATGCACATAATACACATCCATAATATATTTTATTGATAGATAATTGGAATATAAGACAATGGGAGAAATTCTATATCATTCTAAAATATCGTGTGATCTAGGTAAATATTTAGGTGATTATTTAGAAATAACTGGAATGGACGATTTTCAAGGATAAATGAATTAATTTGGAGATAATATCTGGCCTAAGTGACGATAATAGAAAAAGGAGAATTAACCCAAAGAATCATATTAAAAGGATCTATATAGTAGCTGGTATAATTATTATTGGGTTTTAGTCAAAATGAAAAGTCCTATCAGTGACGACATATCTTGACCACATCTGGACTCTCAGACCAATGGATCTGTGAGTGGAGGGATTATCTCTTCCACCCAAACACTGCCTTCCCTAGAAAGAAGGAGTCCACCCATCTAGGACCTCTTATTACCCCCCTTTCTGGAAAATAGCATGTCCAAGAACAAAAGTTGTATCTGGTTGAATCCCTTTGCCATTATCTTTCTGGTTCATGATAATCCGAAGACTCATTTATGCAACTGTTAGGGTTTTTGTTTCTCAACACTCCCTCCTATTGTGAGAACCCTATATAATGTACTAAGAGCCTTCATCCATAAGGAAAAATTGAACCATGGTACCCCCTACCTGCGATCCAGTCACCATGGAGTTGTCCCAAGAAGCTAGCTCTTTAGTTCTTCTACCTTTAGAGGATGGAATACACTAGCATGGCTTTTCATCAGACCATAGGTAGAGGAGAGGAACTAGAATACTTCTGGAGGTAGTGCCATCACCATCCTCTTTACAAGAAGCATAGGTAACAAGCATTGCCCCTTCTCTTATGTTAATTTCTTTCATAGATCACTTATGACCAATAGACCTAGCTTCCTCCACAATGCCACCATAGATCCTAGAGAGTGTCTAACTAGATTTGGAAAAGTGGCATATAAGTTCCTATACCTTCAGATGGTCACTAGAGCTTAGTACTAGGGAAGTCAACTGTTGGTTGGCTCTCCCATGGTTGGATCAGCTTCTTCTGTGAGGAAGAAGAAGGCCCAAGGACATTAGACCAAACTACCCATGAGTGCATGGTATTCCAAATCACAGTGCCAAGGTAGTAAGGTCATTGTGTAGGGCCCATATCCAGATTGGGTCATGTATTAAGTAATTCTACTTTGTTAATGTGGCTCGATTCTATTGTCCCATATCAGGTTATTTTATAATGCTTATAGAAAATAAAAGGTAGATCCAATTATAGTGATATCATAAATCATGTTGATCAAAAAATTGAGTAGATCCAATATAAAACATAGTAAATGCATAATTATGATCGTAGTTCCAAAAGTATGTACTAATGCATGATTAATATATGAAAATCATAGTTTGGTTAATTGGGTATTAGACATGATGGACATGCTTATTTTGAGATGTAATCTGAAAATAATTAGTAATGGTGATAATATAGGTTATCATCTGGATTTAGTTAATAGTTATGATCTTTTATGTTGCATAAGTCATTAATAAAATAATTAGGGTTTAATGATGATACATATTAGTAGTTATATCTTAAACCTCATGAATCAATTCAGTGAAGCCATAATGGGATAATCAACCTACAATAATGGAGTTCATTCAATGCTCAATTAGGGTTTGTAACCCCTTTGACATTTGATAAGGTAATATTAGGACTTCAATCCTAACCCTAATATACAACACTAATATAACCATGAACCCTGATGTAAGCCACGTTAGGTGTAATAAGAATGACTTAAATGCATGGTGACACTTTAGGGTTTATACATACATGTAGATAATGTTGATTGAATGTTTCTTGCTTGGATCTATTGATTGGATTGCTTGTACATACTCCAAGTATACTGGATGGTTCTACATAAGGTATGCGATTATGATTATGAATACTTGCATGTATCAACTTTCGTAGATTGTTGATGATTTATCGAAGTTTGATGGAAATAACATGTTGGATGCTTATTTATTTCATGCAAAATATAAGTTCCCTATGAGTATCACATAAAGTATAAAATATTTAGAACCCTAAGTTACACCCATTAAGGGGAAATGCACATAAATCCAATGATGCACAATGATTATCAGAGAGGGCGTACCAAGCATCAGCTAAATATGAAATAAAATGACAAATTGCATATGTGCCATTAAATGATTATTGAATATATATGTACATGTGATGTTTTGGATAGACCCAAGTACCTATATGGAAATATGCTGACCGTGATTTCTTTTTTGGCATTTTAGGTAGTTGATACCCATGATACAAGGACATGAAGATAAAGATGAAAGATATTAATGAAAGATATTAAAGCTATGTTGAGCAGGATTAGTTAGATAATACCTCTCTTCTTCTTATTTATGTACAAATAAGTTCTTGAGGTATTCACATAACACCTTGAATTGTATAATTCAAATATATGTATTCATTCAAGTTAAATTAATGAAAAGTATTTGTTGTTATTTATTATTTATTAAACCTAATCCTGGGAAGTTTAGATCATGACTCTCAACTTTAAGGTCCTTTCTTAATAAGGGGACACTAAAAAGTGTGGTTCATTACTTGAATGGTGTATCACTCCTCTTTCCATTCTTTAGATGAATTTGAATAATAACTAGCAATCAAGTAAACAACCTCACCCTTACTTTGAGGAAGCATATTTTGAAAACTTAAGTTGTAGAAAATTCAATCTAATTTAGAAAAATTAGATATATGCTTTTTACTAGATTTGTTCCATGTGAAGGACCCTTGGTTGGGACCTTAAGAAGAACTGTGACACATAAAGTATCACTAAACTCATGCATGCCAATACTTAAGGAGGGATGCTTTCCCAAGTTTTCCCTAGACATATGAACAACACTAAAATCTGCAAGAAGGCACTAGGGCTCATCATAGTAGTATCTAGAATTTAAATGTCCTTCCAGAGTCTACTTCTGTCGGTGTCTACATTAGCTCCATGTATAGAAGTTAAATCAAAGTTAAAGGTACCAGCATCCATATTACAATGAATGACTTGTTCACTAGCAAAGCTCTTCTTAATGCTAATAGAAGAACAAACCACATAATAATAATATGAGTGTATGAGTATACTTGTTAGAAACATAGAAAGCATACTTCCAAAGAGCTTTCGTAACACTGTCTAAATTAGCTTTGTTTATTCTAGATTCCAAGATAACGCATACATTTGCCTTGGTTCTCCTTATCTTATCCTAAATGTGAGGTACATTTTTCTAGATCCCCATCACATTCTAGGAAATAATATTTAGAGATACATCCATTAGGGAGTGTCATGTCTGGAACACACTTCAGAGAGTTGAGAAATTCTCCATTTTCAAAATTATCCAGTCGAGGGAACTTGTTTGGAGATAAATGAAGTTTAAGACTCAATATTGACACTCTTGGTGTATCATTTAGGAGTATATTTATATTGTTTTAACTTTTCCAAACTTTTCTATTGGTATTAGCTTCTAGGTGGTAGTAAGAGTTGGAACTTTCTTGCCATTGTGAGTGTACGAGGTATCTCTGACTTCAAGAATCAACTGATTAGTAGGGTTAGCATTGAATTTGGAATCACTCTCGATGATCAACACAACCTAGTGTTCATTATTGAGAGCATCCTTCTCAGGAACACCCCTTAGAATCCTGAATCTATTGCCCCCATTTTCATTGTCTCTGACTACTTTCTTCTCATTTGGGACCTCAACAACTTGTTTTTTGGCATAAAAACTTGATTCATGTCCAAAGTTACCATAACTAGTGCAAAGCATCACTTTCCATACATATTCAAACTTCAGGACATCCATGATCACATCATCACTTTCTATGTGCAACTCCTTTGGAAACTCAAAGTTATATGGAATAAACACTTGTATTCTAACAAAGTCCAACCTCTTAAAGGATTGGGTTAGGTTATCAACTCTAGCCTACTTCCCTAGGACAGGTTCAAGATGGTTAAACATCTCCTTGTCCCATAATTCCAATAGAAGTGTGACACCCATTGCCACACAAAACAAGATTACTCAAAACAAAACCGCAGAAGAGAGATGAACAAGCATATTATCAGAAAATACTAAAAAATTAAAGCCATTTTCATAAAACTATCAAACAACAAGAACTTTTACATACATGTACTTTCATGCCTCAAAGAACCTACTAGGTATGCCACCAACCTATTACTAGGAAACCTATTCTATAACATATATACATGTATCCAATACAACTGTATACAAAAGGGGCACACAAGACAAACACGTGTTGAGAGCGCATCCACAAAATGTCTACAATGAAAAAAAACTAGAGGGGGGTGAATAGGGTTTTAAGGATATTTTAAAAATAATTCAACTCAAACAACCACAATTGAGATAGTAAGAAGGATGCAAGGTGTTTAGAGTGGTTCCACCTTTAGCAAAAACTAAAGGAGTCAGTCCACTACCCAATTGTTTCCAATTGGGATTTTGAAAGTATTTAATTTTATTACCTCGCAATGATGTTACATAAAATTACAACACTTTCATCACCCTTTGGACAACCTTCACCTTGAAGTAGTCTCACCAACCTTGAAGCAGCCTTCCTTGAAGTAACTTCAAGATCCCCCTTGAAGTAGCCTTCCTCTTGAAGTAGCTTCCCGTTGAGACAACCTTCTTGAAGTAGTCCAAAGTCCTCCTTCTCCACCAAGAAGATCAAACCCTCTCCAATCCGCAACCTCCAATCCTAGGAGTAGCAAGGAGAGTACAAGCAATAAGAAAGAACAAGAAGGAAAATAGAAATTACAATTACCGCTTGTAGCACAAGGCTTGATTTCCTATATCAAGCATTTTGATCTCCTAACCAATGTGTATGGAATTGTAAGTATAGTGGGTAGGAGATGCTAGCCTATAGGACACAAATTTGGAGCAAAGGAAATGAATTGCAAGTGCTAGAATTTCTCAATTGCTCTAGAACAGATTGCCAATTGCAAGTGTGTAAGCTCAAGTATTGCACAAGTGTGTTTTGGTGTCCTAAGGCTTGTCCTATTTATAGGAATGGCCTATGAATGCTTAAGGACGTTCTAGACACTTTCTAGGGGGCTCTAAGTACTTAACTAGCCGTTAAGTATCCACTAGTTGCTTTAGCAATGACTAGTTAATTAACTCTAAAAAGTGCAGACAAAACTCTTCTCGGTCGAGGAATTGTCGACCGAGAGTCCTTCTCAGTCGAGAATTTGTCGACCGAGGGACTGTCTGGAGCAAGTGTATATAACGTTCTAATCCAACTCCCAACTACCTTGTTTGTTGTGTCTAACGGCTACTTGGGTCATTCTCGATCGAGGAATTGGTCGACCAAGAGTGTCTCGGTCAAGAAGTTTGTCGACCGAGAATGACTCTGTTTCAATGTTTTGAACTATGTACTAAGTGTGTGTATGAGTGTACAGTTGTGACACTATTATAGGGGATGACCTATCTAAGTGTTGTGATTGGCTAGGGAAGATCTAAATGCTTGATTTACATGATGTCTAAGTACTTGTACATTATATACTTGTATAAGTTTTTACATTTGATTACAATCATGAATAAAAACATTTTGAGCATATAGATCTTCCAAAGTTGTGTCATCCACCTAGTTCCTGCAATACTCAAGTAGCACGTTAGATCCACAAGAACGAAATGTTGTCATCATCAAAACAAAGGGATTATAATAATGTCCAATTTAGCCAACAATCTCCCCCTTTTTTAAGATGACAAACATTTCCAAAATATAAAATAAGGAAATGTAAATCATATGAGTTTCATACCTGAAATTTACCTTTTGTAGCCATTTTCTTGTTTGCAAGTGTGTGCTGGCCGAATGATTATGAAACTCATTTTATATTTTTGATTTTATATTATTTCTCCCCCTTTGTCATTTCAAAAAGATAACCAAGATAATCATTAAGTATGACTTTTTATTATTTTTCTTAATTTTATTGCTATGCTCCCCCTCAAAGAGATATTCAATTTTAAAAGCAAGGGATTAATATGAATGCAAACTACGCATTGTCAAATTTAGCCACAATTTATTTCTCAATCATTTGCAAATAATAAGATCTTTTTAGGTTCAATGCATATATTACTCCCCCTGATTTTTATGCTCCCCTATAATATTCTTATTTTAACAAAGATATATCCAATTGAAGCCATAGGAAACACTTTTATTCATAACAAATAAGTGCTCATACAACTCCTAAGATGACCCATAAATCATAACATACTAGTTTATAACAAAAAAATAGCCATTACAAACATTACAAAGATAGCCATAAATCTCATGATCTCATTGAAAAGACCGAAGAATTACATCAATTTCTGGGTCTTTCCCAAGAAAGGGCTCAACTCCATAGTATTTGACCAGTGTCTGCCACTCCAAGGCACCTGTCTTGGTCAAAGCATAAGCCTCCAAGAAGGTGAGAACACGATCGAATCGAAAGTGGGCAACAATATCTTGGAGTTGGATTTGAGAAAATTGAGTATGAGTGAGGTCATGAGATGGTGGAGGTGAAATTTGATAGTAATTGTAGGATGGATTGTAGGGGTTTAGGATGCCATTATTAAGTGAATAAGGATATTCATCAGGTTGTTCAGGAGAAAGGGCTTGCATCCTTTGATTTAAATAAGACATGGCATGCTGATTGTAATCCAATTGCCTACTTAGGTGATATTGAGAACCAGCAATATATGTCAAAGTATTTTTGATAGGATCATGAGGTAGGCTAGAAGGAGGAGGTGGTGGAGGTGTATCTTGGGTGGATGGCTCCCCTTCAGTCCTAGCCCTTTTGTGTCCAAAGTCAATCCCCATCTTCTCGACTGTATTGCTAGTGATCTTTTGGGGTTTCCTATCATATTTGAAGCCTAAGTCTTCAATGTTTTCTTAAGACAATGTTGTGTAATTTGGCAAACAAAATCAGCATAGGGTGGATTTCCAGAAAACTCAACCATGTTCTTAAGAATAAGACGAATAAAATTTATAGGTATACTATTTAGGATGGCATAAATAAGATACATGTGAAAAGTGGGTACTTCAGATTTGTTTTCTCTAGGATAGATATTTGTGGCAACAATTAGATTGACTATCCTAGCTTTGGGTTTTAAATTGATGGCATAGTAGGTACCCCTTTCTTCATGACATGTTGTATTGGATAGAAAAATGGCTCTCTTGATATCACTCAAACTAGTGGTAGTGTTATCTTGGGATAGCTTATTGAGAGGATTACCAGTGGTGAGATCAATAAACTCCTTATATTCATCTACATTAATGTTGATCATAGTAAGAACATCCTCCTCAGAGAAGTGAAATCCATACCCACTAACCATAGAAGAGAAGGAATTATCATGGTCAGGATGTGTGGCTAGATTGGCATAGAAATCATTAACGACTTGAGAGGAGTAGGAACGGAAGGATGGTTTTATGAATTCAGAAAGATATTGCACCTCAAAGAGTTCTTCAAGATCAACAATGTTTATGAAGCCCATGATGTCCACCGGCCATCGAGGAAGAGGAGTCTTTGAGGAAAGCCTGAGGTAGCGATCTCCAACATCTACGTTATTGAATGGAATGTCGTTGATGATCGCCAGCACCGGGGAGATCGTCCTTCCCTTCCTTGCTGCAACCTGCTTCTTTCCACGCGATGATGAGGAAGCCATCTTGATGGTTTGAAGTGGATAAGAAGCAAAACAAGATTTGATTTTGACCTTTTATTAGAGCTTTTGCACTAAAATCATGTTTTTCAATATGATGAACGTATTTCGAATCAAGATACTAAGATTAATGAAATAAAATGATTTACAAATAAGCATTTTGTCAAGCTTCTTTTAGGTCGACCTTGACTTCGACCATAGCGCCCCTTGGTAAAACTTGATTTCAATCAAGAGGCAATTTCTGCAGATTTCCAATTTGAACACTCATATGTGAAGTATAATGTCTGTAGGTAACTTGATTAAATAAATATCAATTTGAAGCATTTTGAGTAATACCTATTATGAAGATGTTTTAAAAACTTAATATAGGCATCACAATGAAGTCTTTGTCCTTGATTTTCCTAGAATGAATGTTTTACATTCATTTTGAATGATGTCTCCTAAGCTTTGCTAAATATCAATTCCCATTTCTTCTTGTACCCTTATTTTTAGATTAATCATAAGATTCTTTAGAAACATATATCCTTGAAAGCAAGATTAATATCTTAAAGTCAAGATTTTGCTTTTGATTTCTTAGAACAAACAACTAGGTAAGACATTAATATTCTTGTTCTAAGAAACAAACTATTTATCTTGCCATATTGTCATCTAGCAAAAATCATTCATTTATTACATGAGATGATGCAAGCCATGCACATGATCATCATTATATATTATGACAAGATGCATTTGTGCCATAGAGTTTTACTGCTATGCAAAATGATATTGTCATCATCTTTATATGTAATGAGCAGAATCACAATGATCATTTTGAAAACAATATCCATTCATGGTTTGTACATATAGATCAAAGATTATTTTAGGCAAACCAAGTAAAGAATGGAAAATAGTAAAAGCATATCCATAATTTTATGAAATACAATGATGATGATCATTTAAGAGCAAATTTCAAGACACATGGTTTATATATAGATAGACCAAGGAATACTTAGGACAAACCATGTGGATTGTGATAAAATAGTAATTTCCTTGATTAAACCAATCATAGTTCATATTTTCAATTTTAAACCAAACCATGTAGGAGATTATAGCAATTAAAAATGAACTTGCAATCTATACTATTTCTGTATTGATTCATTTTGCAAGAAGGTATGTTCAATTGCAAAAAAGTATACAAGTTTGATAAAATTGTATTTAATAAGGTACAATGCAAGCTTAAAGAATTTGTCTCCAAGATCAATCATTAATAGCAAATTGATAGCAAACTGGGTCAATTAAATAGGTTCAACAGAACTTGATTCGGTCGAACTATTTTTCGATCGAGTTTATCTCGATCGACGTTTTTCTCAACTGAGAATGCTTCTGTTTGTATAGGTTTTATCATATTGATGCAAGCTTAAAAACAGTAATCTGCTCGTTCGACGAATTCTCGACTGAATGTGTTCTCGGTCGAACATTTTCTCGATCGAGAATGTTTCTGTATCATTTTTTAGTAATTATTTGCAAGTAAAACATAGATCACTTTCAATTCAATTATGCAATTTAAAACTCGGTTTAGTTGAGATAAAACATTTTAGTATCAAAGTAACATTTGAGTCAAATCTCAACTAATCATATTCAAATCTCTAGGTTTTAAACTAAAATAAGTTATTAAAGATGTGTCTTTGCATGTTTATATAAAAATGTGTATTTTCAAGTTAGAAATTTTAATTGCTTGAATCAATTCGTTATCTCATTATGTTAAGTTGAGATAGACATGAAGATATACAATTTAGAGTCTTTGGTCTTATCTCAACTTAATTTAACCTATTTAGTTTGGGGGTTTTGGAACCCATACCAACTCAACATCCTTTTTCTTATAAGGACATGAGAAGGAATAATGTCTAAGATGCAAACAATGATGGAAAAATATAGAATCAATCTCATTTCTCTTTTTATGAGTTTGATCTAGATTGTTCTTGGGTACATATGTATACTTGCCTTTAGGTACATACATAGATTGAGTATTTGGTACTTGAGTCCTTCCCCCACTAGGTTTTTTATAGGATTTTCTTTTAGGCTTGTAACCTAGTCCTCT
This sequence comes from Alisma plantago-aquatica, assembly GCA_963693085.1. Lineage (NCBI taxonomy): Eukaryota > Viridiplantae > Streptophyta > Magnoliopsida > Alismatales > Alismataceae > Alisma > Alisma plantago-aquatica. The sequence continues at coordinate 333,893,417 of OY856414.1, forward strand.
CCCTCCAATTTGACCATTAGAATCATTTAAGATATTATCAAGAACATCTTTGTTTCTTAAGCTACTAACTTCTTGTAGTAACTTAGCAATCTCATCCATTCTCTTATTGATATCTAACTTTGCTTGATCTAGATTAGATAATAAAGAATCTCTTTCTTTCACAATAGTGTCATAATCTAGATGAGTGCACAAGATTGGTTGTTTTTGAAGGTCATTAATTTGGGTTTGCAAGTTTATCTTTTCTAGAGAGAGAAGATTGCAATTTGCCTCTATTGATTTCAGTTTAATATCATGATCTTCAATAGTTAAGTTTAATTTCTCCTTAAGATCTTCATTTTCAGATGTGAGAGCAAGAAGATTAGCATGTAACTCATCATTTGCTTTATTAGATTTCTTTAATTTATTCTTACACTCAATATACTTATCATGTGTTTCTTGAAGGCTAGCAATTATATCTTCTTTTGATAAATAAAAAAGACTTACCTCTTCTTCTTCACTTATTGTAGAAATAAGGCATTCTTTATGCTTATCTTCCTTCTTTAACCTCCATAGACAGCTAGGTGTTGTGTGCCTTGTTCCTAAGCACCAACTATAGCTTGTTGAAGATTGGTTCATACTTTTCCTTTGCTTGCGGTTGTAGACACCACCACCCTTCATTCTTCAAGACTTGATTAGAGCTCCTTGAAGCCTGCTCTGATACCAATTAAAAAAAAACACTAGAGGGGGGATGAATAGGGTTTTATGGATATTTTAAAAATAATTCAACTCAAACAAACACAATTGAGATAGTAAGAAGGAGGCAAGGTGTTTAGAGTGGTTCCACCTTTAGCAAAAACTAAAGGAGTCAGTCCACTACCCAATTGTTTCCAATTGGGATTTTTAAAGTATTTAATTTTATTACCTCACAAGGATGTTACATAAAATTACAACACTTTGGTATATGTACAGTAGATGTTATTTAAACACTTGCAGAGACATATCAGTGAGCTGCAATACTAACATATAGTCAAATTCAAGGATTGGTTCATGCATGACCATCCACATATATAATCATAGCTAGCCCACCTTGGTATATGTACAGTGCTAGAAGAACAGGCTCATGCATGGTCGTTCTAATAAAAAAGAGTGGTTGATGCATGGTCATCCATACCACAATGAGATCGACTCACGCATGTTCATCTCACACATCATGTAGTTAAGGATACATGGAATTATTCAACTTGTACCCCGCATATTCAAAAATATGTGCTCCCAGTTAAACTTGTTTCACCATTTAGCAAGTACTGACATTGAATGGATCTATGGTATAGGGTAAGCTATAAGATTAAGTTTAACTTGGTTAATTACGTCATTTAAGCATCTTTTAACATCAATCAAGTTACAATGTATAAACTCAAAAATAGGTTCTATATAAACAAGGGCATGGTACATCACCAGAACATACTAAACATATAAGGTGTGATCTCATCACATCATCACTTCCTGCTTGTCTTTCAACATGTGTCCATCACAAGGATTACATATCTTGGGGTGACAACCCGTCCTCTCATCACTGAGGAAAACATCTCATGCAAGGCATGAAGCCATCATTATGTCATAAGACCATTTACCTCATCTTTCAAGGATGTCAACAACACTTTATGCCTTGCAAGGCCCATTTCAAATAGATCATAAGCACCATAGCTCACACCTGGCTATGTACATCAACTGGTGCTACCTGCATGGTTAGAAACTTATAATAAGAAGAGAAATACATCATCAACACTATCAGCTTATAAGATCCATGTCATACACATTACATTTTAAGGTTAGGGTTTCTCCCTTTACTCGATTAGGGTTTACAAGGTTGGATCAACAACCACACGTATATCATTAGTTCCATCGTCATCTTAAGGTATGTTATGAGACATAGAAACATAACTCTTTCTATCATACATACGAACACCCCATAGGGTATCACATCATATCATGTCATCCTATCATCATCATGGTGTATCAGAACCATCCAAGCACGTTGAGTTATTCCTTCATAAGGTGTAACGGGCAACAACATTGTATCGGGAAACACACAAAGGGTGTATCGGTTGAACACTTCAAGGTATCAGACGAACCCCATAAGATAGGTATCGGTTTAGCACCTTAGGGGAGTGTGATGGTCAACACCGCAAAGGTGTGATGAGCACAACAACACCCAGGCTGTGACAAGAAATTCCCAGGTGCGTCGGGCAGTAACAGAGTGTGCGGGTCTCTAAGGTTAGGAATTAAATGGTGTCATGGCTTAAGATGTATCGGGCAACATCACCACTAAGGTGTATTGGACTCCAATTGACCAAGGCATCATGATCTAACCTGCATAACAGACCATCTCCACGAGGTACACTCATAGAAATGTCAGCTAACACCTCAACCATATAGGTACTCTAAGAATGTGACGGCTAGTACATTTCATGCATAACGATTAGCCATCACCAGGTGTCTATTTAGGTTCCTATGGGTCATGACAAGATAATATCATCACCAAGGTCTCTTCACCATATCGGTTAACAACCACAGGTCAAGATAACCATCTTGACCCACAACAACCTACTTATGCACAAGGCATGATGATCTAAGCATCACCCAGAATGTGTCGACTTACACTCCACCAAGGTCGTGACAACCTGTCACAAGGTGTGACGGTCTGTGGCATTATAGGTCACGATGGCCACCTTCCAACATATCATCCTGGTCATCTTCAACCTAAGGTTACTCATCCAAAGCAAGGCTAGAAGGTGTAACACATGGGCATCAACTATGCAAGACTTTTTCTTCCAAACAAAACTCAAAAATACCAAGAATGGCTGCTAGCATACAAGAGATAACTAACCAAAGATGAAGAATAAGACATCATGTAAGGAGTGATAATAACAAAGAGGGCTTAGAATTATATAACCCGCCTCAAGGATCACCACCAAAATCTAAGGTCAAGCTCCAAGCTTCACGAGCTCAAGGTAGAAGAAGATCTCCCAAACTTGGTCACCACCACACCTCCAAGCAAGAATATGGAACCAAGGTTAGGGTGGTTTGAGAAGGAAAGAAAGATCACCAATATCCATGGCCGAGAAGAATAAAGAAGGAGAACTAGAACCCATGACTTACCAAGGTAGAAGATGAAGGAAACACCACAAGCTTGGAACTCGTCCACCAAGGTTCCATGAGAGACTCCCCTAGTTCCTTAGCTTCTTAAGATCGTCCACCAACAAAGAGGAAAGCAATGATGGCCAAAAGGATTCTCTTGCTTGGAGAGAAAGGGGCTTATATACAAGAGGTATGAGAGAGGGATCATGGAAGAGGTGTCACCACTTAGGAGCTAAGGTGCCACTTATCCACAAGAAAGAGCCACATGCACAACACCATGCAAACAATGTGGTAAGATCTCGCCCACTAGGTCACCACTTAGGTGTCACCACTTAGGAGAGAGGGATCATGGAAGAGGTGTCACCACTTAGGAGCTAAGGTGCCACTTATCCACAAGAAAGAGCCACATGCACAACACCATGCAAACAATGTGGTAAGATCTCACCCACTAGGTCACCTATCATGGTCAAGCCCGATACACATCCCTCTCCACACCCATAAACCAATAGGAGTGAAACCCTAGACACCAAAATATGACAGGGTATGACTCATGATTCCCACAAACCGATACAAAGCCTCTCCAAGGCTCACACACCCAATACAACACTTCTAGGTGCAAGGCACATCACAAACATGTGTCTAAAACATCACCAAGGGTGTCACCACACAACCAAGGTCCAAACAAGGTGCCCATCTCTCTCTCTTTCTCCTCAAGATGATGCTAAGAGAGAAAAGGAACACACTAGAGGTGGAAAACTTGAACATCAACCCTAATCTTGGGTAAATTGCAATTTGCACCAAAACCTCACCACAAAACACAAGTAACAATCAAGCAAGCTCAAAACAAGGAACTCAAGCTTTCAACATGCCCTAATTACATCTCAGATGATTAGAGAAAGGTGTTAAGCAACATGCTTAAGAAACAAATAGGGTTATCCTAAAACGTGGGTTATGGTCGTTACAAGTCATAAACCCTAACAGGGATTTTGCCCCCAAAATCCTAAGAGAAAAGGGAAGGGTACTTCCTACTCATCTCTTCTTCAAGCTCCCACGTGGTTTCCTCAACAGCACAATGATGCCAAAGAACCTTCACAAGAAGAAGGTCCTTCCTCTTCAGGTTCTTCACTCTCGGATCAAGGATCAACATTGGACCTTCCACATAGGTCATATCCTCATCAAGCTCCACCTCCACATGTTGTAGTACTCATTTTGTATCTAGATGGCACTTCCTCAACATACTCACATGAAACACTAGATGTAACATGTGCAATTCAGGTGGCATCTCTAATCGGTAAGCCACCTTCTCAACACATGCCATGACTGGGTAAGGTCTTATATACATGGGAGCCAACTTACCCTTCTTCCCAAACCTCAGAACACCCTTCCAAGGAGAGACCTTCAGATATACCTTATCTCCCACTTGGAACTCCAAGGGTCTATGACGATTATTTGCATACAACTTTTGTCTGTCTTGTGCTTCCTTCAACTGTTGTTGTATTACCTTGATCTTTTTTGTCGTCTGTTTCCCAAGCTTAGGACCAAGAAGCTGATATTCACCTAGTTTGTACCAACACAATGGAGTTCTACAATGTCTCCCATACAACACCTCATATGGTGCCATGTTAATGCTACTCTGATAGTTGTTATTGTAAGAAAACTCTATCCAACTGAGGTGTATATCCCAACTCCCTGAAAACTAAAGAGCACATGCTCTTAATAGATCCTCCAAGGTCTGGGTGGTCCTTTCAGATTGACCATCAATCTATGGGTGGAAAGTAGTGTTGAACTTCAAGTGTGTACCAAAAGTTGTATGTAGTTCCTCCCAAAAATGACTTGTGAACTGAGGACCTCTATCAGACATGATAGTTGTCTGAATACCATGCAAACGTACTATCTCATCCACATAGACGTGGGCAAGCTTCCTTGTTGTGAATGTTGTCTTCATGGGAAGGAAATGTGCAGACTTGGTCAACTTGTCAATGATTACCCAAATGGAATCATAACCTTTGGCTGTCCTAGGCAGACCAACCACAAAGTCCATAGTCACATGGTCCCATTTCCACTGAGGTATAGGTAATGATTGCAATGTTCCTACTTGCTTCTGATGCTCAGCTTTAAATTGCTAACATAAGGCACACCTTGCAATAAGCTCAGCCATGTGCTTCTTCAAGCTTGGACACCAATTCATGTCTTTCAGATTATGATACATCTTCGTGCTACATGGATGCATATCATACATGGACAAATGATCCTCCTCCAGCACCATCCCCCTAAGGTCATTAGCATCAGGAACCACTATCCTGTTATGATAACAAATTGTCCCATCATCTGACTCGTGGAAACCATCACACTTCTTACTGCCAAACTCTGATCTAATCTGCTGTATTACCGTATTTGTATGTTGTGCATCTCTGATCTATTGTCTCAATGTAGGATTCACTTGTAGATGTGCCAACAAATCGGACAATAAGGAAACTTTCCACTAAATATTCATCGGACGCAAGGATACCAACATGTCTCACTTATGGTACATCAAAGAACTCAATTGGTCTTTATTCGTAAGTGAAGATGAAGACTTCCTGCTAAATGCATTTGCTATGAAGTTTGCTTTTTCGGGATGATAATAAATCATGCATTCGTAATCTTTGATCAACTCCATCCAACGAGGCTGCCTCATATTCAACTCCTGTTGTGAAAAGATGTACTTTAAGTTCTTGTGATCCGTGAAGATCTGACACTTCTCCCCATACGTGTAGTGCCTCCAAATCTTCAAAGCATGGACTACTACTACTAACTCCAGATCGTGGGTGGGGTAATTCTCCTCGTGTTTCTTAAGTTGTCAAGAAGAAAAAGAAACTACTTTCTTGTCTTGCATCAACACAAAGCCCAATTCATTGTTGGACGCATCACATAATATGATGTATCCTTTTCCTTGGTCTGTAAAGACCAAAACCAGTGTACTTGTTAACTTCTCTGTCAACGTCTGAAAAGCACATTGACATCTATCATCCCAAACAAACAACACAGCCTTCCTCGTCAACTTAGTAAGGGGTAAGGCAATAACACTGAAGTCCTTGATGAATCTCCTATAATAGCCTACCAAACCTTGAAAACTACGCATTTATGTTGGCATGTTAGGCTATTCCCATTATGTCACAAACTCTACTTTCTTAGGATCCACATGCACTCCCTCGACAGATATAAAATGCCCCAAGAAAGCTACCTCTTTCAACCAGAACTCATACTTACTAAACTTAGCATAAAGCTGATGTTGTCTCAGCATAGTTAATGCCTGACAAAGATGTTGTTGATGTTGTTGACTATTATGACTATATATCAAGATTTCATCTATGAAGACCACCACGAACTGATCAAGAAATAGCCGAAACACTATGTTCATCAAATTCATGAACACTGCTAGAGCATTGATTAGCCCAAACGACATAAGCACAAACTCATAGTGACTAGCCCTGTCAAACATGTAGGTGGGTTGAGTTTGGGTTGGGTCGTTGCGGGTGCGGGTCTGGTGGGTGCGGGTCAAAAATATACACTTCTAAATGGGTGGAAGAAAAGCACACCCAAACCCGACCCGGCGGGTTGCGGGTTGCCTGCGAGTGCCCATTTAAAATGTGTCCAATCAATAATAAGTTGCTAGTTTCTTTCCCTAATACTAAAAACAACATTTAAAACATCTTGTAACTATTGTTTTTATGTCAAATATTGTGCAAATGAAGAAATCACCTGCTATGTTTGATGTCAAACCATTGAATTAGTTGTCGATATATGTTTATGCAAACTTAAAGAAAAAATAGCAGCTAGTTGTTGTATGTTGATGTAAAATAGGAAAATCGATGTGGTTTTTATAGATAAATATCACAAAAACAACACATAATTTTATCATGTAACATTAGACATTTCTAAAATTACAAATACTTGTTATTGCCTATTGCAAACACAAAATAAAGAGCATACAATTGTTGTTGGTAAAGGTAAAGATTTGACTTGTATGTAACAAGTAACATCTTTTAAAAAATGTATGCATATATCATGTATATAAATATATTTGCTTCAGTGAACTGGTCACCTGTGGGTCACCCATAAAACCCACTAAATAAGCGGGTGGGTATGGGTTTGGGTGATTTTTAGCGGGTGGAAAATTTCACCACCCAAAGCCAACTTAAACGGGTCGACCTGTGGGCGCCCGCGGAATTTGACCGAGTTTGACAGGTCTAATAGTGACCATACCTCATCCTAAAGGCAGACTTGGGTATGTCATCCTCCTTGATCCTCAACTGATGATATCCTAATCTCAGATCTATCTTTGAGAACATTGTTGCACCACACAACTGGTCAAACATGTCATCTATACTTGGCAAGGGATACTTATTCTTTATCTCCACCTTGTTCAACTGTTTTTCGTATATGTACATCCTCATAGATCTGTTCTTCTTCTTCATGAACAACACTGGAGCACCCCATTGTGACGTACTTGTCCTAATGAAACCTTTGTCAAGCAGTTCTTACAACTTTCTCTTCAACTCTACCATCTCTGTTGGAGCCATCATTTATAGTGTCTGAGCTATCGGTTGCGTTCTGGGGACCAGATTGATCTCAAAAGCAATCTATAGGGTGGGGAACTCCAGGAAACTCCTTAGGAAACACATCCTCAAACTCCCTAACAATCGGCACCTCCTGAATACGAGGACTTCTCATCTTAGTATCCAGCACATGTGCCAAGAACGCCTCACAACCCTATTTTAGAAGCTTCCTAGCTACCGTGGCTGATACCAAACATGTTAAAAGAATCTTCATATCTCCTTGGGAGATCCACGTCTCACAACCATCCACAAACGTCGCTTGCTTGGAACTACAATCCATGACCACTCTATACTTCTCCAAGCACTAATACAGGAATGGTCTGTAGTGTCGGTTTTTTTAAGCCTGTAGCGTCACTTCATAACTGACTCCTAAGTGGACGTCGCTATAGAATTTACTCTATAGCGTCGGTTTTCTTGACCAAAGAAAACCAACCTTACAGAGTAAACACCGACCCAAGAGGTTGTAAAAAATCTGACCCAAGTGAGAAAGAAGAGCATGTAAGGTCAGTTATTCCAAAAAAGCCAACCCTGTAAACTGTCTCGGTCGAGAAATATTTCAACCGAGAAAATATATCAAATGAGAAAGAAGAGCCTGTGAGGTCGGTTATTCCAAAAAAGCTGACCCTATAAACTGTCTCGGTCAAGAAATATTTCGACTGAGATTATTTTGGTCGAGAAAATTGTCGACCAAGAAAGTACTGTCTGAAGCATCAGAGATTTATTCGGTCAATAATTTTGTAGACTGAGAGACCTTCAGTCGAGAAAATTGTCGACCGAGAGGTTTTCGATTGACAAAATTGTCAACTGAGAGGCTTTCTAATCCCATTGTCTATAAGGCCACTTATTTGATGAAAACCGACCCTATAGAGATACACTAAAAGGTCGGTTATTTTAAGAAAACCAACCCAAGTGGTCTTAAGTGGTGCCCGCATTTTTATAGACATATAAGGTCGGTTATTTGGAAAACTGACACTATAGAGTTACACAACAAGGTCGGTTATTTTAAGAAAACTGACCCAAGAGGTCTTAAGTGGTGCCCACATTTTTTTAGACATATAAGGTCCGTTATTTGGAAAAACTGACCCTACATGCAGTGACGTTATTGGCCAAAAATGTAGTAGTGAAGGTGTCTATTCCAAGGATCACATCGAATCCATGCATGTCAAGTGGTATGAGATCCACTTGAATGTTGTGTCCAGAAAAGGAGAGAACATAGGAAGGAAACACATTCTACAACACTGCTAAACTGACCAACAAGGTTTCTAGCAACAAGCTATTCTTCTTACAACTAACAGGCAAAAGAAAACTAATTATCACATTATGAATGATAAAAGAGTGTGTTGCACCCAGTCAACCAAAATAGATACAAAGTAAGAAGAAGAAAAATCAGAATGAAATAACTCCATCTTGCCTATCACCACTTGTGGGTTGACCACCGCCTCGGGTTGACTCATGGCACAGAATCTAGCCATTGCATGTTGTCATCCCCATCCTCTACTTCCCTGAGTAGATGATTCAGCCTGTAATGCTCGGCCACATCCTTGCCCTCCTACACCGTCGTTCTGTTGTCGTTGTGAGCCCTGTTGGATTTGCCTTAGTTTTTGGGTCACTTCATCTTCTCTGACTGGACAGAACGGTTTGGTATGGCCAACTACACTTATAACACGTCCTATTCTCTTACTAAGGCCTAGGTGGTCCCTTCACTGATGCTGATGCAATATTCTGGGCTCCATCATGTGGAAAACTATGACATCTACCCTTACTCGGTGACCACTTTGTCGAAGCACTGAATCTCTATGATGTTGGTGGTGCAGAAAACCTCGGCTTCTTAAAGCCTCCTGATGACTTCCTCTGAGACTATGCATCCCTCTTCTTGGTGCTTGCCTCTCTCTTCTCCTTCACAAACCATTCTATCCTCCAAAAAAACTCCACAAATATAACAAACCTCTCTTGATTCTCCAGGACAGCAGTTGGGGTAGACAATTAAGCATTCAACCCCTTCTCAAAATGATGAATCCTCTCATCCTCCATCACCGCCATGTAAGGATAGAACCTCAATAACTCCATAAACCTTGCTTCATACTTGTTGATTGTCATATATCCCTGTCGAATCCTCTCAAACTGGCTGATCTTCTCATCAAGATACGTCCGAGGAAAGTACCGACTAACAAAATCACATCAGAACTCCTCCCAACCGATCACAACACTGGGTCTCTTCTCTTCCTCTATGGCTCACCAATGGCCAACACTCCCCCTCATGAGGTACACTGCATGCTTCACCTTCTCCTCCTCAGGGATACTCATGATCTTGAAGTCTTACTCAAGCTCGGTAAGCCACAAATCCACATCTGTCAGATCAACCGTTCCTGCATACTCCACCACTCCAACACAGTGAAGCCGCTCAAAAGTCTTCCTAGTACCCGAAGATTCAGTATGGGGAGCCAATTCCCTAGGCTAAGGTGCATGCATTCTTCCTGCCATATGAGTCATAGCAGCCATAAACTACCCAAAAAAAGATTGAAAGGTAGAGTTTTCAACCATGTCTGGGTCAAATAAGGGTACTTCAGGCACCCGATCTTCTCATGCCCGGTTCCTTGCACCACCACCTGGTGCAGCAACAGTGCTCTCGACAGCATGTTCTTCATGTTCTCCATACATATTTAAGATTTCTTCTTCTTTTACATAAGAAGAAGCCACTATAAAATAGTCTGGAAGACACTAGAACAGACACAAACCCTAGTCCTTGGTCCTAGTAGACTCAGCGAACCTAAAGCTCTGATACCAACATAAATGTGACACACATTGCCACACAAAATGAGATTACTCAAAATAAAATCACAAAAGAGAGATTAACAAGCATATTATCAGAAAATACTAAAAATTAAAATCATTTTCATAAAACTGCCAAATAGTAAGAACCTTTACATACATGTACTTTCATGCCTCAAAGCACCTACTAGATATGACACCAACATGTTACCAAGGAACATGTTCCAGAACATATATACATGTATCCAATACAGCTGTATACAAACGGGACACACAAGCCAAACACGTGTCAAAAGCACATCCACAAAACATCTACAAGACATTCCCAAGGAAGTGAGTGTACAAGGACAACTCTAGCACTCTATCAACAAAAGATATCCAACAACACTTCCAAACTAGTCAGCTACTGCTCTTCCTGCTGCTGCTCAACCTCTGTTGCATGATCTCTACCTCTTCGCACTCGTCCACCTAAAAAGGGTGTGGGAAACCCATGGGGTGAAATTACATATCTTAGCGGGAGATATAAACCTCCACCAACTCTATTATTATCACAGATAAGATAAACTAAGTAGAAGTATTCTTACAACTATGTGAAGTAGGTATTCATCATTAACATGAAGAGCAAATACTGTTGAATTATAAAACATCTTAACAATTTCAAATGAGTATGAAGAACGTGTATATTTCCTATTGTATAAAGATCAAGAAAGGCCTCATCCAATGTTTCCATATTTTGATCCAATAAAATTATACTACACGACTAGTTATGTATTTTATTATGCCCCAAGAATTTGAGTCGTACCACCCAAATCCAACAGACCACTTGATAAGTCATAATCAGTGCCATACAAGGTCTAATGGAAGAGTCGGAATCCATGACCTCACCACCTCGTGGTCAGTACATGAGTAAACACTTACAGAGACATATCAGTCAGCTAAAATACTAACATATAGTCAAATTCAAGGATTCGTCACACATTACCATCCACATATATAATCATAGCTAGCCCACCTTGGTATAGGTACGGTGCTAGAAGAATAGGCTCACGCATGGCCGTTCTAATAAAAAAGAGTGGCTGATGCATGGCCATCCATACCACAATGAGATCGACTCACGCATGGTCATCTCACACATCTTGTAGTTAAGGATACATGGAATTATTCAAGTTGTACCCCACATATTAAAAAATATGCGCTCTGAGTTAAACTCGTTTCACCATTTAGCAAGTATTGACACTGAATGGATCTATGGCACAAGGTAAGCTACAAGATTAAGTTCAACTTGGTTAATTATGTCATTTAAGTATCTTTTAACATGAATCAAGTTACAACGTATAAACTCAAAAAACAAGTTCTATATAAATAAGGGCATGTCACATCACCATAACATACTGAAACATATAAGGTGTGATCTCATCACATCATCACTTCCTACTTGTCTTTCAACATGTGTCCATCACAAGGATTACATATCTTGGGGTGACAACCCCTCCTCTCATCACTGAGGAAAACATCTCATGCAAGGCATGAAGGCATCATTAGGTCATAAGACCATTTACCTCATATTTCAAGGATGTCAACAACACTTTATGCCTTGCAAGGCCCATTTCAAACAGATCATAAGCACCATAGCTCACACCTGGCTATGTACATCAACTGGTGCTATCTGCATGGTTAGAAACTTGTAATAAGAAGAGAAATACATCATCAACACTATCACCTTATAAGATCGATGTCATACACATTACATTTTAAGGTTAGGGTTTCTCCCTTTACTCAATTAGGGTTTACAAGGTTGGATCAACAACCACACTTAGATCATTAGTTCCATCATCATCATAAGGTATGTTATGAGACATAGAAACATAGCTCTTTCTATCATACATACAACCACCCCATAGGGTATCACATCATATCATGTCACCCTATCATCATCATGGTGTATCATAACCATCCAATCATGTCGAGTTAATCCTTCATAAGGCGTGACGGGTAATAGTAGTGTGTTGGGAAACACACAAAGGGTGTATCGGTTGAACACTTCAAGGTGTTGTACGAACCTCATAAGACATATATCGGTTTAGCACCATAGGGGAGTGTGACGGTCAACACTGCAAAGGTGTGATGGGAACAACAACACCCAGGCTGTGATGGGCAATTCCTAGGTGTGTCAGGCAGCAATAGAGTGTGACTGTCTCTAGGGTTAGGGATTAAATGGTGTCATGGTTTAAGGTGTATCAGGAAACATCACCACTGAGGTGTATTGGACTCCACTCGACCAAGGTGTCACGATCTAACCTTCATAACGGACCATCTCCACAAGGTACACTCATAGCAATATCGGCTAACACCTCAACCATACATGTACTCTAAGAATGTGATGGTTAGTACCTTTCATGGATAATGATTATCCATCACCAGATATCTATTTAGGTGACTCTGGGTAATGACAGGCTAAAACCATCACCAAGGTCTCTTCACCATATCGGTTAACAGCCACAGGTCAATATAACCATATTGACCCACAACAACCTACTTATGCACAAGGCATGATGATCTAAGCATCACCCAAAATGTGTCGACTTACACTCCACCAAGGTCGTGATGAGCTATCACAAGGTGTGACAGTATGTGTCATCATAGGTCATGATGGCCACCTTCCAACATATCGGCCTAGTCGTCTTCAACCTAAGGTTACTCATCCAAAGCAAGGCTAGAAGGTGTAACGCATGGGCATAAACTAAGCAAGACTTTTTCTTCCAAGCAGAACTCAAAAATACCAAGAAGGACTGCTATCATGCAAGAGATAACTAACCAAAGATGAAGAACAAGACATCATGTAAGGAGTGATAATAATAAAGATGGTGTAGAGTTATATAACTCGCCTCAAGGATCACCACCAAGCTCTTAGGTCAAGCTCCAAGCTTCACGAGCTCAAGGTAGAAGAAGATCTCCCAAACTTGGTCACCACCACACCTCCAAGCAAGAATATGGAACCAAGGTTAGGGTGGTTTGAGAAGGAAAGAGGCTTACCCACTTCTTTAGGATCAGAGGCTTACCCCCCACAAACTGTGTCCCTCCATCTAGATCAATCATCGTTTCCTCTTTGTTTGTAAACTAAATGATAAATAAAGCTTCCCCTTGATAGCTTCCATGATTGAGCAAGCTAATTTACTAGAGTCGGATAGTGTGGATTTAGATCTACAATGTATTTGACCTCTGCTAGTCTCCACTTCACTAGATTCAGCTCCGATATTTCCTTTAGATAGATGAGTTTGCCTTTGATTACCTTGATATCTTTATTTTGTAGCTTTGGATGAGATGAGGAAGGATTCGAATTGAAAAGATCTGACAATGACCTTACTTCGTTGTCCACCAAGATAGAAGATTCATCCATTATGTTCGTTTTTGTAGCATGCCTCCTTCCCTCTCGAATGACACAGTTGGCACCTATAAGACCCCTAATATGGCTTAAGGCTTAAACATGCTTGCTTATCCTAATTGGATTATTAAAACCTTAATCAAACCCTAACATGTTCTTTGATATCATGTAATAAAGTGAAGTTTCAATTTTGGTGTAGTTTGGATATTGTTTGAGTAAGTTTTGCAATTTATGTGCTTATAAGGTTTTTATGCAACTTTTTCATACCCATGATTTTTCCTATAAATTGTCAAATGTATGTTGTGCCTCATAAGTTTTCATATCATGTTTGATATGTTGCATATTTAGTCACCTAGTTGCACCATTATATCAGAGGTGTTATCTGACTTAGGATTTCTCACCTAGGTGCCCAATTCGATGGTTTTCCTTTGAAGGCTTGGGACCAATGGTTCTGCTAGGAGAGTGGGATCTGATTGTCATCCTGTGGTACTTAAGATTCAATGGTTTGCTTTGGGGAAACATAATGTATATGGTTCTCCAAATGAGGTGCAATAACAATGGAGGTATGGCCAAGTGAGGGCAATATTTGATGGCCCATTTGGTGTTGGAACTCGATGGTTCTCCTGTGGTTGACAACCGATTACCCCCCTAGAATCAAGATCCTATGGTTTACCTAGTTTTGCATGGAAGTGAGGTTTCAACATTTGGACACATGGCATGCATGTCTTGACACCTCAACCTTTCTCTCTCTCCCTAAGCTTTGTATACCTCTCTCCTTTCATTCAAATGAGCTCTTTACACACCTCCATGACCTTCTTCATCTTATAGCTGCATGGAGAGGTCCTATCCTCTTGCATGGTAGAGGATAAAAACTCTATAGGAAGAAGCTTGGTAGAGCTTGATTGCATGTGCTTTTAGGGTTTGGATCTACCCTCTCTAAGGACATTTGGAGCTTCCTAACCTTATCTCTTGACCTAAGCAAGTAAGATCACCCTCCTTACCTTCATTTTCCTTGTTGCCCTCCTTCTTCACTCTTCCTTCTTATACGGGTCCATGGTGTTCTTGATGGAGCTTGAGCTTAATAATGAAGAACATCTTATTTCTCCTCTTTGTCCCTAGGTTCTTCCTTGTTCTTGGAGAAAAGGAGCTAGCTTGGACATGTAGAGTTCTCAAGAAAGGGTTTTTCTTGTCTCTCTTTGAGCTGCCTTGCTTTTTGGACCCTCATCACCTTCCTTGAGGTGAGTTATATAACATTCTCCACATTTATTGCTTACTCTTAACTTGCTATGTATAGATCTTCCTCTGAAAAAGTAGTAACAAGTAGAAAGATTGATTCTTTGACTAGGATTAAGCATATGTAGTAGTACGTGTGTAGATGAACAACCTCTAGATTGGGTGCATGTTCTTCCTTGGAAGTGGGAGTCATAGACCTTGCATTCCCATGAATTGATGGTTTTCTTGTAGTGACAGATTATGGCTTTTCCTTAAGATTTATGGTCTGATTTCTATTTTGACTCATGACTCGATGGTTTGGTTTCTTAGGAGATCCGATGGTTTATACTTAGTTGTTGTTTTTATAGATTTTCTTGAGCTTGAGAGTCAATGGTATTGTTTCCCTCAAGAATTAATGGTCTGTTTTCCTCAGAACTGATGTCATGATGCTCTCATCAATGGATGAATTGATGGCTTCCTTTAACCCTATCAAACAATGGCTTTCACTTGATGTACAAGTTCTTATTTCACCAATTCTTGACATCCAATGACTTGCTATGTTCAAGAACCAATGGGTTTCCTAGTTCCAACAATCTATGGTCCTTCTAGCTTTACAAATGATGGTTCCTAAAGATTGACATCTGATGGTTTCTCTATGCTTCACATCCAATGCCTTCTCTATGTTTGACAAACGATGGTCTTGTTAGCCTTACAACTGATGGCTTCACTAGATCCATGACTTGATGGTCTCATTAGGTGTATGATTTGATGTCCTTACTAGTTGCATAATCCGATGTCTTGCTTGGACTTAACAACCGATGGTCTCCTTATAGTTCACAAATGATGGCTTCCGTAGGCCCATGATCTGATGGTTTTTGCATGTTTATTATCTGATGGTTTTCTGATGCCCATGATTTGATGGTTATGCTCTATGTTATGTATGAGCCTATGCTTGGGCTTAGTATGTGAACTGATGGTCTTGCTAGTGACCATGACCTGATGGTGTACATGAAGTACATGATTCGATGGTTGTATTTGAGATACCTAATCTGATGGTTGTGTTTTGGTTAAGGGCATCCATAATCCAATGGGGAAGTTAGGTGTAAGTGTTTATGATTTTGTATAAATGTGTGCACAAATCGATGGTTTATTTTTTAGTGTTGATTTGTGACATCAAATCAATCAATCTTGTTGAACCTAACTTAATGTAATTAATTAATGACGGTTAAATATGCTTGTCTTCATTTACATTTTTATGATGGAAGGATACTCCCATAATTCTAATGGTAAACCCTACTATGTTACCTTGTGAACATAATGGGTCTTATGATTAATGCAATCTCATGCTAAATATGTGCACCATAAGTGTGTCGATGACATGTGGAACCTTTTACAAAGGTGATAAAAGATAATGATGTTCTTGAATTGTATAAATGACCTTTGGGCATGACTTGGGCCCTAGTGAAGGTGTGATTCTCATCATGTGTGATAAAGGATTTATATCATGTGATGGTGTGATAAAGAGTATAGTCTCATCATTGATGGAAATGAATTAGTATCTTGTAATGTTGTTATGAGGAATATGTCTCATCCGTTTTATATATTTTGGAGTTGGTATATATCGATGTTTTGTAAAAATGAATTAGGGTTTGTATGAAAAACTTGGTTGATGCAATCTGAATTCACCCAATTAGCAACAACTAATCAAGTGAAACCCTAATCATGTAGTGCTTTGTGCCTAGAACTATTCTAGTGTCAGAACATGCTAGATAGGAGAATGAGTATTATAGAAGGAAAACTCATAGTCATATATTGTTGAGTATATGTGGGTGTAGGGAGTGTGCATCCTTGTCATCCTGATCCTAAGGTTTGGAGGATGGTTGAGGTCATGCCTTAGATTGAGAGAGGTGGAGGTTGTGTCTTGGATATATGTGTATGTGATATGATTGAGGACAAATATGATTGTACCTCGAGTAATAGGGTTTATAGACTATGGTTTTCTAGTGTCATGGCATGTGTACCAAGGGCGGCTAGGATGATTGCAGTTTGACACATATATCGCTACGACAGACTCATACTGACTGAGGGGTATAGATCTTAGGATTTTAGATCTCCTAGATCTTGTACGGAACTGATTGTGACCTCCCTGTTGTCAGTTAGAAGTTTTAGTGGTACACGACAAACTCCCCATGGCTTAATAAAAGATGAAATCCATCCATGTGGCATATCTGTTTGGGTTATACAATGCTTCACATTAGATGACAACCCTTGCTTTTCTTCTTTTATAGATATAGATGAATATAATGCAATAAGAGAAAGTAGCCATGCTTATACTGTTAGCCATGCTTATGTTGTTAGAGATGCTTATCTATTAGCCATGCTTATGTTGCTAGACATGCTTATACAGTTAGCCATGCGTATGATGTTAGACATGCTTATGTTTTTAGACATGCTTATGATGTTAGCCATCCTTATGGCATTAACCATTCTTATGATGATAGTTATGCCCAGGGTATTAACTAAGCTTGATCTTTCGTTAATAATGTTAACATTTCAATCCTATAATTAAGACTCTTATTGGGACTGCTCTTAATGAAGATTTTATATCTGGTGTTTCCATCATGTTATATTACTTTCTATATCTATTTATTTCTATAATTTGTTATGAGCAATAAATGTTGTTGAGAGTTATGTCTCTCGTTGGGACATAGCTCTCACCTTGTGGGTCACCCCAACTTTTTAGGTGGTCATCAACAGCGGCAGTAGACATGTGGCAGTGAGGAAGAGCTCCTTTGGAAGAACCCTAGAAGAAGGTTGTATAGATGTCTAATGTGTCCTAGAGTCGTCTCTATATTCTCATGTCCGGGTGGGAAAGTTTTTTGTATATGATATTTCAACCCACTTGGGTTCTGATAGCATTTTGAGGCTTGTATATCTTGTCTACATGAATAACATATTCTATATATATATGATGTGGCTGAGGTCGTGGAACAATTGTAGTGATACATGGAACAAATTTATAAAAGATGTTGGGATTTTATGTAAATGTTCTTGGACATTTTTGTGAAGATTTAATTGGTTTTAATTTCCCCCCTTCTTTAAGGATGCAATTAATTAGTGATAGATCATTCTTTGGTTTTGAGTAATCTCATTTAGTGTGGTTGACTGCCACGGTAACACAACCTCCACATATGGAATTCGGTCGCACCACTTCCCCTCCTAACATCATTGTCGATGTCCTTCCCATCGCCCTAGAAATAGTACTAGGATTAATCTCTCATACACCCACATGATTCAAATGAGCCATTTTCTCACAAGAAAAAATTGGAATCAACTCATCATTTTCATTGATCATCCATAGGTATGCCTCCCTCAATAGGAACAACCTATAATAGACCCACTCCTAGTTAGTTAAAGATACGATAAATAATTCTAAAATTTAGCAGCTCGATGACATAAATGTGAACCACTTACTTCATGTTAGGGTACAATTATTTAGGATATGCATGAGGTTTGTAATCATACACCATAGGTTCAATGCATGCACAATGCTTATCTCACCACTATCAAGTAACTCACTATCTACCCAAAAGCATTTTGTCTTTCTCTGAGGTCATTCAGTAGCATGCCCTCTTGATCGGTTATAATTACTCCTAGGTGGACTTTCATCTCATTGAGGAACATTTATTTCAACCCTTCTGGAAATGGTTTCATCTCAAATTCCTTTGGTGCTTGACCTTTTCCTCAATAGTAGAAATATATTTGAATTATTCAAAAATAACCTCTCGATCCTCTAAAGTAGAATCTAGGTGAGTAAGAACTATTCCTTCTGGTCATATGTGAAGTCATAAACATGTGGATCAACAAGTGTAATCTCTAGAAGGTCATATGATAGTGGATTTTCCTACCTAATATGTGACATAATGTCTTTAAAATTAAGCATATATAGTTCCTTGTGTATACTTGGTCCCTTTAGGATATATACCTAGTACTTGAGTTTTTTATTTCCTACCTCAACATCAATCAATGTTCTATTGTGCCTAAAAATGGGAAATCAAAGATGATAGGGTACTTTAGATCCTGTTTGACTTCCATCATGACAAATTAATAAGGAATACATGAATCCTTCCATATTCTAGTTGGAACATACTACATTGCAACTACTAGAGTGGTCATAGAGGAACCTACAAGTTGGATAGCCATCCCTATGGGCAATAATTCTGTGAATCCAAGCATGTGCACAAGTTGTGGGATGGAGATGCTAGACCAAAGAATATCTAGTCCCTTTGTACATGTAGAATCCCCAATGAAGAAAGAGATCCCAAAGAAGGACAAGGCTTTTCTACTTTCTAGGTATTTTCTTTAGAACTATGTCAGACTTTGTCCTAGATAGCTTGACTCATACTCCTCAATTGTACTTTCTCAGGAGGAGTGACTTAAGGTACCTATACCATGATAATATCTCAACAAAGGTATCTAAGAAATGTTGAAATGGATCTTTTTATTTCCTCCTTGAATTTTATGAATCGTCTGTCGATCTTCGTTTGAAATATATAGATCTTGCAAGGTGGATGTATCCTATACTCAAGAATGACCGGTGTGACTGTATTAGGTAGTGTGTCTATTGTACATGTTGTATCATCAACCTTTTCCTTTTCTGCACTATCAACTATTGTATCATGTGTCACTATGAAAATTGTCTCTACACCAAGAACAATTGCAAAGTCATCCTCTATATCCCAAATTGTCTTCACTGGGGGTAGTCATTGCCTCTAGAAAGATACACCCTAAGTTTGTGTCTATGGCGTTCAAATTCTCTAGATGTTTGGGACTATTTTCCAATGCCCCTACCAAAATGTCTGTTGGATGGCAAAACGAGGTTGTGAGCTATGTTATATGTGCCTCTGTGGACTTATTGTGAGCCATTGATTTGCCTTGACAATTCCTTATTCTTAAAGAAGCCTCTCAACACGTTCCAACCTAACAAAATTTGAAGAAGACAAACTACTCTGCTGCCTTTATGGCCCTTTATTGAGATCGTGAAACCAATATCCTTGATTTGAGTTCATGTTATGGTTCCAGTTACTCCTATATTATATCTAGTTTTAGTTGGAGTTGGTTTTATTTGCCTTGGGTCCTAAAGTTTTGTTGATTATTTTGTTGGAAACCTAGAGGACGCTAAGCTTGGTCGCTATGGTGTCCCTTCTTAAGTTGTTGAGGAGTTTTTATGCCTACATGATTTCCATATTGAGACCCTAAGTGGTCTATGATCTGGTTGGGGTTTTATTACCCCTACCCAAGAATGATGTGAATGTAGTTAAGATCCTCCATGAGTTCATTGTCTCACTGAGGTTGTGGAAGGTTCAACATTGTATTGTAGAGATAGACGCACGTCGTCACTTCATAGGCATTGACGAGCATTTCCATATTATACTATTTTAAAAGCAAGTGTCTTCAATAATTGTGCAAAGGATTTCAATTACGAGTTATCTTCTACCATGGATACCTCTAGAACACATTTTTATTAGAATTTGTCTTAATTGGCCTAATTTTCAACCCCTAAACATACAACCTTCTATTCCTTGTCATATCTTTTCCTAATAAAAATTCATCTAGATGGGGTAGCACGGGAGTGTCGTCCTTGACACCTCTGTATAAGGTCTCAATAAGTTGCACTGACGAGATGCCATGATGTGGGCATCAAAGAAGAAGTTATGTATATCTATCCCAAGCTTTAGCTAGTGACTCACCTGCAAATTGTACAAACTGAGTGATTTGAGTGTGGTATTATATATAAGGAAAGAATGGTAGAATTTAGACATGTAAATGAATATCTAAATTCCAAACATTTGATCCGAATAAGAAATCTGAAATTTTACAATAAAAACCCGACATCCACCGAGCTCAAATTGAATCCTGGATAACAAAATTTTGAACCTAAAATTTTTGGATTGGAAATATGATATTACTATATCCAATCAAAACAAAAAATGAATTTGAGAAATATATACACATATTTTTAACTTTGTGTTTATATAAAAATATACAATATACACACTTTATCATATATATATAATATAATATAAATATTTGATGCATATAATGTATTTATTAACATTAAATATATGGTTTTTGGTGCTGATCGGATATTTATCTGAATTTGGATATTATTTTTTCAGGTCATATTTTGATATTATAATGTGATATCTGTCGGATATTGGATATGTTATTTGACTAAATTCTTTTTTTGGATACAGATTTCGGATATAGCAATATTTACTTTGTATATGATGTGTTTATAGGTCTTGTAGAATTTCTTTAAGAAATATTTTGAAGTTCCTACCTTATGGTGTTGTTTTCCCATTCCATGGAATTATCAATCACATGGGAATGTCAATGAGAGAATACTTGAATAAGGGCAACTTGATAGCATAGTCAACAATGCATTGTTTCTTGCTCATGGCACTCAAATTTGAAAACCTCTTGGTCTTGGAAATATTCTCCAACTTGACATATAAAGAAATTATTCTACATCATTTGTTCCCATTGTGTCTTTATTTTTATTTGTGGTGTTGTGATGCATAGTGGTACCATAGGGTGGCAGACATTTCTGGCTTTAGGGATAGAGAACTTAAGGTCTTGTTTCCAGTCTTCCCCTTGGGATACTTCAAGATTTGCTCAAATTTCTTCCTATGTACCATTCCTAGTTTCTAGTAAGATCATGTCCCTCTATTCCTTGAGATCCAAGTATATTATGTGATGAATCTTTGGCTCATCCATTCTCTACATTATTTCCCTATTTTGTGTGTGGAAAGTCCTTTCAATTTTAGAATCAAAATCTAATGCATGGTCAATGCTTGGGGGTATTGAATTATGGGGCATATTATGGCATGATGAGGTTGGTGGCTCACCCAATGTTGATGAAATTGGCATTGATTGTGTCATGTGTGTTCCTGTGACTACACATTGATCAAGTACTTTATTAATGAGTGCATACTTTCCACATGTGTCTCTAGAGTCATTTTACACCATTCTAATAATTTCTATATTCAATTTTAGACTATTTAATACTCAGTTTGTTTTAAATCCCAATAAAAACTATTGTATTTACTTTGTAATCGTTGCCTTTCTGGATTCTTTTTTTAATTCCTTTTTTTCCTAACTCGTTTGTTCTCAACCAAAGTTCCTTGCATTTCCTTTCATAGGGGTTCAATAAAAGTGTAGCCAAAAATATGTTGATAGGGGAGACACACAAAAAGATGACCAAGGTATTGACTACTATGTCACATATTAGAGCTTATTTTAATTGTCTTATAACTTTTCTTAATAGTGCTTTCTTTCAAAGTGAAATTAATTACATGAAGTTAACAATGTAGTGATCCACTAAAATTAATTACTTGAAGTGAGAGTTAGCTTTGTCTTGCAAAAATGGCTAGAAGTCTAAGCTTGCACTTTGTCTAATGTGAGTAATAAACAAATATTGTTCTGGTGTTCCTCACATCATACCTATCAACAACCATCGTTCGAAGGAAATTATAGTTCATTTCCATTTTATAAGATCCAAACATGTATGTCGAGCCATCTTTCCTATTCTACTTTTTTTCACCCTTTTTCTTCTTTTAATTATAGTGTTCATTTTTTATAGTTTTAAGTGTTCAATATACATATAAATAGGACCTCATTAAAGATCGAGAATCATTTTTCTATTAATCAGGAAGCCCTCCTCATAGTTTGCACCTTTCTGGCCCACCTTAGCAAGGTAAACCTAGGGGCCCACCTCACCCATAGGAGTAGGGGACCCATTCAAGTAGCATTGTTGGCCAGCTTGGGGATAAATCATTTCTGAGTGGGATTTTCCAAAAGTTGAACTCGAGACACTTCACAAGAAATTATCTAACCACACCACTTGAGATATTCACGACTAGCACTACTACAGAAATGGCTTATAACATCACTTTTAAAGGCATCGGTTATATAAATACACCGAACCTAAAACTTAAAACATCGGTTTAATTAAAAAACTGACATCTATATGTGAAGGGTGACCAGACACTGGTATCTCTTTTATTCAGTTTCGGTTCCCTGATAATAAACCAACGCCTAAAATTAACCGCCAAATCCAAAATTTCCTGTGAAAAAATCGCCTCCAAAATTTAACATATGGCGTCGGTTATTAACTATTAAACTGACAACGAAAGGTTATTCACGAGACAAAAATTGGGCACATTTTGGTCGTCAGTTTTACTACAATAACCAACGCTTATGGGTTTTCCCGCGTTGTTCCTGGGAAATTTTTCACACCCTTTGAGTATCGGTTTTAGAAAGCAACCGACGACTATGGTCATAAATCGAGAACAATTTTTTTAATCAGCATATGTAGATAGACGTCGGTTTTTTTGTAGTAAAAACTGATGACTATCATTGAGAATAGGTGTCGTTGTGTTTGTAGAACCGACACCTTTAGTTTTATGTGTCGGTTTTGTTGACTAACTGACGCCTATGGTGTAGTTAATAGCCCCGTGAAACAAAGAACTTTTCCCCATTATCTCTGTTTCATTGCAAACATGCTAGGTCTGGCGATTTTTGCTGGTGCTCCCCATCGTCGTTGCTCCCGCCATCGTTGCCCCAGCTGCCATTGCCCCCGCCGCCATTTCTACCCCACGCCACCACCACTCACTGTTGTTGCTCCTCTCCTAGCTGACACTGCCTCCCGGTCTCCCACTCACCGCCGACGCTCCTCTCCTCACCGTCGCTACTCTCTCCTCACTGACGCTCTGCTCCTAGTCGCCCGCTCACCACCTCCTAGTCACTCGCTCATCGTCCCCACCCGCTCGTCGCCGCCGCCCTCTCTCCGGATTGTAGCTCTGGCCACCAGATCGCTGCACCTGGTACCCTTCTTCCTCCTCTTCTTGCTTAGACAATAGGGTTTCTCCGGCTTGCTCCTGCTCCTGGCCCCTACCCCTCTTCTTGCTTCTTCCTCCTCTTCTCATTTTTAATTGAGTTGTACATGCATCAAAATCATTCCTACTTCATATAATCTCTGTATGTATGTACTGCTGCACCCATTTACATCTTTATGTATGAACTGCTGCACCTACATTACATATTTATCATTTGTACATACATTGCTGCTCTGCTATGACCTCAACCACTAATATTAATTGATACATTATACTTGTACCTAGACATACATTCATACCTTAGTTTTTCTTGTATTGTTACACGTTCAACTAATGTATTATCTATGTAGATGTACTTTGTAGTTTGCAATACATATAACGGTATAATGTACATATCATGTACTACCTACTACTGTATAATGCATATTCTATACTATGTAGCATGTACCTCTAAAGCATAACGTATTACATATATCATGTACTGCCTGCTACTATATATTCATATACTATGTAGTATGTACCATTAGTGTATATATATCATCTATGGGCTACTTTTGTATATATTTAATTTAATATATTACTAGTTACTAGATTGAGTTTGTTATAATTGAGTTTATCATCTATGTAGTATGTACCACTAGTGTATATATCATCTATGTAGTATGTACCACTAGTGTATATATATCATCTATGGGCTACTTCTGTATATTACTTTATTTATCAATTGATCTGTATTTATTTATCTACTGTTTGTATTTATTTATGTACTATTTCATGAATTAATTGATCATCTACTGCTGCCCGCCGTCTCCCTGCTCGTTGCCTACTCACCTGCCTACTTGCCTGCCTACTCGCCTACCCTCTGTCTCTCCCTCTCTCCCTACTAACGCTTGACTGGGCTCAAACAGAGGTAAACATCCCCCAAAACCCTATTTTATTACACTGCTTGATCTTTAATCGCATATACTTAATCAACATTGCTACTTTTATGATCCTAGTGATTAAAAGCACTCTTTCCTGGTCCCCTCAGTAACTAATGTTCCCTTGAGATGAGTTCTAATTGATCTAGCTTGCTTACTTTCCTTGTAATGCCATCTTTTATGTGCTATGACCCACTAGTCACCTTTAGAGTATTAAAATGATGCAACTTTTACACTTGTTAAATTTGAATCTATAAATCCAATGAAATGATATCACCCCAAAAAATTAGTAGTCACTATTATGTGTTGTACACTCTAGAATCAAGATCTAATACTCTTATGCTATTTTAACACCATGAGACCTTGTTTTCTCATTCTAGTGGATTATTATGACCTCTGATGACCTAACATGAAACCATGCTCTTAATGATATGATTTTGTTGGCCTAGAAACCCGTCCAAGATTTACTCATTAGGAGTAAATCTTGGATAGTCCCCAGTTTGGGACTGTTCTTGAACACCTAATCTCACTTAGGATGTAAGTGTATAATGTGTATTGGGTTTTCAAGGAAATTCCAGTAGCATTTCCCCGTTTGTTCTCTAATTACATATGTACTTGGAGAACAGTGGGGAAATATTGCCGAAATTTTCTTAAAAACCCAATACACATTATACACTTACTAGTGAGATTAGGTGTTCAAGAATGGGATAGGTGGTACACATTTATTATATATAAGAATGACAACACGTGTATAAAACCCTAAAGTTTTAACCATAAACTCTAATCTATTTACCCTAGACCTTAATCTTGTTGTAATATATACTTATTTTCTCTTTGATCATAGAATGGATAGATCATGGATGTCCATTCGTAAATGTGTGATGCAACATTGTGGGAGGGTCCTAACGAACTATAGGACCAATCTCACCCGAGATTACATACGCGATGTTGAGAATAGGTTCTTGATTGATTCCAATTCTAGATATTGATCAGTATTTCACTAATTCTACACTAATAATTTTTGTTTGTATTCTCTTTGAAAAATAAATATAGGAAGAAGGAAGCCACACAGCAATGGAACTACTTAGACCCCAAATAATGTGAGGAGTTTGTTACCCAAAGAAAAACAGATGAATTCAAGGTATTAAGCACCACTCCCAATTCAATTAATATACATTTTTATGTATTCACCTATTCAAGATTAACCATTAGTGTTACTAACCAAATCAATGTGCTAACTAACTAGGCTATCAACGATGCTTAACGAGCAAGGCATGCACTGAATGTGTACGACCACACAATGGGTCCAAGAGGATATGCAGATGTTCACCAAAGACTACAGGTTGAGTCTACTCAGCCTACTGCTACTCAGGAGACTGCAGAGTCCTCTACAACTGCTCCCACACCTCTGCCTTGCCATGCTATGTGGATAGTTGGGAGGCAAAACAAGAAGGGAGAGATACCGAAGCCCGCAACCGCTGAGGCGGCTACAAAGATGGTAAAAATCAACTCTTAGAGCAATCTATCGATATTGATTATTATTATGTTTACTTACAAATTTTTGTTGATGGTGATTAGCTGGAGCTGCACGAGCAGAGGAAGGAAGGCAAGTTCATCCCTTAGGGCACAAGGGATGAACTGACAGTTGCTCTGGGTAACCCACAACATCCTGGATGTGTAAGGGGTGTAGGCGCTGGTGTGGGCATCAAAGCATTCTTTGGGCCATCCCAGTGCAAACCTGTCCCAAAAGTGGGACTTTCACAAGCTGAGGTAACTTATTCTTATTTTACAACATTATTGCGAAAGGGAATTCAATAATCAGAAACTAGCATTTCTTTTATCGATATAAAGGTAGATTCCTTAATTGACAGGAGAGTCGAGGAAGTAGTGGATAAAAGACTCCAGGAAGCATTTACAAGTGGCAGGCGTCTCAGACTGCCACTCAGACAGTACCTGTGGCAAACCTCTCTTCTCCTACTACTCGTACTGCAGAGGTTGGGAGTAATCCTATAGACCCACAACCTAGCACGTCCTCTGTAAGTATTTTTATGACATATATAATAGCTAGTCTATTCAATATGATATGTTTGTGTATATATGCATATAACATTCTTTACGTAAATTTGTAGGGATTGAAGCCATGCCGACTAAAAAGTGAAGGATATGTCGTTGCAGAGGCATCGACTTACCCACCCCTTAAAGGGTGCATGTTTCATGGGAATCTAGTACCAGATGGCATGGTACGTGTGAGCCCAATACATATACTCCCTGGCTAGATGAATCTCTGCCTCATGCACACCCAGATGCTGAAACACTTGGTGAGGCAGTAGGCGAAGTGATACTATGGCCCGAAGCAGATGTCCTCTATACTGATATTGTATGATAAATTTTCATTATTTTAATTTATTAGTATGTATATATATGGGTCAATTGATATGAAATTATGTATACCGGTCAAAAAGACGAGACCCGCTACATCTCGACCTCCACCTCCTCGACTACCAAGTTGGCTTCTAGGGGACCTATACGCCTCGATAGGTCCTAATTGTAGGAGTGTGGCAGTATGGATCGGCGAACATAATCCAAATTTCCCTATAAATGTTACTATTCCGGAGAATTCTTCAGGTAAATAATACGATAACAATCTAGTTATACAAGTTTAATATATATATATATATATATATATATTAATGCATACATAATAGAAGTTCTGGATACGTATTAATGCAGGTCAAATACTCGGAAACAACATATTTATACAAGATATTTTGGAGTTGTTTAGTTATGAATGGTTGAACACATCTATGATAGAGATGTGGATATGGTGAGATTAATGCATACGACAATCTGGTTTATACATCCATATACCTTGTTTTATATACGGCAATCTGGTTTCTTATATATTAATACATACGCAATACATGTTTTGTAGCCATTTACACAAGACATGTATAGATTTTGGGTTTTCCCATGTGGGATTTTTGGTTCCATCTTTGATTAGTCTTGTAGATACAGACCCGTATTCAGTTACCTCATACTGCTGTGATGCTTTTAAATATTTTGGTAAAAATAATAAGACGGTGATAATAACTCCATTCAATGTTGAGTAAGTTTACTTTGCTTGTAATTTGGACTTAAGCAAATTACATTTTTATTACAAATATTGAGTTATTAATTTTATACTTTCTTACCTGTAGTACTAAGCATTGGAAGTTATTAGTTATTGTCCCCAAGACATTCACCGTCTATTATCTAGATCCTGCGGGGAGTGAGTTGGATGTATTATATGGACATGTAATTAAAAGACCATTATTCTCGTGAGAAATATTTTATGTTTTTATATATGTTAACATCTGTTACTGCATTACTATTTAATTATGCAATTTAATGTGTTACATTAACATATATAGGGCTTTACAAGAGTACAAAAAAGCTGGAGGAAAGTTCCCCAGGAAAAAAAATCTGACACTCATTTGGGAGAATGTGAAAGTAATTTCCTGACTCCAATGTATATATTATTTATGTGAACTGTGCTTATTTGTATTTTTTAATATTTTTGTATGTTTCAATTTATAGTGTGCTATACAAGACTGCGGTTGGGCATGTTCCTACTATGTGATGTGATTTATGGACCTAATCATCAAACATGCCGTATTGGAAATCGATAACATACAACAATTATTATACATAGTCTCATTAGATAATATGAAATATATGAATCTTATTAAATATTATTATAATTATGTATATACGTCATTCTCTTTGTAGGTCTTTAAAATTGAGGACTTCAACACATGTGTAAAGCGTTTAGATGTACATGCTCCCTATACGAGAGATGAATTAGATGCTGTAAGAGAAGATTGGGCAAAAGCCCTGCAAAGAGTGGGAATTTTTCAATATGATTTTGCTGACAATGATGAATAAAGAATAACTTTGTTCTCATAATTAATTTTGTGTGCATGTGAATGAATTTTTATGAATTGTCATATGTGTGTGAAAATCATCAATATATAAATGTTTCTACATGTGTCTGAATGTGAAAAGAGATGAAATAAATGGAACTACAGGTTGCTACTGGTTTCTACTTGCGTGTGATGAAAAATTAATATGAATTAAATGTTCTTATACATGAGTGTGAATCACATATATATAATATTGTCCATCATGTTAATTTTGCAGGTTTGTGGCCTGTTGTTGGCTGATATCAATGGATGTCGTAAAACCTGCAGTTCATAACTGAACTGCAGGTTTCTCATCATGCGACCAGCCACAGTAGGTCTGCAGACTGACAGAAAAAAAATCAAAACATATGCGTCGGTTATTTAAACAAAACCGACACCTATGTTATATGGCAGCGGTTTTTCACCTAAAACCGACGTCTATGTGACCAGGTACCACAGCCAGCAGGGTCGTGGTGGTAGGCAGGGGATATGGCGTCGGTTATTATCACAAAACCGACGTCGGTTTAGATGATGTGGCGTCGGTTTCTTTTAGAAAATCAACGCCTATAATCCCTTTGCTGGCGTGTTTTTAGCAACGGGAAGAGTTTTGGCGGCGGTTGTTTAGTAAACAACTGATGCCTATAGTCCCTTTGCTGGTGCATTTTTGGTGGCGGGAAGAGTTTGGGCTTCGATTTTTTAGTAAACAACTAACGCCTATAGTCCCTTTGCTGGCGCATTTTCGGTGGCGGAAGAGTTTGGGCGTCAGTTTTTACTAAACAACCGACGCCGATAGTCCCTTTGCTAACACGTTTTCACTGGAAGAAAACATTTTGGCATCGGTTGGAATCTGACACCGAAGGTGTCCCCCTTTAGCGGTGCCCACTTGGGTGTCGCTTTGAAACCGACATTAAAGAGATTAAATAACTGATGCTAAAAGACTTTTATGTAGTAGTGTAGCAAGATGGAAAGTTTCTTAGTTGTAAGAAACATCTTATGCCATCATCAATTGATGAAAAAGAAAGTTGACATAGTACTGGACTGACTAGTGTTGGTCACCAATTCCTATACCAAAGTCTCTAAGTGATGTTAGAGGGTTTACTTATAATGTTTGGGACATAATATGAGATCCTAGAGTTAGACCTCTAGTTTCCTATTATCTCAACGATTTCTTGGTGGCAATGTTGATAATATATCTCAAAATATCTTGGCATGAATATAATCATGCAATGATTCTATAATAGAGTGGCCTCAACAATTATCGATATGAACATTTTATAAATATTATTTCTTATATATCCTTTATATATGTATATATATATATATTAGTCATTTCCACATCTTTATGTATCATGACTTGTATAGGGGTAAATTTTATACTAGTATAAAATTGATGTCATACCATTGTGCCTCATCTACTTGGAAATCCTACCTTTGCCACTAGAATTACATGCAACAACTGAAGGTTCCTAAGATGGAAAGACTAACCACAGACAAATAGATGAATTGAGAATTAATTTGAAAGATATGTGATGTATTCAATTATAGAAGGTAAAATTTCTATATAACTCCCATTGAATTTGATTAGGAAATTTCATACCCAACAATGGTTCTAAAACTTGATGTAGGAATAATCGCACTACCACTTCACTAGGGATAAAATCAATGGACTTTCCTAACTACAAACACATGATAATCCCACCAACAAGTAGATGGGTCTTATTCTAATGTAGATTTAGTTTTGAATCTCAGGGAACAATATATTTATAAATTTTGTAATTTAGTTCAATTTAGATTCAAATTAATATTTAATTCCAATTTGATTTGATTGATTCAAACTAATTGCAATTGAAAGTAAATTCAAATGTAAATGGGAATTGTTAAATTATTGCAATAACTTGCACAAATTGGATTTCACCACCACTATTAAATTAAATGAATAATAAGTTGGGGACTAGTGATTTTGAATCCTCACGACCTTAGGATATTATAATGATTGATATCGGTGTAGACTCATTGTCTCCTTACTTACAAATCACAAGTCCATTACCTTAAAGACCACCCATCCAAAGTAATCATCTGGGGTCAAATACAACTAAGGAATATTATATCCAAAAGTATAAAGTTCTATAAGTCTAGGGTTGTAAATGACACCAAAAATGGTTACCAATCCATGAGACATGCATTGGATGGTAAATTATATATATATATATTTGTGTGTGTGTGTCAATTCATATAAGCAATGAAATAATGCAAACTTTTTAACTAACATGTAATAGGGCTAGCACGGGACCCCACTGATAGGAACTACACATTCATAGTGGAGAGATAAACATAAGATATGGATAGGGAAAGAGGAGTCATCATCACTATTGCATAGAGGATGGGAGTCGTGGTCTTTGATATTCAACTCTGGTCTGAGGACATGACCAGTCCCAAACACAGCCATAGGAGCTTGGCCAAATACTTCTCCTTCCTTATCTCTAAAACATCATAAACCATAATTCTCCATGGTTAATAAACAAGCCTTGAACAATTACGGTGAAACTCACGCATTATTTGCACATTTGTGCCCACAAAATTTTGACTTAAGAACCTAGTTTGTGCTTATGTTTGTGTAAATGAAAACCTAGTTGACTTACTAGGTGGCTAATTAATTGGTCAGCTCAATTATGGATCTCAAGTATTCATGAGTCCAACCAATCAGATTGACAACAAATTGGTTGATTGGCTTTCTTCCCTTGCACCCTAATCATGTTTTAGTGGAATGACTCACAGTGTGAGCCGATTTAGTTACGTTTGAACGTGTTTGTCTAGTGATGTGATAGTCAGTCGTCTCATGGAGTGATCTGACAAGTTTACCCATAGGTGATTTTTTTAAAGGATCCCCATATGGTTGGCTCATTGGATGAGTCAATCAACTGACAAATTTTTTAGGCTCACTTTGAACTTGATGTCACGGGTGAGCTAAACAGATCATGTATCCAATCAGTCATCTTACTAGAATGTGGACTTGTTGAGATTCCTTGTTTCTAGATCGTTGATCAATTGACTAGGTTAGTCAGTTAAATGGATAGTTGTCTTTGTTGTTCTTCAAGGCATGATCTATATGACCAGTTCAAGGGTTCATTCTATTACCTGGGTGTCTAGGACTTTACTTTAAATCCTATAATGTTGTGATCACCACTCCATTTCTGTCAAATGGTGAGTGTCACATTGTCTTTAGCATGTGTAGCAGGGGAATATGGATCCTTCTTTCCATCTTTGTGCATTTCCTACAATAAAGTACACATTTTTTTTCATGATAACACAAAAAACCAAGGTAAAGTAATAAACCTACATTAAGAGGAAACAAGTGATAGAGTGCATAAAATGGATGTAAAACTAATATAAAAAAGACTAAACTCAGATGAATTTGCATTAATCACTTGAGTTATAGATTCTATGCTCTATAATAGAGTGATCTCAGAATCAATATCCCTAGCAGGTGTAGTGTCTAAAAGATCCTTAGGAAACACATCCAAAAACTCTTGTATTATAGGAATGTCCTCTATCCTTAGACTTCTCACCTTGGTATCTACCATGTGTTCAAAGAAATCTATGAAATCCTTCTTCATTATTTTCTCTGTTATAGCTTCAAGCACCTGACATGTAGGAAGGATCTTCCTATATATTTGGAAAGCGCATGAGTGCTACCATAACTAAACTCCACAACCATGGAACCACAATACAAAATCACCTTATACTTCCCAAAGCTATCCACCCCTAAGATCACATAGAATATGTGCATGTCAAGTCTGCATATTGTGCCCTAATAAGCAAAGTTTACATGATAATAGACATCCTACAAACTAGAAGAACCAACTAAAGGTGTTGATCAAATATACTACTAATTTCATGTATATTACAATAAAGTATCCCCTATCTAGTGATAAATAAGTGTATCACACCCAAGTCAACCAAGATAGACACATAATAAGAAGTAGATAGCCATAATGAAAAAGTTTCTTCTGATATGTCATGACCATTGGGTTGACCACTCCTTTAAGATGAGTCAAACATAGACTTGTGTCGTGCATGTCAATATCCTCAACCTTGACCTCTCGTGATTGGTTCTAATGACACTACCTAAGAAGTTGACCCTCTACAGTACCACTACCATTGTATTTTTGTGAGCCATGATGGATATACCTCTACTACTATGTAACCTCTAGGTTCAACTGTGAGGAAGAGGTCATCACACTCCCATATTGTCTAAACTACACTACCTTGTGTATAAAATAACATGGTCTAGTGTGAAAGTTGTTGCAAGAGAACCACTACTTCCCACACTATAGCCTAGATGACCCTATCACTAACACGGATCTAGAACCATTCACCCTGCAAGGTGGAAACGCTCAGCCTTTTCCCTTGCTAGGAGACCACTGAGAACAAAATCCACCCTTGGATCTGACTTCATAAACATATGTTGTGACAGGTCATATATAGATATTGTTGCAATGAAAAATACATCAAATTCTTGTATCCAGTCGACTACTTCCCTTGTAACTGTCCTAACTACTTTGTCCTAGTGATTGAGTTGACCACTTCCTTGAATCAACATCATGATAGTTCATTGTCATCTACTCTATCCTCGTGACTACCTCCACAAAGGTAGAAAACTTCTCATGCGACTCCATTGTTAAAACTAACTGAGCTAACTCAATTTTTAAACCCCTTTCAAACCTTTTGATCTTCTACTTCTCAATAGGACCTAATGAGGAAAAGACCTCAACAAATCCACTCATAATCATTCATGGATGAAATCCGCTGATGTAGATGCTTAAGATGAGTCATATTTTCCTTTAGATAAGATTGAGGAAAGTATGCTCTATTGAACACCCCTAAGTAGGTAGCTAGCATGCTTTATCTTGTCCTAATCTGCTACGCCCAAGATCATGTTCATCAACTAAATATTTACATCAACCAGATTTACTATTCCAGCATACTTGGTGGTACCAACATTCTCTAGATTCTCAAAAGTTTTTTCTAGACCTTGCAAAGACTTGGAATGTAGTGACATCTCCTTTGGTGGTGGAACTTGTACCTCAGGTCAACCAATGTTGTTGGGTTCATGGAGGTAGTGTATGATACATTGTTCTCTCCTTAGTACTCTTATTTCTAGTACCCTCAGTCTCTTTCCACCTCTTTCTGCTAAGTAACTACTACTCATGCTCTTAACATGGGTAAGACATATCTACAACCATAAATCATAGTTAGATATGGACATCATGCAAGAACAAACATGAAATCCTATGTCTATATATTTAATGAACCAAAACTATGATGCCACTAAATGTAGAACTTTGACACCATGACAAGATTAATCAAAACAAAGTGCCAATCTTACACTGATAAAATATCATTGCTGATTAGGTAAGAAAAACACAAAATAAAAAAATTGATTTCTATCCACGAATATTCCACATAAAGACCATAAGTTCCATTTTTAATAGGTAGAGTACATGATGTTATTCTATGGAACTCCAACACAACCTATAGTTTATAACATAAGAAAATATATACATGGCATGCAAGCCAAAAACTTGAGTCAAAGATACATTCAAACAAATCCACCCAGCCCAACCCATCTATGTAGGGACGAGTCTAGAAAATACCAACAAAATATCAATGCTGACATATAAGCTACTTATTTCACTAAAGGAAGGCCCCTCCACCGAAACCTTGGTTACACTTTTTATCGCCTAAAAATGTCTACAACTAAGACAACGAGGTACATGCCCCAATGCAATGATATAAAAGTAGATAACATCATTTTCTTACGACCCTACAATTAATAGAGTAATTTAGATAGAATAATTGATACACAATAATCTCTAAAACGCATGGAACAAGAGTTAATGCACTATAAGTGTAAGGACCCTAACCTTCGTTTTGGGCTTACCCTATTTGTTTTGCCTAAACCTTGTGCTTGGTTTCTTGCTAATCACCTTTTAGTGGTGATTAGGGTTTGCTTATGCTTTGTTGAGAGTTTGAGGTGCTACTTGCAAAATAACCTGAGTTAGGGCTGAAGAGCAAGTTTGTCACCTGGAGAGATGTCTTTTTATCTTTTGCGTCCTCTAGATTTGAGAGGAAGCTTTGGGCTCGTGCCTTGAGTTGTCTTGGGCTTTGTTGAAGCTCTGTTGGGCTTGGTTGAGCCTTGTTGGGCCTTGCCTTGCTTTGAGGAGCCCTGTATCAGGCAAGGATGCTTTGTGTCGGCCATGGGGTATCACCCATGGGGGTTTCGGACAAGATGGTGGTGGTGTGTCAGCCTTTGATCTTGTTTCACCTCCTTGCCTTGGTTGTGTCACCCTAGCTTGGACATGTGGCCGAACCTTGGTTGAGTGGTGCCATGGCATGTGCATGTGATTTGCAAGGTGGCAAAACATGTGGACAAGTGTCCCTTGGTAAGGTGACACCTTGCCTTGGTTTAACCTTGACCCTCATCTATATATGCCTTGCCTTTCTCTTCCTTAGGAACCCTTTATCTCTTTTGTTGCTCTTCTCTCCTTGTGTGCACGACACACCTTCCTTGGAGAGCTTAGTGGTCGATGTTTTCCCCTTGGTGGAGTCCTCTTCTTCTTCCTCTAGCTTGGTGGCCGAACCCTAGGTGGGTCTTGTTCTTTGGTAAGCATCTTCCTCTCTCCTTAGCATCTTCTTCTCCATCTTGCCTACCCTTTGGACATAGTGGTTATGATCCTTGTTCCTTTTCTTGAGGTAGCCAAAAGTGGTGTGCTTGGAGCTAGGAGCTAGAAGCTTGGAGCTTTGGAGCTTGAAGAGTTTGCTTAAGGCGGGTTACATAACTTCTAACCCTAGATATACTACCTTCTTTATGTTGCATGATTCTTATATGTTGATAATCGACCATGCATGTTATGTTTCTTGCTCTAGTACATGTTGTTGATCTTATCGATATGGTGAGCATGCTGTTGTTGATGTTTACATACCTATGGATCTAGTTGGCCGAACCATAGTTTAGGGTTTTCTTTGGTGGCAACACCCCTTTCTCTCCTTGGTCTAGAGAAGTGATTTTGAGCTCTAGTGATGTAGGCAATACCCCTCTCTCATTTTAGTTGAGAGGTGAGTCTACATTCTAGTTGCTTGGGCAACACCCTCCTCTCACCATGGATTTGAGAGGTGAGCTCTTGGATATGTGATGACCTATGTTGAAGTTGGTCCTTGTGGTTGCCCCATTTGTGATAGAGGTTGTGCAAAACCCCTCTCTCTTAGTTGTTGACAGGTGAGCCGACCTTCTTGATCAATTAGGGTTTGGTGCCTTTGTGCTTAAAGTTGAAGATGACCTTGTTGGGTTGTGCCTTGTACGATATGACCTTGGTGTAGTGCTGCCCGATAGCCTTGTCTTGGGTTGTACCCTTGACCGATACACCTAGTTGAGATGGTTGGTTTGATGCCCAATATGGTTCTTTTGTCTTGAGATAGATCTTGGGTGACACACGTTATATCTTGTGGTCTGAACGATACATCTTGAAGTAAGGTTGCCTGATACCCCTACCTTGTGTTGATCTTTGGCCGATTTAATTTGGAGTTGAGATGGTTGGCTTGGTGCCCGTTATGCTTTTACTGATATGGATCCTTGTACGCCATCCTTGTGTAGGGTGATATGGTTTAGTGTTGGTGATGCCTGATATGGGTTGAGTGGAAACCCTAGTTGTTTCTCTGATAGAGGCCGATATGTAGTGTTTCCATGTTGACCGATAGGCTTCCTTGATGTGTATTTGTGTTGCCTGTGTCATGAACATGTTGGGTGATACAGTGTTGGCTTGGGGCTCCATGATCTCGACTGATACAGTGGTGATAATGGGTGCCCAATTCAACCCTAACCCTAGCTGGCCGGTAGGGTTCTAGTCGATACACCTCTTGAGCTCGCTGCATGATACACCTTGTACACCTGGTATGAATGACAAGGTTGCATGTTAATGCCATGTTCTCTAGTTGCATGATACACCTTGGGCATTGGTTTGATATCTTCTAGGGTTGGCCGATATGTGGCTAAATGCCTAGGCCGATAAGCTTTTGGTGAAGGTTGTTACCCTTCCCGATACCACCTATGGTGAGGGACGCGCTACCCGCCACTCTTTTAGTGAAGGTAGTAGGAGCTTTTAGTGAGGGTTCTGGATAACTCGAGAACCTAGCATATAGTTGTTGATCATGTAACTACATCTTTGATGAGAATGATGATATGGTTTAACTACCTTGAGTTGCATCTATGTTGGTAATGAGACATGATGATAGGTTGTGAACCAGGTATGTTTGGAAGGTCATGATGTTGCTTCACTTGATAATGTGACACATGTATATGATCACAAGTATGGAGCATTATATATGCTTTTTATTGATGATAAAACTATGCTTTATCCAGCTTATGTGTAATATACTCATGGATGTTGCTTTATACTTGATAGCATGATAATCATGTTAATCCATGAT
The DNA here is from genome assembly GCA_963693085.1 of Alisma plantago-aquatica. Taxonomy (NCBI): domain Eukaryota; kingdom Viridiplantae; phylum Streptophyta; class Magnoliopsida; order Alismatales; family Alismataceae; genus Alisma; species Alisma plantago-aquatica. The sequence goes on from OY856414.1 coordinate 333,930,740, forward strand.
GACTTCAGTTATCTCTATGGATGTGTATACTAACCATGTAGGTATTTCATGTGGATTCATGGTCTAATAAGAGCTATGAGATGTATGTGCTTGAGTAGCACCATGTGATAATGAGATAACAAGTTGATAAGTCTGAGGACCTGATAAAGGTTGAGTGCCTAGTTGAGGTGTTATCCTCTGATGATAAGTTAAGGGATGCATTCCAAGAATGCTGATGCATGATTATGATGCGTTGAGAGGTAGTGGTTGTTGTTATGAGGGATTGAGATCCCAGGACAGTATGATGATGGCAATAGTGATATAATTCTATAAGACTATGTTATACTTTGGTTGCCTCAACAACTGGCTTAAAATATACCAATTAATTATAGATGAATATATCATGTAGTTTGCCCTGGCCGTAGATCCATCATCGTCAGTATTTGATGATTGTGAAATAGGTTTATCCTACGGGATTACCTGGAGCGCATATTGTTGAATATGCGGGGTTTCCCCTAGCCTAAAATAGGTGGGTTTGAGTGCAATTATGGTTGGAGACTCAGGATATATGGAGCATGGTGAACAAACCCATGGCTCAGGATATGTGATGATGAGCATGATGTGTTCATGGCTCGGATGTATGCACTAGCACCTATGACGAGGTGAGCTAGAGATATGGGTAGCTTGTGGAGCTGACCCAGAGGCTAAGGCCCTATAAGCATAAGACTGCAATCTTGCTTGATGATTCATGTACTGACCACGTGAAGGTGAGGTCATGGAGGCTGGATCTCCTTAGACCTTGTATGGTACCAGATTGGGCTTCACAGTCAATGGTTGGATTTGAGAAGGGAAGGCTCACTTCCTCAGGGCATAATAAAACATAATCTAGCTGAATAGTATATCTTGCTTAGAGCAAAATACGGAACATTGATTGAGGCCTTGCTTATATAGCTGAACTGGTTGTACTATGCAGTTGTGTGTATGATCCTTATATCTTGTGATAAGTTCTTATAAACTTTATCTTGTCAATCATGTTCCATAAAGAAATACTTGGTTATATGCCTCCTGGATATCTTGGTAAGATTGATGGTAATAATAGCCTTGCTCAGTATGCTACTCTTGTTATACGCTTTATCAGTTATCTGTTGTTGTTGCTTTAACCTTCTGAGGTTTTATAGTTTGACAGGGAGTTATGTTTCTCACTAGGACTATGTGTCTCACCCCGCTGGTTTACACCCTTTTTAGGTGATCACTCTAGACGTGGTGGTGGTTGTGAGGTTGCGGTCGAGCAGGAAAAAGAGCAGTAGAAGGCAAGAGATGGACATGTTGTTGTTTTGGTGGTTTTGTAGTAGAGTCCTAGAGTCATCCCCGTATACTCAGGTCCTCGGAGGTGTTTGACGATGTTTCACGATGTCTAGTTGTTATAATCTTGTATATCCTACTACTGGTCGTACGTGGCCATTATGTATGTATAAATAGGTGTTGGACTCTGGTGCTGACAAGTACAACTGGTTCTGATAAGTTGTGGACCTATAACAAGGCTTGTGAATGTTTATATAACATGTTTCTCTGTAGGAACTAGATGCAAAAGTTCTCTCATGTATATTTTCCACAATTGATTTTAATTAACCCGTGTTTTTGGTAATATGAGGTTCCACATGTTTTCGTGTGTCATCTCGTTGTCTATGTGATGGCGGGGTGTCACAGTTGGTTTGGTATCAGAGCTCTAGCTTCGCTGAGTCTACAGGGATCTAGGACTAGGTTTACATCTATTCTTGTGAGTTTCCCAGATTTTCTTACAATAACCTTCTGGTCTTAGTGGAAGATAAAGGTTAAAGATGTTTGGAAACCATGAAGAACATGTTGCCAAAAGCAGTGATGTTGCATCAGTTGATGGAGCAGGAGGGCAGGTACATGAAAATCGAGTGCTTTAGGCCCCCCAACTTGACCCAGCCATTCTAAAAAATCCTGCCTACCAACAGCTTATGGGGCAGTTGATGTCTATGATGAATCACATGGTGGAAAGGTTCCCAGTGCCTCTGCCAAGAGCACAGGCTCCCCATGGTGAAACATCGGGTATTGGGAAGACCTTTGAGTGGCTTCGCCGACTCGGAGCTTTGGATTATGCTAGGACGGCTGATCCAGCAGATGCAGATCTGTGGCTGACCGGTTTCGAGAAGGCCTTCCGGATCCTCAACATCCCCAAAGCACACAAAGTCAAGCAGGCTATCTACCTTCTGAAGGGGAGTGCTAGCCACTGGTGGGCCATCCAGGAGGAGAAGCGACCCAGTGAGGAGATCGGTTGGGAGGTTTTTCGGCGAGAGTTCGTCAACAGATACTTTCCGAAGACGTATCTGGATGAGAAGATCAACCATTTTGAGCATTTACGCCAAGGATCGATCAACATCACTGAGTACGAAGCCAAGTTCATGGACTTGTTGAGGTTTTTTCCTCACATGGAGGTGACATATGATGAGCGGATCAGGCGATTTGAGAAAGGTTTGAGTGCTGAGCTGTCGACACCTGCTACTGCTTTGGAAAATCAGGAGCAGTTTGCCACATTCGTGGAGTCTGTCCATAGGATTGAATGGTTTGTCACAGAGAAAAGGGAGTCCATGACCACGAAAAGGCATGCTCAGTTCCAAGGACTAAGATCTGGTGGCTTCAAGAAGCTAAGGTTTTCAGCACCTTCCATAATGCAGAGTTCTCGTACACCATCTCAGTGGTCTCCGAGTAAGGGAAGAGGTTATGTTTCTTCGCCGTCGAAGGCACATAGTACAACTTCTGTGGTAGTGACATGGACATCTAGACCGCAAACAGAAGGCAGGTCATGTTATCACTGTGGACAGATTGGGCACTTGAGGTCAAATTGCCCAAAGAGAGATGTTGAAGTGACACAACAACCGAGGCAGAATCAACAAGGGTCAGACAGACAGCAGCCCAGTGGTAGCAGAGGGTGAGGACGCGGTCAAGCGTCACAAGCAGGATCGTCTGCTCAAGGAAGCAGAGGACGTGGACAACAAGCAACGGCTCGATTCTATGCTATGAGTCAGCCGGAGGCGATAGTCAACCCACAAGTGGTGACAGGTCAGATGGAGTTATTTCATTCTGATTTGTCTTCTTCTTGCTTTATATCTGTTTTGGTTGACCCGGGTGCTACGCACTCTTTTATCGCACATATTCTGCTTGCTAGTTGTCCTTTACCTATTAGTTGTAAGAAAGATAGCACGTTGTTAGAGACCCCGCTCGATGGTTCCTCGATGCTTTGAGAGGAGTGTCCATCTTGTGTCTTATCTCTTTTAGGACATAGTATACAAGTGGATCTTATACCACTTGATATACATGGATTTGATGTGATCCTTGGGATGGATACCTTATAGAAGTATAAGGTTTTGTTAGACTGTGGTTCCAAGCAGGCAGTGTTTGATGACAACAGAGAGAAGTGGATCTTCCAAGGAGATAGGAAGATTCTTCTGACATGTCTAGTGTCAGCGTTGGTGGCAAAAAATTTGTTGTGACAAGGTTGTAAGGCATTCTTAGCTCATATTGTGGATACCAAGGCGAAGGGTCCTAGCCTTGAGGAGGTGACGATTGTCCGAGAGTTTGCGGATGTTTTTCCTGATGAGTTCCCCGGTGTTCCCCCACCCCGAGAGATTGATTTTGAGATCAATCTGGTACCAGAAACACAACCAATTGCACAAACACCATATAGGATGGCTCCAACAGAGATGGCAGAGTTGAAGAAGCAGTTACAGGAGTTGTTGGAGAAAGGTTTCATCCGACTGAGCACGTCGCCTTGGGGTGCTCCAGTATTGTTTGTTAAGAAGAAGGATGGATCAATGTGACTATGCATAGATTACCGGCAGTTGAACAAAGTCACGATCAAGAATAAGTACCCATTGTCGAGGATTGATGATCTTTTTGATCAGTTGCGTGGCACTACAGTGTTCTCAAAGATCGATCTACGGTCAGGATATCATCAGTTGAGAATTAATGTGGACGACATACCAAAGTCAACATTTAGGACGAGGTATGGTCACTCTGAGTTTGTGGTTATGCCGTTTGGGCTAACCAATGCACCTGCTGCTTTCATGGATCTAATGAATAGGGTGTTCCGTCCGTTTCTAGATCAATTTGTTGGAGTTTTCATAGATGACATCTTGATCTATAGCCGGGACAAGAAAGAGCATGAACAACATCTTCGACAAGCTTTGACTCTTCTTCGCCAACATCATCTATATGCCAAGTTCAGTAAGTGTGAGTTTTGGTTGAAAGAAGTGACTTTCTTGGGACATGTGATATCTGAAGAAGGAGTCAGAGTGGACCGCGAGAAGGTGGAATCAGTGGCAGATTGGGAACAACCAAAGATGCCGACCAAAGTTTGTAGTTTTCTGGGTTTGTCAGAATATTACCGGAGGTTTATCAAGGATTTTAGTGTGATCGCATTGACGATGACAAAGTTGACCAGGAAGGATGTACCTTTTGTCTGGGATGATCATTGTCAACAAGCTTTCCAAAGTCTGAAGGAGAAGCTGACTAGTGCTCCAGTGTTGGTGCTGCCAGAGCCTGGGAGGGGCTATGTTGTTTTCTGCGATGCTTCCAAGAAAGGCTTAGGTTGCATGTTGATGCAAGAGGATCATGTGGTTTCTTTTGCTTCGAGATAGCTTAAGAAACATGAGGAGAACTATCCAACACATGATTTGGAGCTGGTTGTGGTGGTTCATGTGTTAAAGATTTAGAGACACTATCTTTATGGGGAAGTGTGCCAAATCTTTACAGATCATAAAAACCTGAAGTACATCTTTTCGCATAGTGAGATGAACATGCGACAACGTCATTAGATGGAGCTAATAAATGATTATGATTGCACCATTGAGTATCATCCTGGTAAGGCAAACGTGGTAGCTGATGTACTTTGCAGAAAGTCTTCTTCTCTCTCTACGAAGAAGGCACAGTTGAGTTCCTTGGTATGCAATAGGCGAGATATGTTTGTCTCCTTGTGGCAGATGAATGTGCATTTGGAAGTTTCCTTATTGGCAGGACTGTTGGCACAAATGCAAGTCAAGCCTATGCTGAGACAGCAGATCAAAGACGTACAACATGCAGATGATACAGTGCAGTTGATCAGGTCAAAGCTTGGCAGTGAAAAGCATGATGGGTTCCATGAGTCTCAGGATGGACTAGTTTGCTATCATGGTAGGATGGTGGTCCCCGATGGTGATAATCTAAGAAAGATAGTGCTCGAGGAAGCACACACATCGATGTATGCTATGCATCTAGGAGTCACCAAGATGTATCATAATCTGAAAGACCTGTATTGGTGGCCTGGCTTGAAGAAGGATGTAGTCGAGTTTATGGCTAAGTGCATAGTATGTCAGCAAGTTAAAGCTGAGCATCAGAAGCCGGAAGGTACGTTACAACCCATGTCGATACCACAGTGGAAATGGGATCATATAACCATGGATTTCGTAGTTGGTCTACCAAAGATAGCTAGGAATCATGATTCCATTTGGGTAATAGTACAAAGGCTGACAAAATCTACTCATTCCATACCTGTAAAGACAACAGAGAAGCTTGCACAGGTGTATGTAGATGAGATAGTGTGTTTGCATGGTGTACCAGCAACGATAGTCTCCAACAGAGGTCCTCAGTTCATGAGTCATTTCTGGGAACAACTGCACAAGGCTTTGGGAACGCAATTGAGGTTTAGCACTGCCTTCCACCCACAGATGGATGGACAGTCTAAAAGGACTATTCAGACCTTGGAGGATCTTCTCTGAGCTTGTGTCTTGCAGTTCCTAGGCAGTTGGGACATGCATCTCAGTCTGATAGAGTTCGCTTACAATAATAGTTACCAACGGAGCATTGACATGGCTCCTTATGAGGCTATATATGGAAGGAAATGTAGATCTCCTTTATGTTGGTATGAGTCTGGTGAGTATCAACTTTTGGGTCCTAAGTTAGTGTAGCAGACAAAATAAAAGATCAAGGTGATACATCAACAATTGAAAGCGGCACAATACAGACAGAAGTCTTATGCAGACAATCTCCGACGACCTTTAGAGTTCCAGGTGGTAGACAAAGTGTATCTCAAGGTCTCACCTTGTAAAGCATGTTGAGGTTTGCTCGGAAAGGCAAGTCGACACCCAGGTATATGGGGCCATACCCGGTAATAGCATGTGTTGGCAAGGTATCTTACAAGTTAGAATTACCGCCAAAGTTGCACATGTTACATCCGGTGTTCCATGTCAGCATGTTGAAGAAAAGTCATCCAGACACAGGAACAATGATACAACCAGTTGAGGTTGAGCTTGATGAAGATGTAACCTATGAAGAAGGTCCTGTGACGATCCTTGAAAGGAGGGTAAAGATGCTGAAAAGGAAGGACCTGGTTCTTGTGAAAGTTCTTTGGCATCATCGTGGTGTTGAGGAAGCCACGTGGGAGCTTGAGGAAGAGATGAGGAGGAAGTATCACTTGCTTTTATCTTTAGATTTTGGGGATGAAATCCCTTTGTAGAGGTTTATGGCTTGTAAGGACCCTGACCTTTGTTTTGGGCTTACCCTGTTTTTTTTGCCTAAACCTTGTGCTTGGTTGCTTGCTAATCACCTTTTAGTGGTGATAATGGTTTGTTTGTGCTTTGTTGAGAGTTGGAGGTGCTACTTGCAAAAAACCACGAGTTAGGGTTGAAGAGCAAGTTTGTCACCTAGACAGATGTCTTTTTCTCTCTTTGCTTCCTCTAGAGTTGAGAGGAAGCTTTGGGCTCGTGCCTTGAGTTGTCTTGGGCTTTGTTGAAGCTCTATTGGGCTTGGTTGATCCTTGTTGGGCCTTGCCTTGCTTTTAGGAGCCTTGTATCAGGCAAGGATACTTTGTGTCGGCCATGGGGTATCGCCCATGGGGGTGTCGCCCAAGATGGTGGTGGTGTGTCAGCCTTTGATCTTGTTTGACCTCCTTGCCTTGGTTGTGTCACCCTAGCTTGGACATGTGGTTGAACCTTGGTTGAGTGGTGTCGTGGCATGTGCATGTGATTTGCAAGGTTGCAAAACATGTGGACAAGTGTCCCTTGGTAAGGTGACACCTTGCCTTGGTTTAACCTTGACCCTCATCTATATATGCCTTGCCTTTCTCTTCCTTAGGAACCCTTTAGCTCTTTTGTTGCTCTTCTCTCCTTGTGTGCACGAAACACCTTCCTTGGAGAGCTTGGTGGCCGATCCTTTCCCCTTGGTATAGTTCTCTTCTTCTTCCTCTAGCTTGGTGGCCGAACCCTAGGTTGGTCTTGTTCTTTGGTAAGCATCTTCCCTCTCTCCTTAGCATCTTCTTCTCCATCTTGCCTACCCTTTGGCCATAGTGGTTATGATCCTTGTTCCTTTTCTTGATGTGGCCAAAAGTGGTGTGCTTGGAGCTAGGAGCTAGAATCTTGGAGCTTTGGAGCTTGAAGAGTTTGCTTAAGGTGGGTTACATAACTTCTAACCCTAGCTATACTACCTTCTTTATGTTGCATGATTCTTATATGTTGACAATTGACCATGCATGTTATGTTTCTTGCTCTAGTACATGATGTTGATCTTATCGATATGGTGAGCATGTTGTTGTTGATGTTTACATACCTTTAAATCTAGTTGGCCGAACCATAATTTAGGGTTTTCTTTGGTGGCAACACCCCTTTCTCTCCTTTTTCTAGAGAAGTGAGTTTGAGCTCTAGTGATGTAGGCAATACCCCTCTCTCATTTTAGTTGAGAGGTGAGTCTACATTCTAGTTGTTTGGGCAACACCCTCCTCTCACCATGGATTTGAGAGGTGAGCTCTTATATATGTGATGACCTATGTTGAGGTTGGTCCTTATGGTTGCCCCATTTGTGATAGAGGTTGTGCAAAACCCCTCTCTCTTGGTTGTTGAGAGGTGAGCCGACCTTCTTGATCAATTAGGGTTTGGTGCCTTTGTGTTTAAGGTTGAAGTTGACCTTGTTGGGTTGTGCCTTGCACGATATGACCTTGGTGTAGTGTTTCCCGATAGCCTTGTCTTGGGTTGTACCCTTGACCGATACACCTAGTTGATATGGTTGGTTTGATGCCCAATATGGTTCTTTTGGCTTGAGATAGAGCTTGGGCGACACACCTTATATCTTGTGCTCTGAATGATACATCTTGAAGTAAGGTTGCCCGATACCCCTACCTTGTGTTGATCTTTGACCAATCTAATATGGAGTTGAGATGGTTGGCTTGGTGCCTGTTATGCTTTGACTGATATGGAGCCTTGTAGGCCATCCTTGTGTTGGGCGATATGGTTTAGTGGTGGTGATGCCCGATATGGGTTGAGTGGAAACCCTAGTTGTTGCTATGATAGAGGCCGATATGGAGTGTTGCCCTGTTGACCGATAGGCTTCCTTGAGGTGTCTTTGTGTCGCATGTGTCATGAACATGTTGGGTGACACAGTGTTGGCTTGGGGCGCCATGATCTCAACCGATACAGTGGTGAGAATGGGTGCCCAATTCAACCCTAACCCTAGCTGGTCAGTAGGGTTCTAGCCGATACACCTCTTGAGCTGGATGCATGATACACCTTGTACACCAGGTATGCACGACAAGGTTGCATGTTCACACCATGTTCTCTAGTTGCATGATACACCTTGGGTGTTGGTTTGATATCTTCTAGGGTTGGTCGATATGTGGCCAAATGCCTAGGCTGGTAAGCTTTTGGTGAAGGTTGTTACCCTGCCCGATACCACCTGTGGTGAGGGACACGCTACCCGCCACTCTTTTAGTGAAGGTAGCAAGAGCTTTTAGTGAGGGTTCTGGATAACCCGGGAACCTAGCAGATAGTTCTTGATCATGTAACTACATCTTTGATGAGAATGATGATATGGTTTAACTACCTTGAGCTGCATCTATGTTGGTAATGAGACATGATGATAGGTTGTGAACCAGGTATGTTTGGAAGGTCATGATGTTGCTTCACTTGATAATGTGACACATGTATATGATCACAAGTATGGAGCATTATATATGCTTTTGATTGATGATAAAACTATGCTTTCTCTAGCTTATATGTAATATACTCATGGATGTTACTTTATACTTGATAGCATGATAATCATGTTAATCCATGATGACTCCGGTTATCTCTATGGATGTGTATACTGACCATGCAGGTATTTCATATGGATTCATGGCCTAATAAGGGCTATGATATGTATGTTCTTGAGTAGCACCATGTGATAATGAGATAACAAGTTGATAGGTCTGAGGACCTGATAAAGGTTGAGTGCCTAGTTGAGGTGTTATCCTCTGATGATAAGTTAAGGGATGTGTTCCTAGAATGCTGATGCATGATTATGATTCCTTGAGAGGCAGTGGTTGTTGTTATGAGGGATTGAGATCCCATGACAGTATGATGATGGCAATAATGATGTAATTCTATAAGACTATGTTATACTTTGGTTGCCTCAACAACTGGCTTAAAATAAACCAATTAACTATAGATGAATATATCATGTAGTTTGCCCTGGCCATAGATCCATCATTGTCAGTATTTGGTGATGGTGAAATAGGTTTATCCTGTGGGATTACCTAGAGTGCATATTGTTGAATATGCGAGGTTTCCCCTAGCCTAAAATAGGTGGGTTGGAGTGCAATTGTGGTTGGAGACTCAAGATATATGGAGCATGGTGAACAAACCCATGGCTCAGGATATGTGATGATGAGCATGATGCGTTCATGGCTCAGATGTATGTACTAGCACCTATGACGAGGTGAGCTAGAGATATGGGTAGCTTGCGGAGCTGACCCAGAGGCTGAGGCCCTATAAGCATAAGATTGTGGTCTTGCTTGATGATTTGTGTACTAATCACAGGAAGGTGAGGTCATGGAGTCCGAATCTCCTTAGACCTTGTATGTCACCGGATTGGGCTTCAAAGCCAATGGTTGGATTTGAGCAGGGAAGACTCACTTCCTCAGGGCATAATAAAATGTAATCCAGCCGAATAGTATATCTTGCTTAGGGCAAAATAAGGAATATTGATTGAGGCCTTGCTTATATATCTTATGATAAGTTCTTATAAAGATTATCTTTTCAATCATGTTCCATAAAGAAATACTTGGTTATATGTCTCCCAGATATCTTGGTAAGACTGATGGTAATAATAGCCTTACTCAGTATGCTGCTCTTATTATACACTTTATCGGTTATCTGTTGTTGTTGCCTTAACCTTCTAAGGTTTTATAGTTCGGCGGGGAGTTATGTTTCTCGTTGGGACTGTGTGTCACACCCCGTTGGTTTACACCCTTTTTAGGTGATCGCCTAGACGTGGTGGTGGTTGTGAGGTTGTGGTTGAGTAGCAAGAAGAGAAGTAGAAGGCAAGAGATGGACATGTTGTTGTTTTGGTGATTTCATAGTAGAGTCCTAGAGTCATTCCTGTATAGTCAGGTCCTCGGAGGTGTTTGATGATGTTTCACGATGTCTAGTTGTTGTAATCTTGTATATCATACTGTTGGCCGTATGTGTCCATTATGTATGTATAAACAGGTGTTGAACTCTGGTGCTGACAAGTACAACTGGTTTCGATAAGATGTGGACCTATAAAAAGGCTTGTGAATGTTTATATAACATGTTTCTCTGCAGGAACTGGATGCAAAAGTTCTCTCATGTATACTTTCTGCAATCGGTTTTAATTAACCTGTGTTTTTGGTAATATGAGGTTCCACACATTTTCACGTTTCATCTCATTGTCTGTGTGATGGTGGGGTGTCACAATAAGAGAAACAAGTAATATTTAGCATGTGTAGAAGAGTAATACAAGTATCACAATGTGATTTACAAAGGGACCATAAATAAATGTACTACACTACTTGATGATTTGTTTTGTTACTAAGACATGGGTAGTTTGAGGTATACCACTCAAACCACTAGCTAATTATTGTGAAGTTTCCTATTCCATAGTATAAGTCCCTAGTATAACCGATCTCTATAAGGCCCTGCCACACCTCGATCGGCACAAATATAAATAAAGTAGTGGGAAAATCACCCAAACAAATGATAAATAGCTCAAAAGAAACTCCAAAAATTAAGTCCACCTTGGGTACTCAAGACACACCACCTCTTATGTTGGGTATCTAACCCTTGTATCATCATCTCACATGTCTTAATAATATAGTTACTTATCATAGGAGATATGTCCTAGACCATACTCATACACATATCTATTATTTGAGAGTAGAGGAAACATACATTTATACACCAACATGTATTCATGAGTATACAACTCTAAGTAGCTTCTCAGAATTCAAGATTCCTACAAAGTTACTCATTTCACTATCTAGCCTCTCCCAACACTTTGATAGTTCCTACAGTATGTAAAGAGTGGGACCTGATAGGGGATCCATTCCCTACTAAATTAAATAAAAATGAACATCCCATATATCAAACACCACTATATTTTTTTGCAAAAGGGTTGATAACCAATGTATTCAAAATGTATGTATCAAGATACCAAATATAGCAGATGAATTCAAAACATCTAACTAATACAATGTTTGATAACATCACCATCCTTCACAGTGTAGGGTGATACATATGAAAATTAACTATGAAACCACCTCAAATCCATCTCTAAATGGTTCAACTACTCTCAGTTTTGCCCTGGTCCAACTTGGTTAACTCCTCCTTGTCCTACACCTAGGGTTGGAAGCATACCCCACAAATGGGAGAAAAGTAGATACATCAACATACATATTGGTATGTGCATATAAATTGTGATTGAGAAATATAGGAAATAAAGGACACCAAATAGATAAAGCTTTCCATAGTAAAGGAAAGGACCACCCAAGAAGGTATCAAGAGAATATGAATTTCAAAAGATGATAAACAAAGAAGACTTCTTACCATTAATTAAACATAAAAGTCATGCCACACAAGCACACATAAATTTTAGGCACAAAACTCATAACAGAGTAATCAACCTACATGCATATGAGATAAATGCAGAACTAGAATAATATAGATAACAATGGCGGATAAGACTCACAACCTTGAAGCCTGATAGAGAATGATGTATTGCCAAACTCCCAACATAGAAAAAGGTGGACACACAACCTAGGTATGGGGGACACACCCTCCATCCCAAAAATATAACATGAGCACACAACCCAAAAACCAAAGTACTTACACTACTCTAGGGCTACTAATTCACAAGGCATGCATAATGTAGAGGCAAGTATAATGTTTAGCCATATAAAAAAAATAAAGTTTCCATCACAAAAATGGACAATATAATCATCCACAAAAAAAGTAGTTAAAATTATGGTTCCATCTCACAATAAGGAACAACATGGTTTAAATTTCACAAATAGGGTCTCATCCAGAAGCAAAGTATAATTTAAAAGTCTAACATAGATAAAGAGTTCAAAGTCATTAAGATTAGATCCAAACAAGTCATCAAGTCAATAAAGAGAAATTCCTATAATAAGATACCTCAAAGAGGCCCAAGAGAGAAATAAAGAAAATAATTTCCCAATATGACTCATGAGGGATGCAACACACCTCAAGAAGTTTGTCAACTTGTCAAAGTCAAAATCCTAATCCCAAGTCACGGTGTTGCTCACCTAATCATATATTTTTATACATAAACCGGTACATGTGTTTATAAACCATGGATTATTTTTTTGATTAAACTCAGACTTAGGTTAAGAAATATTTTTGTTAGACAGAGCATAATTTTCTAAACCCAACAAATATTGTTGCAAAATTTTGGATAATCATAGAATTAGTTATGAATTTTATAGATTGGTCAAAATTAAAAAAATAAAGAAAATCCATACAAGCATTCAAAATTCGTGTGAGAGAGGGATTGGGCCCACTGAGATGGACCAATCATTGGAGGCCATCATGCCCTATCAGCTACCAGCGTGGCATGCAACTTAAGGAAACAAATCATAGAGAAAAGACAAAATTGCCCCTGGAAAGAAAAAGATAAGAAAAGTGAGGCGAGGGGTAGAGCCAATAAACCAGAGGGGGGTCATCCCCATCCTCTCACATCCACCATAGTTGTGTGGATCATTTTGGCTAGTCTATGTGGATTTGGGTAAAACATAGTTTCTTGATCGTTTGTGGTTTCGATTGCACAAAAATGTCAGTGTGGGGTCAATGGTTCATATCAGAGGCTCAATTGAGTTTTGTTGAAGCTACAAGACGAGAACAGACGGTGCAAGCTTGGAGAAGGAAAAGACTTTGGCAAAAGTAGTGTCTTGACTGAAAGAGGAATTGGAACCAAAGGACCAATGTGTGTGGTGATATGAAACCCTAGAGGGGGTCATATATATATAAGGCTCGATCCTTCATCCAAAGAGTGTGGGCCTTTGAAGCTTGGAAAATGAACTTTGTGCATTTCTAGAATTTTCAAAAATAGATCTCGAGTAGGGTATGGCTGCTTGAGGACAAGGAAACTTGTGGCAAAGAAATCTCAGACAAAAATGGAGTGTGGCGAGAGTTATCGCGATTTTAAATCCTTCCATTACCTATGGCTTGTTTCCTTATCTGGTGTGAGGTAGATGGTGAATTAATAGCCATTCAATCTGCATCCAATGACCTAGAGTTAGGCCCACATTAGCTAAATTTGTGGAGCCCTTATGACAGCGTGACATATCATTATTTTCTAATCGGATTGGAATTAAGTGATATTTACATTATTTGCTTTTCTTTCTTACTCAAATTGAGGGCACAAGCAATGTCCAATTGATATGAAATTTGACTCATAGATTAACTAAAACATGTAGATTCCAATTTAGGAATTATACTTTTGAAGAGATTTTGTATTTTATTTAATAATTTTAGATTATATCATATATTCTCTTTCCTTTATGAAGTTGAGGAATTTATAAACACCCAAAAGGTGTGAAATGTGGCCTACAAGCAAACCTAACCATAAGGAATATGGTATTACAATTAATTTTCCCATTTTGGAAAATTTACCATTTTATTTAATATTTTGGATAATAAGTCATATTCTCTCTCCTAAACTACACTAAGATAGATAAGTTTGTCCAAATAATGTGAAAATTCACACATACACAAATTTTGGTATGAAGATTTCAAATTTGAGATTTATTTCCACTTTTGAAGATATTTAGTAAACACTTTTGGCTCTTATTCCTATTTTCTTTTCCAAATAGAATTAAGATAGTTATTATTATGCATATAATGTGAAACTTGGCACCCAAGGGAATTTAGACACAAGGAACACAATTTTCACATTAAATTTGGATTTTGAGGTATATTTTTATGAGTTAGGCTAGAATTAGGAGTTTTAGCTTCTTAACATTATATTTATTAAATTAATATATATTTATTACCAACACCCACTTAATTGAGTCCTATAAAGTTAACATAATTACAAAAGAGTTATGTATTATTATAATGCATGAAATTCCATATTTTACTTATTAACATATCTAAGCCATTAATTTCACTTTAACTTAGGTGATTGTACATGAATATTCCAAATAACAAACTAATACATGTATTAATCACATTATTTCTCTTAATTAACCATCATGTGAATATAACATATTTCATGAGTTTATTTATATTTTGGCACATAATCAATTTATTATGAATATGTGTTTTAATTTTTGTCCTTGTTTAATAAAGTCTATGAAACCAGTCTCACTAACCATCTAATTATGGAATAGGGTAGGATTCTAAGTTCTGGTTCATTAAAATACTCCACCACTTAAAAGGATTTCATCCTTGAAATCATCCAAAAATTACCAACCACCTATACTCCGCCCCCTAAAAAAGTTTTGTTGGCTAAATTGGACATTATTATACCCTTTATTTTGATGATGACAAACATTTCATTCTTGTGGATCTAACTTGTTATTTGAGTGTTTCAGGGAAAAACAAATAAGTAAGTGGAGAGCTGAAAATCTACACAAATTGGAAGATCGACATGCTTAGATTGCTTTTATTTTCATGATTGTACTTAATGTAAAAACGTGTACAAGTATATAATGTACATTGACTTAGACATCATGTAAATCAAGTGTTAGATTTTCCCTATCCATTCACAACACTTAGATAGATCCTCCCCTAAGATATACGCACAGTTACACATTGATACACACACTTAGTGGATAACTCAATACGTTGAATCAGGGACTTTCTCGGTCGACAAAATCTTCGACCAAGACACTTTCGGTTGACAAAGTTCTTGACTGAGAATAGACCCTCCTAGTCGTTAGATTGAGTTAGCAAAGTAGTTGGGAGTTGGAATTGAACGGTACAACACATTGATCTCAACATCCCACTCGGTCGACAAAAATCTCAACCGAGACATTCTCGGTCGACAAACTTCTCGACCAAGAGAAGTTTTGGATTGCACTTTTCAGCAATAAATAACTAGTCGTTGGAATGAAATTAGTGGACATCTAACGGCTAGTTGAGCACTCAGAACACCCTAGAAAGTGTCTAGAATGTCCCTAAGCACTTGTAACCTATTCTTATAAATAGGAGAGGCCTTAGGACACCCAAAGCATCACTTGTGCATACAATTATACTTGAGATTCATTCTTTGTGAGCAACAAGCTGAGCTATACTTGCAATATGTTTGATTGAGATCTACATTAGTGTCCTATAGCCTAGTATCTACTAGACACCACACTACCACGTTCATCTATAGTGGATAGGAGATCAATACGCTTGATATAGGATCAAAGCACCGTACTCATTGGTAACATTGTTTCTTTATTCCAATCGCATTCCTTTTATTGTATATTGTTCTCCTTGACTACTCCTAGGTTGTAGCCTGTTGAAAGGAGGTTCATGGAGCTACTTCAGGCGGTGAAGGTTGCTCCCAGTGACTTGGAGTTACTTCAATAAGGCTGCCTCAAGGTGAAGCTACTTCAGGTGAAGGCTACTTCAAGGGTGAGCTTGGAGTTACTTCAGAAGGCTGCTTCTAGGGGGATTGAGGCTACTTCAGGTGAAGGCTACTTCAAGGGTGTGGGAAAGCAATTGTATTTTATGTAACATCCTTGCGAGGTAATAAAATTAGTTGATTTCAAAATCTCGATTGGAAACAATCGGGTAGTGGACTGACTACCTTAGATTTCTAAGGTAGGAACCACTCTACATCCTTGTGTCTTCCATGTTTCGTCCTACTTCTTGTCCAAGTGTTTAATTGTTTTTAATTAACTTTAAATACTCCAAAAATATCTATTCACCCCCCTTTAGATCTTTCAATTGGTATCAGAGCAGGTCTTTAAGGAGCCTTAATAGGTCTTGAAGCATGGGAAATAGTGTGCTCAACCACCTGAGCTTGGAGGGAACCTACGTAGCTCGTCCACCACCGTTCGATGGAAGCAACTACAACTATTGGAAGAGAAGGATGCAATTCTATTTTCAAGGAAACAGTTGGGAACTTTGGAGGATGGTTTCTACTCCATACATGCTTCTGGAAACTGAGTATGTTACATGGGATGCCGATACGGTAAAGCAAGCTCAACTTAATGCCAAGGCTGTAAGTATTTTATATTGTTCTATATCGGTAAGTGAATTCAATAAAAAAATTTCATGTGAAACTACATATGACATATGGCATAGACTTTCTATTACACATGAAGGAACCGTACAAGTTAAAAATTCTAAGATTAGCATGCTTAAACAAAAGGTTGAACAATTTCGTATGGAACCAAATGAATCTATTAATGAAATGTATGCAAGATTTTCTACTGTTATTAATGGTTTGAGTGCATTAGGAAAATTCATAAATGAAGAAGATCAAGTATCCAAGATTCTTAGGTTTTTGCCACCAAACTACAAACCAAAGGTGACGGCTATTAAAGAAGCAAATGATCTCACAAGATTGAGGATGGAATAACTCATTGGCAACTTGGAGACTCATGAGGTCACCCTTGAAGAATAAGAAAGATTGGCGGCTGAAAACAAGAAGGAGAAAAGAAAGGACATTGCATTCAAGGCATCAACCAAAATTAGTCATGACACAAGTGAAGAAGATAGTGAAGAAGAAACTCTCATTGTAAATGGTAAGCAGTATAGACGATTTAAAACTAACAAAACTTCTAGTGTTTCTTCTTCCTCTAGGTGCTTTGAATGCGGAAAAGGGGACATTTTAAAGGTGATTGTCCTAAACTCAAGAAAGGAAAGAAATTATCTCACAAGAAGAAGGAAAAATCCAACAAAATTGCATGGGATGACTCAAGAGATGATAGTGAGGATGGAGAAGAAGAGGTGGAGTGCCTTATTGCTACAACAAATGAAGAAGAAGAGGTAAGTCTTTTTTATTTATCTAAAGAAGAGGTGGAGTGCCTTATTGCTACAACTATGGTTTTCTTTCTCAAGAAAAGGTTGAACTACTTGCAAAATTGAGTGATCTTCAAACTCAACCTATATTGTGCACTCATTAAGATGATGATGTTGTTATCAAAGAAAGAGATAGTTTGTTATCTAATCTAGAGCAAGAAAAGTTAGATGTTAAACAGAGAAAGGATGAAATTGTTAAGTTATAAAAGCAAATTAGTAGCTTGAAAAACAATGGTATTCTTGACAAGATCCTAAAAGATTCTTCTGGTCAGATTGGGAGAGGACTAGGTTATAATCCCAAAGGTAAATCCTATCAAAAATCTAGAGTGAGAATCCACAAGTTCCCAAGACTAAAGTTATGTATGTTCCTAAAGACAATCTAGCTAAGATGAGAAATGAAATTGATTCTATATGTTGTCATTACTGTTTACGTCTTGGACATTATTCATTTTCTTTCCCATACAAGAAAAAGGATGTTGATCTAGTTTAGGTTCCTAAAACTTAGAGATTTGAATATGATTAGTTGAGATTTGACCAAAAACATTACTTTGATATTCAAAATTTCTTATCTCAACCAAACTGAGATTTAATTTGCATATTTATGTAATTATATTGGAAATACCTTACGTTTTACTTGCAAATAATTACTGAAAACACAACAGAAACAATATCAATCGACAACAAGTTCGACCGAGACATTCTTCGGTCGAGAAAATTGTCGACCAAAGTAGTTTCTGTCTCAAACCTGCATTTTCTAGAGAAATAGTAAAATTATCGATCGAGAAAGTTGTCGATCGAGAACATACTGGTTGATAAAATAGTCGACCGAGTAAGTTACTATCTTAAGACTACAAAAACCTGAGAAACATTTGGCCAAAAAGTACTTCGACCGAATATCACTCGGTCGACAACTTTGTCAGTCGAGGGAAACTCTGACAGAATTGTTTAATAAAAACAAGATACTTCAATTACAACTAATTTAAGTTTGGAATGAACCTTATATATTACATTTCTTTAAATATTTGAATGAACCTAATAAAAAAGAAGAGTATATGGGCATCAAAACTTTATACTTTGCGTGATTATAAGAAAAGATTGGTATTAATAGATAATCTATTAGAAAGTTTGAAAATTTAAGGTTTCTAACAATATATCTTTTCAAAATTTTGCTTACATGAATTAAATGCAAACTTAAGTCATAAAAAGGTCTTATCTTAGACTATTCAACATTCATACAATTACATATGAGCAAAATTAAGAATTAATAATGATCATACACAACAAGATCAAGTGGCCCTTTAGACAACATATGAAAATGCACACAGAAATGCCTCTCAATTAAGAAAGAATTCAACCGAGTGGCACCAAGGTCGAAGTCAAGGATGACCTAATATAAGCTTGACAAAATGCTTATTTGTAAATAATTTATCTGCACTTAACCTTAGTATATTTGCTCATCATGTTAAAAACAAATTGATTCATTACTTTACTTATTCAATTGAACTTCAAAGCTAGTTATGACCTTAGTATCCTTTAAGTAATCTTGGAACCTACAACATTCTTGAATATGATGTATCTATTACTCTTAATTGAATTCTCTAAACAAATTAGGGCTTAACATCCCTTGTATTTGGTTAGAGATATATTTATTGATTCCACTATGAGCTTAAAATAATCTCATATCATTTCAGGGCTTAACATCCCTTGTAAATGGTTGAGAAATAAAGTCATTGATCCTACTATGAGCCTAAAAGGAAACTCATTTCATTTCAGGGCTTAACATCCCTTGTAAATGGTTGAGAAACTATTAAAATATATTCATGAGTCTAAAGGATTCTCATGTCATTTTAGGGCTTAACATCCCTTGCAAATGATTGAGAAATAAATCATGATTTCTGAATTATGGCTAAATTTGACATTTTTGTTATAGTATACAATTAAGGGGGAGTATCCCATTCATGGGGAGCAAATTGGTTATATGGTTATCTTTTTGAAATGAAAAAGGGGGAGAAATAATATCAATCAAAATAAATGAGTCTCATAATCTATTGGTTTCACATAAATTGTTACTATATTCCTTAAAGAGTTGGATACTATGGTCCATACCTCTTTGGAATAACTAGCACACACTTCTTGAATAAACAAGAGAATATATACAAAAGGTAAATCTCAGGTATGAAACTCATGCTTATTAAATTCCCTTGATTTATATTTTAGGAATGTTTGTCATCTTCAAAAAGGGGGAGATTGTTGGCTAAATTGGACATTATTATACCCTTTGTTTTGATGATGACAAACATTTCATTCTTGTGGATCTAACTTGTTGTTTGAGTGTTTCAGGGAAAAATAAATAAGAAAGTGGATAACTGAAAATATACACAAATTGGAAGATCAACATGCTTAGATTGCTTTTATTTCATGATTGTACTTAATGTAAAAACTTGTACAGGTATATAATGTATAAGTACTTAGACATCATGTAAATCAAGCGTTAGATCTTCCCTATCAACTCACAACACTTAGATAGATCCTCACCTAAGATATAAGCACAATTACACATTGATACACACACTTAGTAGATGACTCAATACATTGAATCAGGGACTTTCTCGGTTGACAAAATCTTCGACCGAGACACTCTCGGTCGACAAAGTTCTTGACTGAAAATAGACCCTCCTAGACATTAGACCGAGTTAGCAAAGTAGTTGGGAGTTGGAATCAAGTGTTACAATACATTGATCTCAACCTCCCACTCAGTTGACAAAAATCTCGACCGAGACATTCTCAGTCGACAAACTTCTCGACCGAGAGAAGTTCTGGACTGCACTTTTCAGCAATAAACAACTAGCCATTGCAATGTAATTAGTGGACACCTAACAGATAGTTGAGCACTAAGAACACCCTAGAAAGTGTCTAGAATGTACCTAAGTACTTGTAACCTATTCCTATAAATAAGAGAGGCCTTAGGACACCCAAAGCATCACTTGTGCATACAATTACACTTGAGATTCATTCTTTTTGAGCAAAAAGCTAAGCGATACTTGCAATCTATTTCATTGATATCTACATTAGTGTCCTATAGACTAGTATCTCCTAGCCACCACACTACCACGTAGATCTATAGTGGATTGGAGATCAATATGCTTGATATAGGATCAAAGCGTTGTACTCATTGGTAACATTGTTTCTTTCTTCCAATCTCATTCCTTTTATTGTATATTGTTCTCCTTGACTACTCCTAGGTTGGAGGCTGTTGAAAGGAGGTTCGTGAAGCTACTTCAGGTGGTGAAGGCTGCTCCCGGTGACTTGGAGTTACTTCAAGAAGGCTGTCTCAAGGTGAATCTACTTCAGGTGAAGGCTACTTTAAGGGTGAGCTTTGAGTTACTTCAAAAGGCTACTTCTAAGGGGATTGAGGCTACTTTAGGTGAAGACTACTCCAATGGTGTGGGAAAGCAATTGTATTTTATGTAACATCCTTACGAGCTAATAAAATGAGTTTCTTTCAAAATCCTAGTTGGAAACAATCGGGTAGTGGACTGACTACCTTAGATTTCTAAGGTAGGAACCACTCTACATCCTTGTGTCTTCCTTGTTTCCTCCTACTTCTTGTCCAAGTGTTTAATTGTTTTTAATTAACTTTAAATACTCCAAAAATCTCTATTCACCCCCCTAGATCTTTCAAGTTTTACCTAAAAAATCAAACAACCATATTCGTACAAAGAGTAGTCTCATGTACTACATTACTTTCATCCTCAAAGGTATCATACAATATGGAAGCATATATTTTAAGTCTAACTAAGAGATTATGGGGTACATTCAACATGCTCTTCTTCATAAACTTCTTGGCCATCCAAAGTAAAGACTCTTCCAGCACATCTCTAAAAAGGCCTTCTTCTGTTATTTTTGCTATTATTTTGAGGAGGTGCATGAGGTTGTTGGTGTTGAGTTGGTGCACGTCCATAACAAAGTCAGGGGCATCTAGATTGAATATGGCTAGGCTCCTTGCAATGATGACATATTACTGGAGAGCCAGGTCGAGGTCTTTGTTGATTTCCAACATGATAACACTTTCCAGGAGGATGATAACCATTACACTTAGGACACATGTCCCTCTTCTAATCATCATCGGAGAACCTCCACTTCTTGTCATTATCCTTAGGTTGATATCTTGTGTAAGACTCAACAACTAAAGCTTTATCTACCATCTATTGAAAAGTCAAGGGAAGTTGTGGGGACACGTGCATAGCCTACATTGTAGATAAGTCCTTGCAAGAATAGGTCAGCCCTACGATCCTCACTTAGTCTAGTAGCATAGTGCTCGAGTACCAAAAAAAATTTGCACATATGCAAAAACAAAAATGGAACCTTGCTTCAAACTATAGAATTCTACTTCCTTCTTCTTAAGAGGAGTAGTACAAATGTATTTCACACAAAATAATGCTAAGAATTGTTCCTAGGTCAAAATATATATGCCACAAATTCTTGCTATCCCATTCCACCAGACATGCACTGGTTCATCCAACACATAAGATGCAAACATGAGCTTCTAGTGAGGAGGGCATTCCATTCCATCAAAAGTCCACACTATGCCTGAAACACAATCATCAGACTTATCGACCATCTCCAGTTCTCCTTCACCCTTAAAGTAGGTGGGTGCATCTTCATGTAGTCAGTTAGTAAGTACTCCTTTGTCTTATCAGACAAAGGAGGGATGTTCAACTTTCCCACCATAGTTGTGATGAGGAATTATCACATCAAGGCTAACACTAATTCAAGATATATGCTAGAACAAACATTAGCAATAGCATATGTTGTGGTATCTTGAACCATTGAAGGCTGACTTCCTACTATAGGAGTAACCTGAGACAACATAGGGTTAAAAGGAGGGTCCATCCTCAGCATTCATTACTTTGGGTTTTGGGGTGTCTCTTAACCAACTAGGTTATCAATGGATGAATTATCTCTAGCCATAAGGGTACGCCTGCACAAGGCAATGGTACTAGGTATAAGCAACCTATGAAAAAGGTAAACATCCTAAGGGAGACAAGATTAAAATAGTTAGATTAACCGACCACTAATTGCTCTGATGCCATACTGTAAGGAGTGCGACCTGAGAGGGGATCTACTCTCTACTAAATTAAATAAAAAGGAACATCCCATATGCCAGACACCACTATAAATTTTGCAGAATGGTGATAACCAATTTATTCAAAATGTAGGCATTAAGATACTAAATGTAGCAGTGGAATTCAAAATATCGTATTATTACAATGTTTGATATCATCACCATCCTTTACCACACAGGGTGATACATATGAAAGCTAACTATAGTATAGGATCAGCAGAGGGTTATCTAACCACCTCGATTCTGTCTCCAAATGGTTCAACTACTATTGATGTTGCTCTGGTCCAACTTGGTTAACTCCTCCTTGTCGTACACTAGTGTTGGAAACATATTCCATAAAAAGGAAAAAAAGTAGATACATTAGCATACATACTGGTATGTACATATTAATCAATTGAGCAATATAGAAAATAAAGGACACCAAATAGACAAGGCTTCCCATTAAAAAGTAAAGGACCACCCAAGCAAGTATCAAGAGAATATGATTTTTAAAAGATGATAAGTAAAGAAGACACATTACCATTAATTAACCATAAAAGTTGTGCCACACACATAAATTTTGGGCACAAAACCCATCATAGTAATATCAACATGCATGCATGTAAGACAAACATAGCACTAGACTAATATAAATAACAATTGCGGCCAAGGCTCAAAACCTTGAAACCTGATAGAGAATGATGTACTTCCAAACTCCCAATATATATAAAAGTGGGCACACAACATCCATCCAAAGAATATAACAAGGGTACACAACCCAAAAACCAAAGTAGTTACACTACTCTAGAGATACTAAATCACAAGGCATGCATAATGTAGAGGCAAGTATAACGATTAGTCATATAAAATATAACCAATAAATATGCCATCACAAAAGTGAGAAATAGAATCATCCACCACAAAAATGGGTAAATTAGGGCTCCATCTCAGAATAAGGAACAACATGATTTAAACTTCACTAACAGGGTCTCATCAAGAATAAAATTATAATTTAAAAGTCCAATAAAGATCAAGAGTTCAAAGTCATTAAGATTGGACCCAAATAGGTCATCAAGTCAATAAAGAGAAATTTCAATAATAAGATACCTCAAAGATGCCCAATAGAGAGATAAAAAATAATTTCTCAATATGACTCATGGTAGATGCAACATACCTCAAGAATTTTGTCAAATTGTCAAAGTCCTAACCCTAATCCCACATCAGGGTGCTTTCTCACCTAATCATAGATTTTTATGTGTAAACCTTCAATTAGTATATGTGTTTATAAACCCTAGATTATCTTTCTAGTTGAAATCATATTTAGGTTATGAACTATTTATATTTAGATAGAGAATAATTTTATGAATCCAAGGATTAATTTTTTGAAATTTTTGGATAATCACAGAATTAGTTCTAACTTTTAGAAATCTTGACCAATCTGAAAATAAGGAAAATCCACGCAGGCATTCAAAATTCACGGGAGAAAGGGATTGGACCCGTTGAGATGGTCCAATTATTGGTGACCATGTTTTCCTACCAGATACCAGCGCGGCGGGCAACTTAAGGAAACAAATTGCGGCGAAAAGACAAAATTGCCCCTGGTGAGGAAAAAAGTGAGGCGAAGGGTAGATCCAAGAAATCAAAGGGGGTCATCCCCTTTGTCTAATGCCCACCATGGCTATGTGAAGCAGATTGTCTTTTCATCTTGGATTTGGGGAAAACCCAGTTTCTTGATCGTTTGTGGTTTTGATTGCATGAAAATGTCGATGCGAGGTCAAGGGTTTATAAAACAGCCTCAGTTGAGTTCTGGTGAAGTTGCAAGACAAGAATAGGCATCACAAGCTTTGAGAAGAGAAAGACTTTGGTGGCATTAGTGTCTTGACTAAAAGAGGAATTGAAACCAATGAAACAATGTGTGTGATGATACAAAATCCTAGAGGGGGTCATATATATAGGGATCGATCCTTCTGCCAAAGAGTGTGGGGCTTTGGAAGATTGGAGAATGAACTTTGGGTGATTCTATATTTGAGACAATGGATCTCAAGTAGGGTATGGTTGGTTGAGGAATTGCACAAGGAAACTCGTGGCAAATAAATCTTGAACAAAGATGGAGTGTGGCAAGAGTTATTGTGATTTTAAATCTTTTCATTACATGTGGCTTGTTTCCTTCTCTAGCGTGAGGTAGATGGAGACCTAATAATCATTCGATCCACATCCAATAGCCTAGAGTTAGGGATGCATTAGTTAAAATTGTGGAGCCCTTGTGACAATGTGATGCATCATTATTTCCTAATCAAATTGGAATAAAGTGATATTTACATTATTTCGTTTTCTATCTTACCCAAATTGAGGCACAAACAAAGTCCAATTAATATGAAATTTGACCCCTAGACTAATTAAGACATTTTTATTTCTGACTTTGGCATTAATTTTTACTTTTGAAGATAATTTTTATTTTATTTAATAATTTTAGATTATATCATATATTCTCTGTCTTTTATGAATTTGAGGCATATATAAACACCCAAAAGGTGTGAAACTTGGCCTACAAGCAAACCTAACCATGACGAATACAATTTTACAATTAATTTTCTCTTTTGAAGATATTTACTATTTTATTTAATATTTTGGAATTTAATTCATATTCTCTATCCTAAATTACACTAGGATAGATAAGTTTGTCAAAATAATATGAAAATTCACATAAAAAATAAATTTTGGTATGTAGATTTTGAATTCGGGGTTTATTTCCACTTTTAACGATATTTAGTAATTTATTTAACACTTTTTCCTTTTATTCTTATTTTCTTTTCCAAATAAAATGTATTAGTTGTTATTATGCAAATAATGTGTAACTTTGCACCCAAGGAATACATTTTTTACATTAGTATTTGTATTTTGAGGTTTATTTTTATGAGTTAGGGTAGCATTAATAATTTCAGCTTGTTAACATTATATTCATTAAAGTAGTATATGTTTATTATCAACACTCACTTAATTGAGTCCTATGATGTTTACATCGTTAGAAAAGAGTTATGTATTATTATTATACATGAAATTCCATATTTTACTTGTTAACATAGCTAATCCATTCGTTTCATTTTAACTTAGGTGGTTGTACATGAATATTCCAATTGTCAAACTAATACATATATTAAGCATATTATTCCTCTTATTTAACAATCATGTGAATATAACATTTTTCAAGAATTTATTTACATTTTGGCACATAACTAAGTTATTAAGCAAATGTGTTTTAATTTTTGTCCTTATTTGTTATGTCTAAGAAACCAATCTCACAACCATCTAATCATGGAATAGGATAGGATTCTAGGTTTTGGTTCATTACACGGTCATAGGGCGCTATATGATTAGTACTCACTTGATTAACTAAATAAATTTACTATTCTTTCACATGAATCAACCAAGAGTGAAAGCAAGGCATAAATTTGTAAAATGATATGAATTACTTTTAATCAACTCTAGAAGATATGAAACGCTTAAATTATGTATCAAAGTACCCATACATGGTAAAAATTACCATTTTTTGACATCATGAGTAAATACCTTTATAAAGGCTCATATCTTACCTTCAAAGGTACACCTCTTTACAATAAAAATACCCTAAAAATTTAGTGTAAAATTACTAAGTATAAGGAAGAAATTACCAAAGTTAGATGATGCATAAAAATCACATTTATTGATATAGATGAGCCACTTTTAGCTATATATCACATGTTAAATGAAATTTCACTAACATAACAGTTACAAAAAAAGTCATTTTTTGTCATAGAAATTCATGAAAGGGTAAGGAATATTATAATTGTTGACCTAGAGGTTATACATTGTCCATATTTTGATAATGACTCAACCATTCCATTCATATGTATCTAATATGTGTATTCAAGATTGATCTCAGGGTTTAGGTACATGAAAAGAATCATTTTACACAATCCCTAGATTGTCAAAGTTCAAGTCAAAAGCAATGCAAGTGTGCTAATAAGGAAATTCCTTCAAACGACCTTAGAAGAATTTTATAATCACTTGTGATATGACTTGTAACTAAGATGAGAAAAATATGTGGGACACTTAGTACCAAGTTTTAATCACTTTTTATCAAATTAGAAAATTGATCACAGACTGTTGATCGGTCGAGTTTCAATCTTGACTGATCCCTTGGATCAATTTTCTGGTGATGTGCATCAGTCGAGTTATGCACTCACAGAACTCGACCAAATGACTTACTAACCAAATGTGATTTTAATTGATCGGTCGAGTTTCCCAGGACAAACTCGATCGATAGTTTGAAAATCGGGTTTGTCCTTTAACCGATCGATCAAATTACCTTTATTGAAACTCGACCAAATGTACTGTACGAAAAATGTAGAAAAAGTTATTCTAACCACTAGTAACTTGTTTGGACGAAAATAGATCAGTTGCCTTGAGAAAAAAGGAGGGAGAACCCCTAGCTATAAATAGAACCCCTTGGAGTTCATTCCAAGGTTGCTCATTCACTACACACAAGGTTCTTTATATAGTTGAGTGTGCTACTACTACTTGAGCCCCTTTCTCTCTCTAGTTTACACATCATTTCATGATTTTTGAGTGAGTTCGGATTATTGTAAGAGAGTTCCACCTTTATGCATGTAAAGTTCTCAATCTTCCACTACTTCCCTATCCCCTTCTCTTATGAAGAAAAGCTGAAGCAAGCTCCATCGAGTGAAGGAGTTGTAGTTGGTCCTCTTCAAGGTTGATGAAGTGGTGGTGATCTTCTCCAAGTGAAGGAGAAGGCAAAGGTTGAACATCCAAGAGGAAAAGCAAAGTCCTTCAAGACAGAAGACTTGAGCTTGAATGGGTAAGACCTAGGTGAAGGCTGAAGATTCAAGCTTAAGTGGGTAAGTTCCTTGTTAAGGTGGAGATCTCCTTGTGGTTGGATGGGTAAGTCCTTTGGTGGTCTATGGCTGTAAATCTTTGTGGTAATATAATAGAGAAAAGCACTTGCAAAGTCCTAGAGGTTTACCTCTCTAGGTAGTGGACTAACTCACTTCTAGTTTGAAGTGTGGAACCACTCTACATCCCTTTGTCAAGTGCTTTCTATCAATATCTCTCATCCTTGATATGATTGTTAGATAGGACTTCAAATTGCCATTAAGCTTTTGCTCCTAATTAATATAATTTGAAGGTCTAATCTGTTTTGTGAGAAATTTTGTAGCTCTATTCACCCCCCCTCTAGAGCCCTTAGATCCAACAAGTGGTATTAGAGACAAGGATCTTCTCCAACAATCTCCCACAAGATGAGAATATGGGTGACAACCTACTTGGTTCACTCAACATAGAGGGAGGCTTCTCCATGCGCCCTTCGGTCTTTGATGGCACCAATTTCCTCTATTGGAAGAGACAGATGTGGTTCTACATTCAAGGGATGAACTTTGATATGTATAAGGTGATGGCCACACCTTATAAAAAGCCAATCAGAGTTGTTACAACATGGAGTGAAGTTGCTCTCAAGGAGGCTCAACTGAATGCAAAGGCCATTCGCATCTTCTATGCATCCCTCACTCCCACAGAGTTCAACCGGATCTCATCATGGGACACCACCTATAAAATTTGGGACAAGTTGTGCATCACATATGAAGGCACAAAGCAAGTCAAGGAGGCAAAGATCTACATGTTGAGCAACCTCCTAGAAAACTTCAAGATGGGAAAAAAAGAAGGCATTATGGAGATATATTCAAGGCTGAATGTCATCATCAATGGGTCGGCTGCTTTGGGCACCACTTTGGATAAAGGCATCATCAACTCAAAGATCTTGAAAACTCTTCCAAAGAGATGGGAGTGAAAGGTCACCTCCATTGAAGAAGTGAGGAGCCTTGGAGACATCCCAACTGAAGAACTCATTGGCAATCTTCAAGCCCATGAGCCTAGATATGACAAGCAAGAAGAAGAAGCTAAGCAAGAAGAGAAGGAAGCCAAGAAGATCAAAGATAGTTCTTTCAAAGAACAAGTGGAGGTTGTCATCCTTCAACAACAACTTGCTTGTCGGATTTCTTCCCCCTCCTCTAGTGACGATGAAGGCCCTAGTGAGCATGAATCCAACTACACCAAGGGCAAGCACTTCAAGGGAAAGCAAGCCTCCTCCTCTACTCTGAGATGCTACAAGTGTGGTCAAAAGGGGCACTATAAGAGTGAATGCCTAAAGTCAAGAAAGTCTCACAACAAGAGCAGCTCAAGGAAAGAAGAAGATTACAAAAAGGATAGCAAGCACAAGAGGAAGGACGAAGGAAAAAAGACACAAGAATGCAGCTAATGCGGTTTGGGAAGCTTCATCTTCAAATAGCTCTAGCTCTGAAGAAGATGGAGAGTGACACCTTTCTCTCATGGCCTCTACAAGTGAAGACAATGGTGAGGTAAGCAAGGTAAGTGAGGTAATTTTGCATGAATTGCCTAAAGAAGCTATTATTGACATGCTTGTTACTACCCATTCTTCTTTTGCTAAATGTAAATCTAAAAGAAAACGGTTAGGAAAAATCATTGATGATCTTTATGCTAAGCTTGAAATTTTGGAGTTAAATGAGAAAACCAACCTTGAGAGTATTGATAATTTGCAAGGGAAATACCTTGATCTTGAACTCCACTACAATGGGGTTGAAGTTGAGAATGGTATCTACCTTAAGAATGTTGAAAATCTTAAGGAAGAGAACCAAAATTGCCTAAAAGAACTTGAAATGCTTAAAATCGAAAATGATGAGTTTAAGTTGCTTATTGATGCTTGTAGAGAAGAGAGAGATGTTTATCTCAAAGAGATTCAAATTCTAAAATCTAAAAATGCTAGGTTGCTTAGTCAAGTAAATGATCTATCTTCTAGACCTTTGTTACCTAGTGTTAATGTTGCTTCTATGTCTCTTGAAAAGGATTCATATCTTACTAAATTTTATGTCATGAGGCTTCTCTTTGCATGCTAGGTATGACATATCTAGTTGATCTTATACTATTGTTTCTTTGAATGATGATAACTATATATTGAGAGCATCCCTATAGAAATTCCTCAAAGGGAAAAACTCCCTAAATGAAATCCTTGATCACTGTACTAAACAAAGTGGTACTAGTGGTTTGGGGTTTGTAAGGGGAGCCTCAAAGGGAAAGAGCAAGGCTAAAGGTAATAAAAAGAGCAAGGATATTTCCTTCTTTGTAGGATAATCTTCGGGCACTAAGAATCCTATGGTTTGTTCTTATTGCAAATGTGAATATCATAATTCCACTTATTGTCCTTACAAGCCTAAGGGGACTAACCCAAAGATGAAATGGGTCCCTAAGATAACTTTGAATCCCAACGTTTGAGTTGGGAACCGACATTCTCCTTTCTTATAGGGAAAAGATAGATGGATTGTTGATTGTGGCTGCACAAAGCACATGACCGGTGATGTAAGCCATTTCAACAATTTCACAAAGAAGAAAGGAGGATCCATTACCTTTGGGGACAACAAGAAAGGTAAAGTCAAAGGTGAGGGTGATGTAGGTGAATCCTTATGCATCAATAATGTACTTTTTGTGGATGGCCTACATCACAATTTAATAAGTGTTAGTCAACTTTTTGATAATGGTTACCTTGTACTGTTTACTGCTTTTGAATGTTTGATTCTAGATTCCCTCACCTACCAAGTTATATATAAGGTAACTAGAAGTGGTAATCTTTAGGTTATTTTTCTTAACTCTATTAATCATGTGATTGGTAGATTCCTTGTAGCCAACTTGAATGATATTTCTCTTTGGCACCGCCAGCTAAATATGCATCAATTAAAGAAGTTGAGTAAAAATGACTTCGTCAAGGGACTTCCTAAATTGGATTTTGAAAAGGATGAGGAATGCCAACCTTGTACACAAGGAAAGCAAACCAAGTCCTCCTTCAAATCCAAAGGAGTCCTTAGCACTGAGAGATCTCTTGAGCTTCTTCATATTGATCTATTTGGACCAATGAGAATGCAATCACTTTGTGGTTCCAAATATTGCCTTGTTATTGTCGATAATTTCTCTAGATATACTTGGAGCTTCTTTCTCATTTCAAAGAGTGATATGCTTGATGTTTTATCTAGTTTTTGCAAACGAGTTGAGAATGAAGCTTCTTGCCGGATTGTTTTGGGGAGAATTTGAAAATGAGCTTTTTAAGCGTTTTTGTCAAGAATTAGGTTATGCACACAACTTTTCTTTACCTCAAACACCTCACCAAAATGGGGTTGTAGATAGGAAGAATAGGTCTCTACAAGAGATGGCTAGGACCATGCTTCTTGAGTTTGATACTCCTAAGAAGTTTTGAGCTAAAGCTGTTAGTACCTCTTGTTATGTGCAAAACTGTGTTTTCACTCATCCCTCGCTTAAGAAACCCCCTATGAACTATGGTGTGGTAGGAATCCTTCTATAGAGTATTTCCATGTTTTTGGATGTCCTTATTTTGTTTTGAATACAAAAGATTCTCTAGACAAGTTTGATCTGAAATCATAGAAGGCTTTCTTTCTTGGCTATAGCACTACTAGCAAGGCATATAGAGTTTATAATATTGATCTTGCTAAGGTAGAAGAATCAATTAATGTAAAGATTATTGAGACTAACCCCTCTATTCCCAAAGATATTATTTAAAATGATGATGTTGCAGATGAAGTAATTCCTATCCTTAAAGAACTCAACATCACCCAAAAGGGAAAATAGGTGGCTGCTCAAGAAGAAGAAAAAGATGATGAAAAGAAGGATCCAACTCCCCAGTTTGCAAAGAATCATCCTAAGGAGCTGATCTTAGGTGATCAATTTGAGAGAGTGAAGACGCGGGATGCATTCAACAAAGAATAAGTCAACAATGCCTTCATCTCACAACTAGAGCCTAAAGATGTCAAGGAAGCTCTTGGGGATGAAGAATGGATCCTAGCTATGCAAGAGGAGCTGTAACAATTTGAGAAGAATAAAGTTTGGACCCTTGTGCCAAGACCAAGTGATAGAAAGATCATTGGCATCAAATGGGTCTACCGTAACAAGCTAGATGAAAGAGGCAAAGTGGTAAGAAACAAAGCAAGGCTAGTGGCTCAAGGCTACAATTAACAGGAAGGTGTTGATTTTGATGAAACATATGCACCGATAGCTAGACTTGATTCCATTCATTTGTTGCTTGATTTTACTAGTCATAAAAACTTTCTTTTTTATCAAATGGATGTTAAAAGTGTGTTTTTGAATGGTACAACTAAGGAGGAAGTGTATGTTGCACAACCTTCGGGCTTTGAACATGATAGTCTACCTAATCATGTTTATTTGTTGTGAAAAGCTCTCTATGGACTCAAACAAGCACCAAGGGCTTGGTATGAGAAATTAAAGAACTTTTTGTTAGATCATGGTTATATCATGGGCAAAGTGGATTCTACCTTGTTTCTAAAGCACACTTTTAACAATTTTTTTATTATTCAAATATATATTGATGATATCATTTTTGGCGGAACTGACCTTGATCTTTGCAAGGAATTAAGTGATCTTATGTAGAGTGAATCTGATATGAGTATGATAGGTGAACTCACATTCTTCCTCGGTTTTCAAATCAAACAAACAAAATATGGGAACTTCATCAACCAAGGCAAATACACCAATGAACTACTTAAGCACTTTGGGATGGAGAATACCAAGTCGATGGACACACCCATGTCAAACACCGCCAAACTTGATAAAGATGAAGAAGGTGAAAAGGTAGATGAGAATCTCTATAGAGGCATGATTGGAAGTTTACTTTACTTAACTTCCTTTGGTCCTGACATAATATTTAGTGTTGGCTTGTGTGCTAGATTTGAATTAAATCCTAAGAAATCTCATCTTATAGATGTTAAGAGGATTCTAAGGTACTTAGCCAAAACTCAAAATTTTGGACTATGGTATCCCAAGTCAAGGGACTTTACTCTTACTACCTATAATGATGTCGATTATGCAGGCTACTTGGTTGATAGAAAGTACACAAGTGATACCTATTTCCTCCTGGGACCATGCTTGGTGTCTTAGTTTTCCAAGAAATAGAGCACAGTGGCATTATCAACCACCGAGGCTAAGTACATTATAGCCGGGAGTTGTTGTGCCTAGGTCCTATGGATGAAGCAAATGCTCCAAGACTTTAACATTTATTTTGATGCTTCTCCTATCCATTGTGATAATACTAGTGCAATTAACTTGTCTTACAATCCTATATTTCATAGTAGAGCTAAACATATAGAGGTTCGCCATCAATTTCTTTGTGATCGCATTGCCAAGAAGGATATTTATATCATGCATGTGGACACAAAAAATCAGTTGGTGGACATTTTCACTAAACCTCTAGCTAGAGAGAAATTTAATTTTATTAGATCACAATTGCTTATAACTACTTTG
This sequence comes from Alisma plantago-aquatica, assembly GCA_963693085.1. Classification (NCBI taxonomy): domain Eukaryota; kingdom Viridiplantae; phylum Streptophyta; class Magnoliopsida; order Alismatales; family Alismataceae; genus Alisma; species Alisma plantago-aquatica. The sequence goes on from OY856414.1 coordinate 333,963,518, forward strand.
AATGAATCTGATATGCCTTCTAGCTAGTTTTCATTTATCCTATATGTTTTGCATCTATCTTGATCATCTTTGAGTGCTAATATTCTTAATATTGGTTTTTCATGTTAATATTGCCTTGTTTTTCTCTTGTTTTTGGGTATTTTTCACAAATGTTTATTTTATCACAAAATAGTACCCAATGATGAGTGATATGTACCTCAGTATGTTCAATATACATAATGGACCTAGAAAATAAATTTAATTAGATTTCATATGGTAAGAAATTAAGTTTGATGGTTTTAGGTCGGTTTGACCATCGGTCGAGTTTCCCCAGGACAAACTCGACTGATCCATGGCCGAGAGTTTTTTTAAAAAAAGACCAATCGGTTGAGTTTCTGACTCACAGAACTCGATCGATCAGCGGGCTGAAGCCAACTTAATTTGGATTTGGCCGACTATTCTCCCTCTCAACTAGATAATAGTCGACTGAATCTCCTTTGTCTAGCCCTAAGTTCTCAACCCTTGACCTTCCCTTCCTTAACCTAGCCCTAATCCGACCTAGCAAGACCTTCCTATACCTTCCCCTAGCTCAACCTAGGTGTGTGAACATTTTTGATGGAGTGGTTTGTGTGTTTGATCTCTTCTTCTCCTTCGTTTTGCCTCCATGGCTTCACATATAAGAAAGAGACCCGCCCCTAGCAATGCACCATCCTCCTCCTCATCTTCCCACTTGATCCCCTTCAATGAGACCTTCTTTGTCTCAATTGAGGCTATAAATAGGTATAAGGATCTTCTTCCTAGGAGTCCTTTTCCTTTTAGAGCCCTTTTTTAGCCTAGCCCTAGGCATCAAGCTATCATCGATCAAGTGGTAAGATTGCTTTCTGTTCATCACCTATCTTCCCTGGGTGTCGAGCGTGAGTGTTTTCACAATTCTATGTCTAGCACAAAAGTTGTTCACGAATTCTACACAAATTTGTGTTGGAATTATGACTCCCTTGTACCCCCTATGAATACTCAAGTGATCCTTACTTCTATGATCGCCAGGAAGAAATTCCAAATCTAAGAGGATATCATGAACATCTTCTTTTCAGGAGCTGATGAGAATGATACCTGGCGTAAGGATTATGGTGAGTATTTCAACCTACTGGATCCTGAGGTTTCTACAAGTAAAATGAGATCACTCTTCCTGATATCCATCACTATATAAAGAAACTCGACATTCCCTATAAGAAGAAGAGCACCCTACCGTCCTCCTCCTTAGATCTCAAGAAGTGTATATTAGCCCTAGTGGTCAACTGCAACATCCACCCAAAGAAAAACCAAACGGATATTGCAGAGAACATTGCGGTGATAATGTACTGCATCTTAGAGAATGGCAGAGTCAAGTGGTCTAGAAATATCCTCCACTACATGACTTGCTTTGACTCTGGAAAGAACACTCGTGGTACCCATCCTCCTTATCCTACCATGATATGTGGTCATTTCTAGTTCGTCACTAAGAAATCACCCTTCTCTGACTTCCACTACAGACCTGTCGGGAAGGGAGTGTGTATCAGTGAGACCACCATTCACAAATCTATGCATATCCTTTCCTCCACCACACTCAGTGCCTTGCCCTTTGCCTCTGCCTCAGATGCACCTATCTCTACCTCAACCTGAGCTCCTCCACCTCCTCAGCCTACCCGACCTAGTCGTGCCTTGTTCTGTGTATCCAATGAAGCCCTCATGGGTTATATGATACACCAACAGGCATACAACCTCCAGGATCAGGAGAATTTGCATCAGGATTTATGTTCAATCATGTCTAACATGAACTTATCATGTGCACACCCATACCCCACCTACCAGCCATACCCCGGTAGTGATTATGCATCCTATGCATACAATCACTTCTACTATACACCTGAGCCTTCTGCTACTGCTCCCACAACCTCTGTTGTTGTTGGTCCTTCTCCTATCTTCATGTCGTTACATGTTGGCCCCTTGGCCACTCTGCTTGCCAGTGTAGGAGATTCTACTCCTTCATTCCCTCATGCCAATGAGCTTTATGCTCTTGGTATGACTTGGGATGAGAAGAATGCTCGTTGGCCCGATCATCACTTAGGTCCTTCTATGGATGAGGAGATGTCTGACCAGGCTGATGACGAGACTGCTGATGATGTTGAGGATGTTGGTGATGGTGAGGATGACGATGATGATGGTGATGGATCTGGTGGTGACTTCGGTGAGGAAGGCGTTGTTGTTGCACCTTCAGACGGAGACGATGACGACGAGCCTGATGTCGAGGATGATGATGATGCTATGGACATAGATAGCTTAGATGTCTAGATGTTCTTAGTTTTTAGTCTAGTTTGTTGATCATATATATCTTTCTAGGCTATTTTGTATTAAAAACATCTGGGCACATGATCTGAGATGTACTATTTTCTCTTTAGCTTTCATCGATTCTCTCTTGTAGTTGTGGTTATGAGAACATGCTTCATGAGTTGTAATCTATGTTTTGTGCACTCTTACTCTTTGATCCATTATATCTTATTAGTTGGTTCCATCTTTCACCATTTTTTAATTATGACCTAGCTTGTGTGTTTCTCTCGTCTCTATTTGATATATGTTATGAGATTGCATGTTTGAATATCTGCTTGGTTGTGTTTGAGAAGACTTCTTTGTATTCTCTTCTACCCCCCTTCCTTTTTGATAATGTCAAAAGGGGGAGAGAAATTTCAATGTTTTGAAACTCAATCATATTTCTATTATTGCTTATGTGATCATTTTCTTGTTCATTATATGCTTTATCATGTGACTTCCTAAAGGGCCATATAGTACATGTATGTTTTATTGCTTTGTGTAGAAAGACTAACTATGCAGGTTAAAGTAAGCATAGATTGAGGGGGAGCAATTCACATTGTTCAAATCTTGAATCCCCCTAAATCACAAGGCAAAGGTATAATTCCAATATTCTTTTCAATATGTTTGAGGAATGGTTTGTCATTATCAAAAGGGGGATAATGTTGACCTCGAGGTTATACATTGTCCATATTTTGATAATGACAACCATTCCATTCATATGTATCTAATATGTGTATTCAAGATTGATCTCGGGGTTTAGGTACATGAAAAGAATCATTTTACACAAGCCCTAGCCTGTCAAAGTTCAAGTCAAAAGCAATGCAAGTGTGCTAATAAGGAAATCCCTTCAAACGACCTTATAAGAAATTTGTAATCACTTGTATTGATGATATGACTTGTTACTAAGATGAGAAAAATATGTGGGACACTTAGTACCAAGTTTTAATCACTTTTTTATCAAATTAGAAAATTGATCACAGACTGCTGATCAGTTGAGTTTCAATATTGACTGATTCCCTGGATCAATTCTCTGATGATGTGCATCGGTCGAGTTATGCACTCACAGAACTCGACCAAATGGCTTATAGACCAATTGTGATTTTAACTGATCGGTCCATTTTCCATGGAAAAACTCGACCGATAGTTTGAAAATTGGGTTTGTCTTTTAGCCGATCGGTCGAGTTACCTTTATTGAAACTCGATCGAATGTATCATACGGAAAATGCAGAAAAAGTGATTCTAACCATTGGTGACTTGTTTGGATAAAAACAGATATGTTTCCTTGAGAAAAAAGGCTATATTTCGACCGTAAGTGTTCCCAAACTCAAGGGAGCACCTCCAGCTATAAATAGAACCCCTTAGAGTTCATTCCAAGGCTACTCGTTCACTACACACAAGGTTCTTGCTATAGTTGAGTGTGCTACTACTCCTTGAGCCCCTTTCTCTCTCTAGTTTTCACATCATTTTATGATTTATGAGTGAGTTAGGATTATTGTAAGAGAGTTCCACCTTTGTGCATGTAAAGCTCTCAATCTTCCACTACTTCCCTATCCCCTTCTCTTATGAAGAAAAGCTAAAGCAAGATCCATTGAGTGAAGAAAGAGTTGTAGCTGGTCCTATTCAAGGTTGACGAAGAGGTGGTGATCTTCTCCAAGTGAAGGAGAAGGCAAAGGTTGAACATCCAAGAGGATAAGCAAAGTCCTTCAAGGCGGAAGACTTGAGCTTGAATGGGTAAGACCTAGGCGAAGGCTGAAGATTCAAGCTAAGTGGGTAAGTTCCTTGTTAAGGTGGATATCTCCTTGTGGTTGGATGGGTAAGTCCTTTGGTGGTCTATGGTTGTAAATCTATGTGGTGATATAATAGAGAAAAGCACTTGCAAAGTCCTAGAGGTTGAGCTCTCTAGGTAGTGGACTGACTCACTTCTAGTTTCAAGTGTGGAACCACTCTACATCCCTTTGTCAAGTGCTTGCTATCAATATCTCTCATCCTTGCTATGCTTGTTAGATAGGACTTCAAATTGCCATTAAGCTTTTGCTCCTAATTAATATAATTTGAAGGTCTAATATATTTTATGAGAAATTTTGTAGCTCTATTCTCCCTCCCCCTAGAGCCCTTAGATCCAACAATAAAGACATAATGTACCCAACAAGGTCAAGTAGCACATAAGAGCTCCATTTTTGGTTGAAAATACATATATTTCTAATTTTTAGCCTTGTGGGGGCAAATACGCTAAGTTTATCACCATGGATAAAGGAGAACATGTGAACCTACATATAGACTCCCAAAGACACAAGTAAAATGGTCAGGAAGATAAGAGAGAACATGTGAACCTACCTTAGGACCCAAGTTTGACCCAAATTGGGTTATGAGAAGGGGTGATGATATACAAAGCGTGAGACCAACAAAACATATGGAAATTCTTTTAGAAATTAATTCTAGTGTATGTAGGATTTAAATAATTTTTAATTATCTTGCCTTGACTAATTTGGATTTTCGTAGGTCTTTAATTAAGATGAAATTATGTATCTTTCTAACTCAAGAATGTAGATTACAACTTTTTATTGGATTTATGTTTTAGCACTATGGTATATGAGATCTTATACAAGTAAGGTTTAGACCAATTTCTTTATATATATATATATATATATATATATATATATATATATATATATATATATATATATATATATATACATATATATAATATTTCCTCACTAATTATTGACTATTAGGATTAAGGTTATATTATCATTATCTTACTACCAATGAAGTAATGTTATATCATATGCCTTATGTGGAACTCTCGTAATTTATTGATGAATCCATTGAGTCCCTTAATTCTAATATTTATTAGATAAGTTCGCATTAATTTTCCTTGCTTATATGAAGCATCAATTTATTACTCTTATTTATATCCTGAACACATTTTAACATGTACTAGTCATGTTTGCATATTTATTCACTACCAATTAGTTGGTAAGCCCATTTAAGATATTATGCGTTTATTAATGAACAATGTGACATGTGTTACATGTATAATGAACTTAACCTGCATATTAGTTCACATTGGGTTATTAGATCCTTTTAAAGTGTACTAAAATATGTTATAAGTTTTAACACATAAGATAGCCACTATATGCTAGGTGTTACAAGGTATGTATGTTAGGGTTCGTCAACTAGAACTTAGGTTTTAAGTCAATATAATTTATATGCATGTATATACATCCTCAGTATGTACAAAGTATAGAGTTAATCATCTTACATCCACCTTATCATGACTTCAAGGTTTATTGATCTAAGGCAAGGCCAGGGTCAAAAGAAATCATATGTAGGGTTTATGGTGTATTTATTCATTATATGTGCATTTTAAGTTCATTAGGTTACACGTGTATGTATGATGGTATATTTATAACTTTGTCTAAACATTTCTATAGATCCAAGCATACTAACATATAATTCATGGAATTAGAGTTTGTAGAATCGAGATATGAATATTTTGGTATGTCATTGGTGTCATTTTAGGGTGTACTTAGGGGATGTGTGGATGGTGTAAAAGTGGAGTCTAAAAGTGATGGTGATGGGTTTAGGAAATCGTATAGCGCTGGTCATGAGGATGTCTTTTGCCTGGTCTTATTTTTTCTACAAGGCATGGAGCTTGTGGTTTGAGTCCTCAATTGTCCATGTGTGTGAGTCTTGAGATGAGATTTTGAGTTAAAGATATATAAGGTAATATTGGATGCCATTCAGTTCTAAAACAAAAATGAAGTTTAATTCAATTCAAAAAGGAGAAAAATGTTTGTAATCAGATTTAATGGATATAAATATCAACCTCAATGGAGTGAATGCCTTGTTTCTTCTAAAGAATTGAGCCATTGTCGACCCCTTCCTATTCATTATTACTGGATATAAATATCAATCTTGATGGAGTGAATGTCTTGTTTCTTTAAAAGAATTGAGCCATTGTCGGCCCTTTCCTCTTCATCATTGTTGTTGACACCCTAAAGGGAAACCCCCTACCTGATAAAATCTACATCTCTACTATTATTATGATCCATAAGGCCCCTAGACCAGAGAAGTGTGAGCCACTATGCCCAATCTCCCTGAATAATATAGCTCTCAAATTTCTTCCAAAGTGATTGTTGAATGCTTCAAAATTGTCATCTTGCAGTGGATCTCCCCATCCCAAAGTGGCTTCATCCCTTGTAGAAGAATAGCCGATAATATTATGCTTGTCTAGGAACTAATATATACCATGAAGTAGAGAAAAAGGTGCAAGAACTATGGCTGTTAAAGTTGACTTGACTAAGGCGTTTGGCCAAATGTCTTAAAATTCATCAACAATGCCATTCGACATGTTCAGCTCCCTGACAATATCAAACATTATATCATGGCCTTAGTTACCATAGGTAGCACCTCCATTCTCTAGAATGGTGAAACATCAAGAGAATTCAAAGTGAGAAGAGGTCTCCACCAAGGGGACCCTTTGTATCCATATCTTTTTGTGTTATTCCTTAAAAGATTAAGTCAGATCATCCAAAGTATGGTGAATTAGAAAATATGGAAACCTATCAAACTCACTATTGTAGGCTCCTCCTTTATCCGTGTTTGATTCACTGATGAATTAATTCTCTTTGCACAAGCTGACTTTGATCAAATGAAAACCATCAAACATTGTTTTAAAGCTTTTGATGTCATCTCTGGTCAGACCTCGTCTAAGGAAAAGATCAGGATGTTCTTCTCCAAAAAAATTCTACATGACACTCGCATAAGGATAAAAAGGGCCATTAGATTTTAAGTCACAAATGACCCAGGAAAATATTTGGGTGTGCCGATCCTTCACCCAAGAGTCTCCAAGCACACCCATGCTGACATGCTAGAGAAAGTTAATGGGAAAACTAGTGCATGGTCAACACGTAGCATGGATCTTGTTGGGCATGTTTGCCTCACCAAATCTACCCTAATGGTGGTTTGTACTTATGTCATGCATACCACCACACTTCCTATGAAGCTCTACAACAACATCAACAACATCCTAAGATGCTTCATCTGGGGCGGAAACCACAAAATCTCACCCACTCTACCTGGTTGCATGGGACAAGATCATCTGTAGTAAGAAGAATGGAGGTATGATTTAAAAGCAATGAGAGAATGGAACAAGGCCCTTTTCTTAAAGAACAACTGGGACCTCAGTTCACAAAGATATAGTCCATGGTGCATAGGCTTATGCATAAAATTCCACTCCAACAATCCACACAACAACTCTTCGTCCTCAAGGTTGGCTCGATTAGCGTTTACTCAAAAACAATTCATCAATGACAACTCTTACTTGCTACCTTTGAATGGATGCTCCATCAACATATGGGATGATAAGTGGTGGGCTAGTGGACTTGCCTTGAGGAACCACACCCTGAAACCTAATGACCTCAAATTCAAAAACATGGTTATTTTTTAAGGTGAATGGTATACTGCCTTCCTAAATGACTACCTTCCTATACACCTCGTCAAGTACATTCTAAAAATCCCCCCATCAATAGCCCCTAGGATGATACTAGAGTCTGGATTCATACCACCAATGGGTGATACTCCACGCGATCTGCATACTCCAAGTTGAGAGAAAGCAAAGACATAGTCACCAGTGGCCACTGGAAAGCAATTTGGAATAAAAATATTCAGTTGGCTAATGAACCACGAGGCTATCCTTACAAATCAAAAAAGGATTGCAAGACACTTGACAATAATGGCGCATGAACTAGATGCAACGATCCAGATGAAACCACCCTTCTTGCCATTCACAACTGCCCACAAGCAAAGTTCATTTGGAAAAAAAATCTTACGACAAGAGAATTGATATAGCTTCTTCTCCTACAACAACATCCAAGACTACGTCATCTCCAACATCAACGACAAGGAAGATGATATGGCCCCGTTCATGACTGCATGCTGGCATATCTGTACCTGTCAAAATATTCTAATTTTTAACAAAATATCATCCCAAACACTCAACAAATCCTATTCATCCAGAGAGAAACCCAACTCTAATCATAATATTGGAGATGAGATCACTTCCTCTGCCATCAGGCCTAAGATAACTCCTGGATGTTTCCAGCACAAGGACACATCAAATTCAATACAGATACAGTTATGAAACACAAGATTTTTGTATGTTCTACCATCATTAGATATGATAACGGAAAAGGTATGGGGGCCGCCTATGATTGTGTAGCCACTAATGATGTCATTCAAGTAGAGTTCATGAGTATTTGCTTAGCTATGGAGATTTATACTAAAAACAACTGGGAGAAATTCCTCTTTGAAACCAATTGTAAGAAAGTGGTCTCGATGGTTGACTCCGACTACAAAAATAATCCAAGATATGCACACTAGATACTCAAGATCAACTCCATGAAACGTATGTGTTGGACCGTTATCTTCAGTTGGAGAGAGAAGAATGTGGCCATTTATTTGTTAATGGCATCTAAAAAACTATGGTATGTATAAAACATGGCCTTCCGCTCCTAATGATATTTGTGACCTCTTATGTAATGTCTTATGTAATGGTAATTATACTATCACATATCCTATTTTTGGCTTAATTAATGATTGTACCCCTTGTTTAAATTTGCTTCCAAGGGGAGGGAAAGATGAATAGAATGCCCCACATCCCCAAAAAAATATCAACCTAAATTAACTTGAATATATTTTTATTAAGGTATGTAAATATAAAATGTAAAGATAAATATAGAAGCAACATAACATGAAAATGATGTTGACATATGACACTTCGAATTTTATGGACAATATCAATATGTGTATACAAAGTTCTTTATCCTAATCTACACAATTTTTTAACTTAATAACCAACCTTGGCATGGAGTTGATGTTTTGTGAACTTAGTAGAACATGAAATGATGGATGCATAAAATGATGAAATGTATTTTCAAGCTCATGGACTATTTTGCGTTCTCCTACTAAACAATGCTTATGCAAAGAAATAAAAAAGAAACACAAAGACAAAACGTACAATAGAAAAAGGGAAAACCCCACACTAATTGAATTATTCTTGATCAACCTAATGATATTTTATTTATGAGACTTTACTTGATTCCATTCTAGGAAAGGAGAAGAATTTACAAGTCTTAATTAAAAGATAAACATAAATGATACACTTCTCTTATCTATTTAGCAAATACTTCTTTTTGCGATGAGGAACCTCCATCAAAAAAGACTAATTTGATCCACCTTAACATTCTACACCTTCAGGTAGATGTGTGGCATCCAATCATGCTCACACCACACTTTTTAGTGTGCATTGTTCTTCCAAGTCTATCCCTAATTGGTACACCTTCTACAAAGTTTTTTTATGAAATTTATGACTAAGGGGATACAAATCCAAGAAGTACTCTTATGTTTTACCCATTGTACCAATTTGACAGGCCTTTCTAACCATTTGTTATAGTTATGCCCTTATATAAAGCATGTAAACTTTTGTTTATGAATACTTGATCACTTCAATAGGTGATATTAGGGGTTTGAATAGTTTGGCTTGGTTTGGTTTGGCTTACCACTGAACCCACAAACCAAAGAGTACATATTCTTTTGATACTTTTCAAACAAACACAATTTGTCAGTTCAAATGAAATAAAATAAATCGATTTGTTGTTTTTAGGTTTGTTTTGGTTCAATTTTAAGTTGATACTAGAAAACTATTAAGTTGTTGATTAGACATGTCATGAATGATCCAATCAAACATCATCATATTTATCAATTCATATTATGTAAATACGCCAACTTCAACAAATATAGTGTAGCAATGAGGAATGTGATCTATGCAAATTGCACATTTATAATCTAATTAACTTAAAATAAACATGTAGTTTACTATTTTTTATATTTTGTTTATGAATATTATAAAGTTACTTTTGGATAAGTAATTATATATATAAATATATATATATATATATATTTATATAGGGTAACGATCTAGTGAGAAACATATCTTGGTGAGAGCATGAGAGGCATTTGAATAACTGTCCACGTGGATCAATTTTTCGTAACCCAACCAAATATATTACAAGTATACTTTACTATTTACCTTCCTACAAAATTTCATAACCATCTGATTTGTAGATCATTCACAACAACAAAATACTTTTCGACGCTCTATATTAAATTTCAGGTTGACTGTTAGATGTAAAAAGTGTATATTATACATATGGATAAGTAAACAATGTCAGATTGTAATGATTTTTTGTAAGAAGGTAAATGAAATGATGTTTTTTCAATCTATACGGTTGGATTTAAAAAAATAGATCTAAGTTTGTAGTTATTCAAATGCCTCTCATGCTCTCACTGTAGGATGTTTCTCACTGGATCGTTACCATATATATATATATATATATATATATATATATATATATATATATATATATATATATATATATATATATATATATATATATATATATATATATATATATATATATATATATGGAGTTCAACTATTATCCATGTAGTATTGTATCTTAGGCTGTCAGTTTTCAAAAAAAGTAACTATTCGGTAAGGAAAATAACTACTTGGCACAAAAAGTAACTATTGTATACAAACCATAGCTATTTGATTTTAGTATAACTATATGTACGAAGCATTTATTGTATATTTAACTTGTTACAATTTCAAGTCAAATGGTTGTTTTTTGTACCAAATAATTACTTCTATAACTTAATAGTTACTTTTCAGACACATGTACCCACATGGGTAGAATAAGTTCCGCCTATATACATTTACATGGTGTGTTCGGTTTGGTCAAAGTGCACCCCCAGACAATACCAGACTGTTGCGTGATGGTTTTTATTTAGCTTGATTAAATTGCAGAGCTAGACAAAGTGAAACCATTGCTCGATGGTTTGAAATAATCTAGAACCAAATCAACCATTCGCCCTAAAATTGAACTAAACTTGTTGGGTTTTTTCAATTTGTCTAGGTTTTATAGTTTGGCTTGGTTTGGTGCCCAGCCTTAGCTGATGTAACCTTAGATTTTGGCAACACTCAATGCATCTCTAAATTCTATTGTGGAACCCTACGCTATAAAGCATGAAACCTCTCAAGTTAGGCTCAATAAGTCACACAATAATTATTTGATATGTTGAAGGATGTATCATCAAAAAAATAAACATGATTCCCTAGGCAGTACTACCGTCAGTTTTTTTTGGACCATCTCCTGCTTGTTGTCACCTATGTTTCGTCTTTAGAGGTTGATTTGGATTATGGCTATACAAATAGAATAAGAAAAAAAATCACAGCTGCTATCCCTTGAAGGTCGAGATTATGGGGGGATATGAGAGATTTGTTAGGCAACATTATCCTTGATTTTTTTAGATCATCTCTTGATTATGACACCTTAGGCACCTATGTATTGGCTTTAGAGATAGACTTGGATTATGATTGTACTATTAGAATGAGCGGGCTGTTGATTGAATATGACAACCGCACCTTGGTGCACAAATTCTCATAGAGATACAAAAGGAAGTTGACTTAAAGTAAAATCTATGCTTAAAGAATGTGGTTAGTCTTGTGGCTTTGTACATAAGGAGGCTAGCTCCCAGATTAACTGAATATGGTTCGGACCTAGTCGATACATATAGGTTCTATGTCTTATCCAGTATGTCATCTTCAGTTAGCGGACTCTACCATTTGAAAAAGGTTGGGGCTGACATACTTAAAGGAGAGTATGAGGCGGACAAAAAAACCATTTTACCTAGTTTAACTCTATAACTAACATTGAAACACTTTTTGTAGAGATACACATACATTATGGAGTTCTACTTTGGTGGTGGTGGTGTTTAAAGGTTTTTTGAGGTTTTCTGATTTTTGTGGTGTCCTGCCTTTAATCTTTGGTCATAGGGCTTAGGTTTGTCTTGAGTTAAGTTGGTGTGGAATCTGATTTGTAAGTGCAGATGTCACTGTATGTATCATCTTTTGCTCTTTGCCCAAGGAGAACGGAATGAAGAGAAATCCCCCATATTCCTAAAAAATATGAATTGTAGCTTTTTAAAAGCACTTTCGATATAGCGGGTCTGTCTACCTTGGTACGGGTTATTATTTAAGCAATAAACACAAGACATATACACGGTTGTCATACCAAATGAGCCCATACAAACACAATGGGGGACAACTTTCAGGCTTTCAGCTGAACTTCTAGCAACAAAGCAGCAATGCATAGACTGCAACTTTACGCACCAGCACGGTCGGATAGAGGCGGAAAGAAACAAGTAGCTTTATTGGTCCTACGTTCTTGCCATCGGGAACGCCGGAGGCTAAGAGCCACAAACTAGAGGGTTTTGTGGCACAATAAACTTATGTTCAAATGACAGCATCCCCCCTGATGTGAACGGAAACGCGACATCACAACCAGAATTGTTTTATTGCCGGCCCGCCTGCCCTTCTTTCCAAAACAGTTTATTGAAGCCATTCACAACCAGAATTGTTTTATTGCCGTCACTGAGAAATGTTTTCAATGTGCCGGTATATCAGCTTGACAGCTTGTTTTAAGTTGTCACTATTTTCTCTTTAGCAACCTCCATTAGAGTTCATTTTTATTATCAGCGGCAAGCACGAGAGGACAATTTCGAAAACCCAGCAGACCACGTGGTTACATGATCGACCCAGATGTTGGTTGTACCAATCTTTCAAAACATGTACACCTAGCCCAATAGCCGTTGTACCGATCAATATGTATCACTATTCAAAAGCCGGTTTCCAAAGCTGTTGTACCTGTATTCTAATAGACATGCACCATCTTTCAGCTTAGGTGCGTTAGCTTTCAAATACAAGTGCACTGCCTTTCCATCCAAGTGCACAAGCTTTCGAATATGGGCACTTGCTGTTGAAAAATAGGAGTATCGTCTCTCAAAACGAACCAAATCACCAACCTTCAGATCTGAGGCAGAGGAAATGCTCTTGGAATTCTGGTAAATTTATTAGAACTTCAATCCCTACATGAAGGAACCTGGATGGCATAAAATCACTTTCCAGACTCCAGTAAATTACACTATAGTAAGAAGCTCCTAGTATGATACCAAATGGTTTGATTTCCTTATATAGTTCTATACTACAAAACATGACTCACAATCAGTTCACTTATCTTTCATCCATGTCGTACCCATTTTGTGAAAGGGGGGCATCAACCTACACCAACAGACCAAGGAGATTTACTATACATTCTGCCGAATATCATCATTGATGAAAGTTTGACAGTAATCCAACCATATTGATTTGGAGAGTACGATTCAAGTTATATTGATTCACAAATCATTCAATCATAGAGAGAACGACTAGATGATCAATATCGTTTGAAGTAACAGAAACATATAGACGGTGTGCTAAGATTGGCATCCCAAACGTCTCGTGTTTTAATGACCTTTGAAATAGAACTTTTATAAATTTTAACTTCTCTCGTCTTTTAATGATCTTTGAAATGATACATGTCTAAGCTCTTATTTCCTCATTTAAGATTGGGTCACGTGTATGGTTTCCTACACCTGTATAACTCAAATTTTGACATTTGTCTTAAGACTGAGCTAGTAACACTAGTACATTTTTTACCCCTCGTGTCACTTCTCTTAACGTTGGTTTCTACTGGTCAATTTTTACCGATTAAGAAAAGTACGGGTACCACTTTTACTATAATGTCGATTTGTTTGTGCAGAACTAACATCTAAAATAGCTCATGAAATTTTATTTTTTTCAATAGAAAATTTTCATATAGGCATATTGTGTCGTTGTGAAAAACTGACAAGAAATTCCTTCCCATGAAATAAATTTTGCCACCAAAAAAGGCTTTATTGTCAGTATTTACCATACAACCTGACGTCGTAAGTCAAGTACACCGTAAAAAAATTTGTCTCTCAAAATCATGTGTTGTCGATTTTTACTAAAAGAATTGACGACAAAGGATTTTCGCCACGTGCCCCGCGAAAATATTTCTCCCCAAGCTGGCTTAAGACGTCGGTTTTTCTCCTGCAACCAACGACAAAAGTCTTAGTGAGGTCGCCTTTTTCTATCAAGGATAAGTATATGTAGCGTCGATTTTTTGGTTGGAAAACGACAACAAAGATTGAGATATGATGTCAGTTATTTTACTGGAAATCCACACTAAAGTCTTACTGAGGTTGGTGTTTTCTAGAAGGGATAAGTACATGTGTTGTCAGGTTTTTAGTTAGAAACTGACAATATAGGTTGACCTATGTATCTATTCTTCAAGACAGCCGATGACTAAAGTCTTAATTGTAGGTTTTATTCAACTATCGACGCCTAAGTTCCACTTAACATCATCGGTGAAATAAACTTGCTCCCATTCTCTATTTCATCGTGTGATTTTCCCCCGCTTTCTGGCAGTTTCTGATCCGCTCTTTGTCGCCGCTCTTTCATTGTTGTTGCTTCTGTTGTTTTCGTTGTTGTTGTCGGTGATGTTGTGAGTGTCACTATCGCTGATGTTGCAATCGTCGTTGTTGTTGTTGTCTGTGACGTCCCCAGATTTTGGCCTTCTCAAAACCCTATTGGGAATGAGATGTCATAATCTGAAAACATCATCCAATCATATCAGAGAGCGATGCGGAAGCATAATACGCATACATGAACATACAACCATAACATTTCTCAACAATAACATGTATATTATTACAACATGAACTACAAATGTATATTGAAAGAGAATTTTTACAAGTCTATGAACATGTATGCTAGCAGTATCTTAGACAATAGGTACAACCTGTACAACTTGCTCACATCCCAATCCTTTATCCCATTCTAGCTCTGGACCTAGAAAATACGAGAAACAAAAACATCAACAAAAGTTGGTACGTGGAATTAAAAGCTATACTATGCTGGCATATAAAATACTCGAAATTGAAGAAAGAGAAAGGAAACATTATTTAAAGTGGAGAATCAGGTAATCCCAAGTTATTAGCCATATTTCAATGGACATGTATTACTATGGTGGACTTAGCACAAACATAAATATTGGGCCCTATCCCTGCTTACCTTGTACCATTAGGGATCT